>ML685821.1:3688424-3706814 GCA_007922175.1 Pelusios castaneus
GTGTGTGTGTGTGTGTGTGTGTGTGTGTGTGTGTGTGTGTGTGTGTGGTAATAATAAATAACAATTACATGATTGGTTACTTACTTTCTTCCTTGCTTTATCTGTCTTCATTTTAGATGGTAAGGTGTTCAGGGTAGACCCTCTCTTACTATATGTGTCTAGACGTCTAACACAATCAGGCACAGATCTTGGCTAGGGCCTGCAAGTGCTGTACTATACTGTAAAGTAATGAAGAACACTGAATTAAAAAAAAAAAACACCAAACCCTTCCCAATACATGTGCTTATTTTTATAGCTCATCTGGGTACGTGCACAAACATAGGCTAGTCATTTAACCTACTTTCATTTGTCATTCTTCTCAGCTTCACTTTCTAGTTCTCATTCCCATGCCACACCATTGCAGTATTTGAGTTGGCAACACTGTACAAGAATATTTGTTTAAATCAGAGATGGGCTGAATTCATAAAGTTCAGATCCACATCAAAACTTCTTTCAAATTTTGGGGAGAGGATCGAATTCAAGGATTTGCAGCATTAGCTAGTAGATAGATGAGAACTGGCCCTGCAGTAGCATGAAAGCATAATTCACTTTCCAAAATCAGCTTATCTGGCATTTAGCTTAGTTGATTACAAGTGTATTATTTCATGTCTGTGTTCCGCAATATCTGGACTTTGGGCTTGAGGTGAGTAAAGTGGTTTGGAAGAAATCCAGGCTAGTTCATACAGAGGCTGTTCACATTATTAGAAAACTGTATGAAAAATGTGTGTTTAATATATTTTTTCCAGCTGTATATGTAAAATGGCAGAAATCCAAAAATTGTCAGCAATTGTCTATCCTACATCAGTCTTCATTGTTTCATTTTGCCTGTATGTAGTTTAGCAGAAATAAATTCTAGATTTCCATTTTAAAGGAAGCAACCCATGTTAGTTTATATCTTTTAATGTTTTTTAAGTCCTATCAGCAGATATCCACAGACCATTTTTTGTGGATCCGGATGCAGATCTTAAAGGCGGGGAGCAGCTGTCTGCAGCTGATAAACTTTGATGCTGCTTCCCCATTTTTGAGATCCGGGGATGAGGACTCACCTTGCCAGCCAGTCATCAGGTGTTTGGGCAGGGCTCCTCCTGTTGGTCGCCCATCAGCTATTTGGCAGCTGCATGGAGGGGATGGGTCCTGAACCGCTGATTTGTGCTACGGCAGCTAGGCTGGTCTACAAACAGCTGATTGGAGTGCCCCAGAGCTGCGACCGTGTGAGAGTGAGGGTCTGGTGAATGTGGCTCCATATTTTTGTATCTGTTAAGGGCTCTGCATATCATATCTTTAATGTTGTTATAATCTGGGGACTCTGAAAATTATAACTCTTTATCAAGCTTGGTCACACGCAGTTCTTCAGAGCTGTGTACACAGTACTGTAATTATTTTATAAAAGGATTTGTTTTGTTCTATCGTCAAGAAGTTGATAGAATTTACAAGATGCATTGTGATGGATTCAATTCAAACTATTTGTGCAACACTTCGTTTTAGTTATACGAGATATTTGAAGTCAACCTATGGCATGTAAACTAGTTTATATTCAATGTGCATTGTTACCTCATTGAACCTAATTTATTACAGCAAAATTCTTCCTACATTTCTTTCTTTACTGTATCATTATTGAATTAATACATGGCTAGATAATGCATGGCTAGATCTAGTTTTAGGTTTTTTAATATATTTAATTCAAAGAATTGCACAATTTAGGTTTACCATTGTTTAAAAATGCTTATTGCAACTGTAATATATAATGTTTGCCATTTAAAAAGTCTGCATCTATTCTTAGTTGTTACAAGAGTGGTCTCTCTCTAAGATTGCAAATACTCCAGTTCTAAGCAGGGCCAGCTTTCCAACCAGGCACAGAAGGTATGTGCCTAGGAGCAGCGGTCTCCTGTGGGCGGAGCGGGGCCCCAAGCCAACTGGCCTAGGTGGGGACCCGCCCCCCCCATGCTGGAGGGGAGGCGGGCCACTCCACCCCCTAGGGAGCCAGCCTGGGTGGGCAGACTGAGACTGCCATCAGGAAGCTGGCTCTGGTTCCGGCCCCGGCCCTGGAATCGAGGGCCGCCAGTGGGGGGAGCCGGCCACAGCCAGGACCCCAGGCTGCTGCGACCAGTGCACCATCCAGGGACCCGAGGCTGCCGCCAGGAGCCGGTTCTGGCTGAGGGCACCCCGCCGGCGAGGGCTGGCCCTGGCCGCATGGGGCAGGCTGCAGCAGGCCAGCCCAGAGGCGGGCCCCGGCCACCTGCCCCTCTCCTGGGCCTGCCTGCCCCACCCCAGGGGCGGGGAGGGCTAGCCCAGAGGCCGGGCTTAGTGCTCCTGGCCCTCCCTGCTGCCTTCGGCTCCCTGCCGAAGGCAGAGGGGAGCAGGGAAGAGTGTGGCTGTGGGGGGGCTGTAGTGCAAACCCCGCACTGCCCCGGTGGGAGCGGGTCAGCGTGGGGCCTGGGGTGATCGCCCCATTCGCCCCCCACCCCCAGCCTCACCCCCAGGACAGCCCTGCCTAGGAGTGTCTAAACAGGGGTGGATTGCTGCCCAGGCCAGGGGAGCCCCTGCATGGTTGGGACCCCAGCCAATTTGGGGATTTCACTTGAGCTCAGAACTCTGCCCCCCTCTTCCTCTCCCAGGAGCCAGCTGCCCTGCTCCTCCTCTGTCCCTTCAGGCCCTGCCCCCAGCCAGGTCAGAAGCCAGAGCTCAGGGATGAGCATATTTCCCTTGCCTGGACTCCCCATTCACCCACAGAGCTGGTCCAGTCAGCCCCTCTTGCCCCACCATCCCCGCATAGAGAACCTGGTCATCTGTAGGCAGGGGGAGAACTGAAGGTGCTGTTGACTAAAGGCATGTTAGGTGTAAATCTGTCCCTCCTTCTAAGGTAACATCTACAGGAACTGCATCCCAAGAAAGGGTGTAAAGACAGCACTCCAATGTGCCATGCACTGTGGGTGTGGGCCCACTGACGTACTGCAGTTTGAAAAAAGTGAATATCAGTGTGCAACAGCAGATTCACAGAGACATTCAGTATGAGGCACACTGGAGCGCTGTAGTTTTACACCACACCTTTCTGTGCAGCAAGTGTATGTGTAGAGATGCATTTAAGCACTGTAGGAAATACTTTTATATGCCGTATAGATCAGATGGTTGACATTTTAATGGTGTCAGTGGCTGTGATCTTGTCAGACAGCATAAGGGAAGCAGGGCATAGGCCTACTTAGAACTTGAGTGCTGTGCATTTATACATTTCCGTATGCATGTTTACACCCATACACATAGTACTATGAAATTCAAACAATTATAAGACTTCTTTTCAACTCAGCTGTTCATTAATGCATATAAAGAGAACATATACCTCCGTGTTGCTTCTTGGAGTACCATGGGGTGAGAGTCATCTCGTGGCCACCTGTCCCCAGAGTAAGAGTCTTGCTTGTGCCAGCTAGGTGCTAGCTCCCAACATAACCACCCGTCAGACACTCAAGCACTGGCTAGACCAGTCATGTCTGTGCCCTGCAGTTTGATACTAGATGTGCCTCAGCCCTTGAGTCCCTTCAAAGTGCCCTCCAGTGGTGTCCAACTCCTGATCACGGGATACTAACAGAAATCCTAGATTCTCTATTCCCAAAGGAACAGTGAACCATGGTTTTCCTGATTTACCTTAGAGCCCAGCTCTTTGTATCAATCATAGCTATTGAGTTCTATTATGGTAAAACAGGAAATTTTAAGAAAGAATAGAGATTCAAATAGAAACAACTGTGAGTGATGGAAATAAATGGTTTCATACAAAACAAAATCATTAATCACTAAGTAGGCACTACACTTAACAGTTGACTTTCTTAGAGGATAAAGTAGCATTTCACCCCAAAGTTCAGTTTCTGCAATGTTTGTTGGCCCCAATGAGCTAGGACCCAGTCTTTCATGAAGCACCTCACTCAAAAAAGTGCCTCCTGAGTGAATGGATCCAGTGTGTCTTTCTCTGCTCTATGATAGGCTGAATCAGTGAGAGCCCTGATGATTCCTTCACTCTCACATCGTACTTCTTCACTTCCAGGTGATTTCCATGTTTATAGTTTGTCTTTGATGGTTTTCCACAAACTTTTCTGGGTTGGCATGAAGGCAGACATTGGAGCGCTGTCCACAATATAGTTGACTAGCCGAGTAGAGATGACAACTCGCTCCTACCTGAATTGGCCATCACTGAGACATATGATTCCTTGGTGACTCACTTGCACTTCAAGACCGTAAGGGCATAATTTTCCATAGCGTTACATTATTTCTTAAATATTACCAGTACATGTACCTCGCAATGATTGAGCATTGGTAAGTTATATAACCTTTCAGTAGAGACCTCAGATGCTACAATTTATGAATAAATACTATTAAAATAATGTAGTGGGTTTAGTGAGTTTGTCAACTTAGAGACTGGAGTTGCCTGTAAAGAAGAGTGAAGTTTTGCCAGTTGGCACCAGTGGGCTTCTGTCAAATTTGAGCACAGATCCTCTACAGCAGCCCAGAGCAAAGGCTATTTTTTACTTTCCCAGGTGTGATCCATCACTTCACTGGACCAATGCATCATGTAACGCACAAGGCCTGGAATGCAGTGCAATTATGGCCGCTTTGCAAAATGTCAAGATCGCAATATAAAACATGGGCCTATATGTATCCTGCTGAAGTTAGACCTATTTCCTTCATTGAAGTATTAGTGTATTTCATCACCTCTTGCTCCAATAAGCAGGTCGCAGAGTTCAGACACCTGATTTTAATAGGATTTCAAATGGTAAATAGTGCAGTTTTGCTGAAAATCTGAGACTTATTTTTATTTCCTCTTCTGTAACATTTTGCCTTACGTCTTTGAATTTTTTCCTTTTGCCATGTGTTGCTGAACTTGGATAAGGAAAGATAAATTATTTCTCTCTCTCCGAGCCCTGCCTTTGAATTTAAGATTGATGTTTGTTGAGCAGCTGCCAGATTTGTTCATGGTGCAAACCCAGCTTCAGGAGCTGTGGGCTTGCATTTCAAGTTTTGCCTTTAATCTTGGTAGAAACAAGCTCCTTGTGGGTTCAGAGAAGGTATGGTATGTAATGAATGGAACCTTATCTCAAGCGCACTAGGAATCCCTTCTGTAACCAAGGGAGGGAGCAGGGTCAAGCTGCTTTCTTTGGCACCTGTATGGGTTTGGGGGCTACGGATGGTGATGGTGACGGTGAGTTTGTTTGTTCTGCCACTGAGATCTCTTGGGCAGGTGTAGTGCAGGGTGAGTGGTGAAGGTGTCTAGTGTATGATATATGTTTTGCTATAAGGAAAGGAACATCAGAACTCCGTGTACCAACCCAGCAGGCTCTAGTCCCTTCTTTGGGGAGGGGCAAGACAGGTGGGGAAATTCCTTCCCTTCCTCTCACTACCCTGATGGATTTTAATAAAGGTGCATGTGTGTGGAAGGAAGGCAGTTGTTGTGGGACAATCCTGGAAGATTCTCATCACTGTAATGGGATTGGATGGGGGCTGGCAGGGAGTTGGTGTGAAATCCCTGTGCTAGCTGTGGGTAAGAGGACTTGAAAAGAAAGAATAAAGTGATCCATTAAATTAATGCCAGCCTTTTGTTTTCTCATTGGAATTAGATAGCATTTCTGTATATGAAGTAAATCACCTTCCATGTCTAGACCAATCAAATTGGTAAGAAAAGTAGTAAGAAATGCAGAAGGAGATGGATGGTCCTGTGGGCCAGGTACAGCGCTGAGAGTTGGATTGGATTTTTGCTTCTGACTGTGCCATGGAATCATTACGTGGCCTAGGCTAAGTTACTTCCCTTATGCCTTGGTTTGCCAGTGTGTAAACCAGGAGTGGCAAACATGCAGCCCACGAACCTCTTCCGTTTGGTCCATGACTGCGCTCCACAGGACCACACTCTCTCCCAGAGAGAGAGAGAGAGGAGAGAGAGAGAGAGAGAGTGGTCTCACATATGCAGTGCTCCGCAGTGCTGCAAGAGCGCCAGATCTTGGGACATTATAGAGCGCTGGGTATGCAAGACTCTGCTCTATGAGACCACACACTCGCACTAACAGAGGGGCGGGGGGTATTGCGGAGCACAGTTTCACATACCCAGCTCTCTGCGATTCAACAAGAGTGCCATAGTATTTTGTTTTATGGTATGTACGGCCCACTTGAAGTACATTTAAGTCAAATCTGGCTCGCCATAGCAAATGAGTTTGACACCCCTGATCTAGACAATGCTACCTTCCTCAGGAGTGTTTATTTCAGTATTCTGACAAGTTCTAAAGGGGTAGCCGTGTTAGTCTAGTTCAGCAAAACTAACAAGGAGTCCTGTGGCACTTTTAAAGACTCACAAATTTATTTATTGCATGAGCTTTCAAGGGAGAACATCGTCAGACACTTTTGAAGGTGGGATTTTCTCCCATGAAAGTTCATGTGATAAATAAATGTATGTCTTTAAAAGTGCCACAGGAATCCTTGTTTATTTCAGTATTGCTTGTGAAGGGTTTTGCAAGTCTGAAGAAGTTCAAAGCATGACTAAGGATTGATCTTGTTTTATGTATTATGAATTCCATAAATGCTGTGATGACTGGCGAAGGCTTCTCCTTCTTGTATTTTGAGAATTAGTAAGAGCGTGCTTGGTTCTCCAACCAGTCAACATTGCACTCTGGAAAAATATTGTGCTCTGTCACAGTGGCAATTCTATCACTGGAGGCATTATCCTACTTAGAAAAAGATAAAACATCTATGAAAGTAAAATAGATATTTCCTCATCTCAAAGTTATGCACCCTTCGCATCTGATAGGTTGAAAAAATAGATCTTTCAAGATAAGTGTCTGTGGGGCCACTTATTCATGTGCCCCTGGATATATACATTGCATCTGTACCTAGGAGAGTACTCCAATACAGTAAGAGCCTCACTATTACAGCAAAGGACCGAGGGTCACTTTCAAGATAGCTTTTAACTGATGATCCCGTGTGGAGTTACGGTGATTTATAGTGCTTCCATTGAACCTTTGGCCTAGAAATGCTACCACTTGCTCAGTAATTTCAGAGTGATTGAAGACGCACTTTCTCCTGCATTTCCTATCTATTCTGCATCTTAATTTAAACCTGTCATTCCTTTTTTTAATTTCATTAGATGTTACAATTGCTTAATCGTTTCTTTAAGACTGTGCCAGTATAAATCATTCCTGTGTATATTGTCATTACTTAAAAGTTCTCTTTTTATTTAATAATCTTTTTTTTAAAAAAAAAATGTGTTCCCATTATTATTTCCCAGACTACTGAACTTTCTTCTAGTCTGACATCCCGAGTAGAATTTCATTGCGAAATTCCTGTATAGAGCCCAATAGTTTGTAGCTCAACTAGAGCATGTCATTAAAATGACATCCAATCTTGAGTTCAGTATTCAAATTTCTATATTGTTGCCCAGTGCACTTTCACTCAGCAGAGACTTCTTGTCATCATCTGCTTTCTGACTGCTCTAAAAACACCTATCTGTTGTAAACGTCTAAATAAAATATATGCAATAAATTTGTTTGTAAAGCAAGACATAGACCCTAATGCTTGATCTGGTCAGAATGTTCAGAATAAATTATATTTTAAGTGGTTTATCTGTTTTCCTAGCTATAAATAACAAATTGAACAAAAGGTGCTGGTAACTGTCACTGAAAATGTATTGGGTTTGATGCCACATACTTTAGTTTGACATGTGGAAGCCAGTGATTAAAGTATAGTTTGACGGGCCCCGGAACACTCCTAATCTCCGGGTCCCTTTCCCATATTGTCTGGGCCCCCTTCATGCATGTGTGGGCCCCAGCCCAGGTAGGCATTTTCAACCACTTCTCAGTACCACATGCATCGGTTATCGCTCCATAAAAATATTTATAATTTTATATGGTGTTTATATCTATAGCAATTATTGTCACAAACTAGCAAACACTGCATAACACAGTAAGTATTGTGATTAACAACGGTGGGGCATAGGACCTGCCAACAGCGAGGGCAGGGCGGAACACGCATTCTGCCTGATTCTTCTGTTTTTAGGGCCCCCGGAACTCTGGCCCCTCAAATTTGCGGGCCCCGGAACTGCATTCCGGTGCGTTCCCCCTTACTTTAACCCCTGTGTGGGACCCAACCAGAGCCTTACATCTTTTTCTTCTTTGTTATTCTTTTCCAGTCTTCAGGTACCAGTATTACCGTTGATATCGCTGTTATGGGAGAAGCTCATGGGCTCATTACAGACCTTCTGGCAGATCCTTCCTTGCCACCTAATGTGTGTACTTCCCTCAGAGCAGTGAGCAACCTGCTGAATACACAGTTAACCTTCCAAGCTGTTCACAAACCCCGGGTTAGCCCTTTGATGTCCTTCAATGAGAACTACACCTGCTCTGACTCAGAGGAATGTCCAGAAAAAGGAGAGAAGCTGACTATTCCCAAGGTATGGATTAGCCTACAGGTTGGCTTTCGCTGTGAACTAATTGTAACTATTAAAACTTGACTATCCCAACTCTAAGTTGTAGGGAATGAAATGGTGAGATCAGGGCACTCTTTCAGTTCTCAGAATCAGAGATCAAATCTCAATTATACTTACAGGTGAAATGAGTTTGGTGATTTCTTAGTCCCTTAGTACCTAATCCAAAACCTATTGAAGTTAGCGTGATTGCCTTCTCATTGACCTCCATGTGCTTTGGGTCATACCTCAAATGACTATTGTCCACCTGAAAAAACACACAATTCAATATGGTGCTCAAGAAAGGTCCATTGCTGGAGATAACAAGTGATTTAGTAAGAACTGAGTTGCACTGATAGAGCTGTATATGGAAAGACAAGATTTTAACACACAGACTATGTCTACACTGCATCTGGGAGCATGCCTCCCACCCTGGGTAGGCAGAAACAGTAGTTTGGATATTGCAACATACACGGCAGCATGGGTAGCTACCCAAATCATGGGGTCAGTTGGGCTTGTACTTGGGCAACTAGCCAAATCTGCTGCCTGTGCTACATAATCTACCCTGCTTTTTAGTGCACTAATTCGAGTAGGGCTAAGATGTGCCTGTCTACCCAAGCTGGGAGGCTTGCTTTCAGGGACATTGTGGGCATTCCCACAGAGAATTAACCAATGCCATTAAATCCTGATTTCTAGCAAAATTCAGCAGATAAAGAGAAATTACTTATCAGCTTGGAGGTAATATAAATTGCCAGCTCGTCCACTCTAATTTATAAAAATTTAGAAATCTCACCATTGACTTCAAGGTTTGTATTTTGTTTCGGGAACTAAATATAACAAAACTGTGTTTTCTTGTTCTTATCCTGTATAAATAATTCCTGCAGCCTACAGATATGAAAGGATCTGATTTTTAATTTTTATGTTTTATAGAACTTTAAAAATATCTCTCGCTTTTATTGAACTTCCAGTTCCTTTAATTGAAGAAAAATTATAGTCTCACTGAGCACTTTTGCTGCAAATACTCTTGTCTATATAAATGTAATAGCTCATATTGAATCTTCAAGATTTATTGGTTGAGATGACTGAAGCAAAGGTGTTGTTTCCATGTGCATAGAATAAATGTTAAGGCATCATGATCACTATGGATTGGCAAGTACTGAGTTTCTTGGGAGGCTCTCTGTTACAAAGTACATTATATATAAACTATCATATTTAGATCGTTTTTTTTTTTAATACAACAATCCCATAATTTATAGGCTACCAGCCCAACTTATTATTAAGGTCACTTGACACTTTCCATTAGAAGACCTTGATTTCAGTTGCTTTTCAAAATTTTAGCCATTTGCACTGAAATTTATCATGCTCTGTGTCTGCCTCAGACTGAATCTGTTGATCCAGTGTCACAATAAGCCAGTGGCATTCACCATAGATCCGTAAACATTAAATATATATACCTATTTATTTTAGTACTTCTCAAACTGAAAATTCTTCACAATAAAAGAAAGCCAACAAATTATTAATACAAAAATTCATCATCTGCACCATACTGATGGGACCACTCATATATCAGTAATAAAGCTGACCCCACAAATAATAGCAACCCCTGATCAACTTCACCCATTCCCCCACCTTGCCAGGCACCTTGGAAAAGCTCCACCAACAAGGATCAAATAGAGATGTAAGCCACATGCAAGAATATCAGTTAAGTCAGGAAAATTCTGCTGCAATGGCCCACTAGAAATTTCTTACCACCTTGGTGCCCTGTCATGGAAGATTTTTGCTGGTAATTTTTTCTTCCTTTTTATAAAAGCTTCATGGAAGATTTAGTATCTCAGATCATAAATGTTTTATGTGCATGGATCATCTTCAATATGGCTAGATAGAGCTGAGAAACCTGCTGTGTGGTGGGTTTGTTTTGTTTTGTTTTTTGTGAGGGAGAGGGTTTATTTTGTTTGGTTTTCCTTCCTTTCCTGCTTCCTATCTCTGATGTTGAAGTGTGTGTGACTGCTTTTCCTACTCTTTAAGCAACTAGCTAGTATGACTTTTGCCAAGTCTCTTAGGGAGTGTTTTTCAAAGGCGATGGGCTCCTTAAGAGTAAGTACCTCAGTAAGGCTATATCTACACTTGCCCAAATAAGTCGACTTTGTTAAGTTGACTTAGCATGTCTACACTCAAAAATTAAGTCGACCTAAAGGGGACCCTCCCAAATTGACTTAGAGCATCCACACTGGATGCCTAAGTCGACTTGTAGGGGCTAGGTGGACCTGGGACTGGTCCACGGTGGCGGTGGGGGCAACCCTTGCCAAGTGCCAGGGGGCTCAGCATTTGCCCCATTGTACCTGGGTACAATGGGGGCTGAGCAGGACAGGAACACTGGCAGGGCATAGAAACAGGGTGGGCAGGGCTCTGTCCTGCCTTGTCGGGGGGGGGGGGGGGAGCACGCCAGGCTCTGCCTGTGCCAGCCACCCTGGCAGGTAGGACAGTGGGGGAGCCCTGGAGCCCTTTAAGTCAACTTAAAGTCAATTTAGGGCTAATCCACATCTACACTGGCCAAGTCAACTTAATAAAGTCGATTTAGCCAGTAAAGTCGATTCTAAATGAGGTTTTATAAAGTCAACTTTAATTTTCCTTAAATCGACTTAAGCTGCTGCTTAAATCGACTTCAGGAAAATGTAGTGTAGATGCAGATTAAATTAAGTCGACTTAAACAAGCTTCAGTCAACTTAATTTGTAAGTGTAGACGCACCCTAAGTAAGAGCTGTGCGTGCTGAGCATTTCTGCACATCCGTAAAACTGGGATAATGGCACTTACCCACCTCACAGGGTCAGTCAGGCTCAAATAATGAATTGAGGTTTGAGATCCCTGATGTGTGGTATATATAATGGCAAGATATTATCGGGTCTCCAGCGCCTACGGAAGAGTCTGCCTCCAGGTCTACTGCGGCGAGTGTCGTCAACTTGGACCACAACAACATCTGCTACAGGTTTACCTACCTTGGAACCAGCTCCAGTGAGAAGGGACCGCAGTGCCAGCATCAAGCCTCATGAATCGTCTTCATCAAGGTAAGAAAACGATCCTCTCTTTGTATCTTTAGGAGCATACCTTTGATTTTCTGTGGGCATCTAGGTCTGTAATAATGTTACCTTCTTTTAGGAAACTGTAGGCCAGAAATTTGAGAGTTCTCGTTCTAGGGGGGAGCCAAAAAGTGCTAGGAGTTGCAAAACTAGAACTTAAAAATATTATGTAAAACAGAAGGAAAGAGAGAAGCAAAACACTCCCAAAAACTTTCATGTGTATTTTCTGAGCAGATAGTTATGATTGATTTAAAATACTTTAAATGAAATGCGCAATTTTAGCCATATGACAGAAGGAGCAAGAAATTTCAGAGTGTGTTTTAAGTGGTTCCACTAATAATAATATTTCAAGAACACCGGAAGTGTTCAAGGTACTCTACAGATGTACGAGAAGATAAGGTCTCTGGCTTTATGAGCTAACTCGCTCAAATGTAATGCAAGCAATGGAACGTTGACTGTAGACGTGTAAGCAGACAATGCCAGAGAGGGGCTTGATCTTGGAAGGCAAGGTTAAAGACATGGACTTGAAAGAGGAAAAGGAGAGTGTCGAAAGCGAGTGTTCCAGACGTTAAAAAGTACAATATAAGAATTATGAGACACAGAGAGGAATTAAGGAGGAGAACATTAGCTTCATAGTGCATGAAACAGGCACGATAGTATTGGGAACCAGAGACATAGGAGGGGAATGAGCTATGTAGAACCATTTTTTCCAGTACATTTTCTAGCACTGTATCCAAACTGGTGTTAAGCATTCCAAGGGAGTGCTTCTTACCAGGTGAACCATATAACTTTTATGTGGGGATTGGCGAATTGTTATCACAAAGTGTATAATTCTGGTATAGAAACAAAATAAAGAGCTAAACTTTTTGTTCATTCAAGTGTTAAGTGAAGCTTCCAAGCTTTCTTATAGACAACAGAGTCCTGTGGCACTTTTAAAGACTAACAGATTTATTTATCGCATGAGCTTTCGTGGGAGAAAATCCCACTTCGTCAGACGCTTCGAAGATAGGAAAGTTACAGAGTGGTAGGAAACAGGCGCCAAAGAATCAATGGACACAAATCTGACATCAGAAATTGCAACACTGCAAAACCTGTAGGGGAACACTTCAATCTCCCTGCTCACTCCCTTGACGACTTGTTAATAGCTGTGTTGAAACAGATGAATAACAAATCACAGCTTCAAAGAGAGTCTGCAGAACTCGAACTTATATGCAAATTTGACTCAGTTGTCTTGGGGTTAAATAGGGACTATGGATTTTTCTCGCATTACAACAAGTGATTTGACCTCCCCCTCCTCTATGTGCTGTTCCCCAGTGTTTTGAATCCTAACACCTATTTTGATTTGCTGTTACAGCCTGACCTGATGCTATGTCATACACTCCCCTGCATTTAATTTCCTACCACTCTGTAACTTTCCTATCTTCAAAGCGTCTGACAAAGTGGGATTTTCTCCCACGAAAGCTCATGCGATAAATAAATCTGTTAGTCTTTAAAAGTGCCACAGGACTCTGTTGTCTTTCTACAATAGACTAACACGGCTACCCCTTTTGAAGCTTTCTTATGTCATCAACACATGACCTTTCCAGATTCCCACAGTCCCTTTTGTTTTATCTTATTAAAGGGCTTATCACATGGGGGTCTTCCTTTCCATTTGCTGCTACAGAAATAGGATCATAGCAGGTATTTTACAAGGAGGGAAATTGTGAGGCCTATAGTATTTGAAGATGCCTGAAGTTTCAGGCCTTCTGGGGGAGGCTGCCATTAGGGGAGATACCTGAAGAATCCCAACTACAATTAGGATAATTAATAATGCCATGGCTGTGGTAAAAACTGTGGAGGGAAAAAAAAGATGATCAGATTTTATATCCCTGGAACCAGCCACAGAGGCATTCTTAATAAATCCCGGGGGTTGCAGGATATCTTAGAAACCAGGTGCCTCAGTAAAGTGAAATAGAAAAAAGATAGCACCACATGGAAACCCTTTTCAGCCACAGTTTTCTCTGATTCATAACGTTTTTTTCATTTATATTGTTGATTCCAGATTCCCATGTATTATAGCAGAGACCTAAGAAGGAAATGTGAAAGGAGGAGAGCAATTAAGTATTGCTGTTGGTGTTTTTCTACGGTTACATAACTCTTTATGATGAGCCAACTAAACAGGCTATCAATTCTTCCTAAGTTTAATGTCACCATGCATAAAGATAGTTCTGTTAAGCCTCCCAGCCTTCTGTTTCCAGCTCTTCTGTTACAGGAGCAGAAGCAATGCATGCTCCAGAAGAGGAAAGTGAAGTGTATACATCTAGCAAAATTTAGCAGAAGAGCTTGGGGCATTTTACATCAACAAAACACGCAAGAAAAAGGTCTCTTGATTAGGCAAAAAAAAAAAACACCCAAACCCTACTTAATGGCATATTATTTCCCTCCCATCAAATTTGTTTATCTGTGTTTGGCAAAGTGGGACTAAAGGAGAAGGGAAAAGAACGTGCACTATTATCCCCAAGGCCACAGAGGGGCAATGGAGTGATTCTTTGGAAGTTGCTACAGCCACAGGGTCTTCAGCTTTTATGCCCCACAGCCTTTCTGAGCAGGAACTAGCCTAAGGATTTCCGTAGTTGCAGGTGCGCCAACTTTGCCCAGACTGCCGCATAGGTTCCAGAATCCTGCTCACAGATTCCCCACAGTGTAACAGAATTAGTAAATCAAGGTCCTTTCATAAACATAATCTAGGGTTCCATTTTCACTTCCTCACAGTCATTTCTATATCAAAGTTGACTCCCTTAACAAAACAGAAGATTTTTCTAGCTCCCAGTAGTTCATTCTTCTCTGGGGATCCAAAAACCAGCTAGGTTCAATTTGCCTTTTATTCATTACAGGTAATAACAATTCTGCCATCTGAGTGTAGCTAACTGATTTGTTGGTAATCTATGAGACATAATCAAACAGAGCTTGCTCTTCCACAGTAGTAAGGGTTTCTGTGGGGCTAACAAATTTAAAATAAAAAGCCTTAATATATCAAAAAATCCTCTTTAATATAAAAACCCTTATATTAGTATAGGAACCAGCTTCCTTTGAGGGACCAACTGCTCTCTTGTATCTTATGTCAGCATTTAAAATCAGAAGGATTGGTCCTGTTTACCCTCTTGTGTTAGAATTCTGAAGCACATGGGTCATGGCGAGAGAGTTTAAGGATGGAAGGACAAAGGCTTTGTGGATCTGTGCCTTCATTGTGGAAGGATGCACTGAGATATCTGTGCAAATAGCAGGTCTGTTTGGGTTCCTTTGTTAAATTACATTGATAAATGCTGCTTTTGCACCTTATAGAAGCACCTGTCATCACAACACAAGAGGTACAGATGTGTCAAGACCACCATTCTCTTTTAACCTTTTGGGTTTTTTTCTTTTTATGGTGTCTTCCAATGGTTTTCTTAGACCAGCAAGCAGATATCTAGACATAGCTTTTCCACAGTCTTAGTAGAGATTTTTTCAAAAGCTGCATACTGTGTATCTGAAAGGAGCTGAACTGAGAGCCCTGAAAACTAGAGGTCTTTATTTATCTACAAAGCAACCATATCACAGGCAGCAGTACTGTGACCTTCCCCTAATATGATTCAGTCCTGCTGTGGCATCTGCATCACTATAGATTACATTAAATGGTACCCTTGTTATCAACCTCAGGAGAGAAAGCCAATAGGCCTGATTTTCATGTACACTTTTGATACTGATCCAGCTATATAAAGAGGCCTTAAAAGGGTATAAAAGTAATTTAACTGAAGTCCACTTGTAGGCCGCCTTCACACTGCCAGCATAGTATAAAGAAATGTTGGTGCAAATTAAATGAATGGGCCTGGGCAGTGAAGTCCTTCCTAGAGAGTAGTCTCACCAAGACCAAGGCATGCCTGAGGTAAATTGGAAAGCCAGCTTAGTGGAATTTTACAGCTCGCATGTTGTAGCAGTGGTTGGCTTAAGTAGTGGAGTTAAATCTCTTGGGTTGTCAGCCCAGTACCTTTCAGCCATATTGAATTCACTAAAAATAATAATTCCACCAGTTTATAATGCAGCCCTCTCTTTTGTTCTGACATAGAATCACACATGCAGTGCTATGACAATTAACTTCCCTCAGAACTCTGTCACCAAGACCTTTACAGGCAGCAATGCTTACGTAATAATAGTTGTGTATGTTTGTACTCTTGATCTTACAGCACCGACCCTTGGAACAGCTCAGTTCTGATGACCATCACAAAGAGCAGATCATTCTCTGCCTCCTATCCGATATCTGCTACAAACTATCTGAATTCCAAAAGGCAGAGCCGACAAGGTGAACATCTATTTACGGTTTGACATTTGTTCGGTCACACTTGCTTTGCTTAAAGCTGCAATGTACTCTGGGAAATCCAGTG
The DNA here is from genome assembly GCA_007922175.1 of Pelusios castaneus. NCBI lineage: Eukaryota > Metazoa > Chordata > Testudines > Pelomedusidae > Pelusios > Pelusios castaneus. Next base: position 3,704,361 of record ML685821.1, read on the forward strand.
ACTGACGCACATGGCATCTTTTTCACTTTCTATCTACTTTGTCCTCACTTGTTTCCATAAATAAGATTTCAGTTATTTCCATCATTTAAAAACACAGTGATCTAAAACACTATAGCTTATTGTAGTGTTGCTGTAGTGTTTTGGCCTATATGTTGTAAACGTTGCTAGCTTTTGTTCTATCACTTAAGTGGTCTGTATGCTAAAATTCTGCCTTCAGTTTCCTCTAGGCAATCCCGTTGACTCCAGTAGGGTTGAAGACCAAATCTGTTTCATATCACACTTGTTAAACTGACTATTTTCATATATTTTACCCTGTCTTCATTAAGGGTGCCTGGGAATAATAGAAAGCAGAATTTGGCTTTGTGAGAGAGAGGCCTAAGCAGATAAATGACAAGAACATTTTAACCTCTATGCCTTTCTGTTCATCATGGAAAAAGTCTAAAGAGTCTATATTGATGGTCAGATCAGATCAAATGCACATTTGCCAATTTGTGAAGTATGGGTCTTAGAACAAGGTTTAAAAAAAAGTTAACAAGTGACCAATAAATTAAAGGATCCAAATCATTTCAAAAGGTTGAAAGAAAGAAAGAAAGAAAGAAAGAAAGAAAGAAAGAAAGAAAGAAAGACTCATTCTTTCCCTGACAGTGTAGTGATAAATGATGTTACATAATATCCTCACTTAATTCTAGTAGACTTCAAAGGAATGCCAGATAATAATTTATACATAAGAATTAAGGAAGAAAACTTCTTAACTGATGTAATTAATAATAGAATTGTTGTTTTTTAAATTATAAGTGGTCTGTAGATGGCTTTCTTACCTGAGTGTCTTGGAGAACAGGAGAATGTTCCCCCATGCTCTGAAACACCAAATAAAGGTGGTCACAATGGGTTCTCTTGGACTGAAATTTTCAAAAGCACTCAGTACTTTTTGGTGCTCAGTTTGAAACAACTTGGGGACCGTTTTTCAGAAGTGTTGCAAATCCAAGAATCAAAGGGAAATTGGTTGGAGCTGTCTTCCTTGCCTAATGTTGGGCCCCAAGGAACCTAAAATTAGAGACCACGTTTGAAAATACATCTGCATGTTTATTAGCCGTGTCAGCCAGGTTTGCTAGAAGAAATTGTTTTTCAACTTCAATCCTGAAGCAAACATTGATAATACGAGGGATGACATCTCAGCCCATTGAAGTCAATGGGAGTTTTGCCAATGACTCTGAACAGGGTCAGAATTGCATTCATGTGACCAAAGGAAGTTTATAATGGAAATGTTGGCATGATCCTGATCCTGCTATGTAGCAAAATCTGCCATAGCTATAAAATGAGACACAATTCCAAAGCTGTAGGAGATATGTGCTTATGAAGAGGCACAATAAGATAGTTTTCTTATTTCTCTTCCCTTGCTTATAAAAATTTCTAATCCAACCTTTTCCCATTCTGAACGAGAGTATTTTCAGTCCAGAAAGACTCTCTTCATTGCCTTTAACTCTTTCACTGCTGTTCACCTGTTGTGCTGCGTGTTGTCCTGGTAACATTCCACTGATGTCTCTGGAATGTTAATCACGTGCTTGGTACAGGACTGTGTTACAACAGCATAGCAGTTGCATTCTGGGGAGAAGTAAAATATCTAAAAAATTTGGCAGCCACCCGGCTGTCATATTAATTACAACTGAATGCCTGATACCATATATGTACACTACAGCATTTCTAACTCTGAATTTACTGAATGCAGAGCTATTTGCTTCATGTCTCTATGAGAAGTAGCAAGTGTGCCTCTGGGAATTTGAGCCTTTAGATAAAGTTCAGAGCTAACATCATTTGCCCCTAAAAGTATTAAAGATCCTGGTACTTTTAGCAAGAGATGGAGGTGTTAGCTTCAGTGTTGTGGCAAAACTGTCATTTGGCTAATTACAGATTACATGCTACTTGCCTAAAATTCCCTTTGCAGCCTTGGAGATAGCATTCTGCTTTATTTTCTGACCTAAACTGTAATGTAGCTCTTGTGCACTACTGTGTTGTTCCTCAGAGGTGGTTGTGGATGCTCAGCATATCTGCACATCAAGCTTTTCATGTCAATCCCATCAAGAAATGTTAAATTATACATCTGTTTCCAGTCCAAGAAGCTTAAACAGTTACCTCTATGCACCATAATGTGGGTAAACAGACCAGAGAACATATAAGGTCCCTTTCATTCTTACAAATTCTAGTGTACATTAATTCAAGCAAGTAGAAATTTCATTTCAGCATAACTTTTCATATTGAATCTTGATCTTTCACTATTTAGGGCCTTTGAATACAGTGAATCTGTAATGATCACAACTATTTTTCAAGGAATCCTGTGGCACTTACAAAGACTAACAAATTTATTGATTGTATGAGCTTTCATGGATATAATCTCACTTCATCAGATGCATGAAATGAAAACTGCAGTATATTAGGTGTGTGTGTGTGTGTGTGTGA
>ML685821.1:3711814-3738925 GCA_007922175.1 Pelusios castaneus
AAAGCGCTATATTTATAGCGCTTTACTTGTCCCGCAATAACTTATTGCGGGACAAGTATGCTCGTGTGTACATAGCCTAAGTAATGTTATAATTGTGCTCATGCAAAAGACAGCCTTTTTCTTTTTGTAAGCAAGAGATGGACAGGCTACAAAATTCTACCAGTTTCAGAATCACGAAGGGTCTCATCCAAGCGTCTTGAAATCAGTAGGTCCAATCAATACCCAGACAACTTTTTAAAAAAATTGCGTGTAGATTATATTGCATCCCAGCAAGCTTCTAGAGGTAATTTCAAAAGGCCTGTCTGGGGAATGGGTGTATGTATGTGTGGATGACTGTTTTGTTTCGCTTTGTGTTTCTTGTTTTCCTAAAATATCTTCCCATTTCCTGGGACTTGGTGAGAAAGCCCTATTTGTAACCACCTCCCACGCTTGTTAACAATTTGAGTGCAACTCATTTACCTGACACATTGGTCAAAATGTCCCTCTACTGGTACTATATGTGATGTTTTCCCACTCAAATCCAACAGCAAATTCTGACAATGCCCGATTTTTGTGTTGTTTAAGATTATATATGTGCTTCTGTTCATAAGACAGGAAGGGGGACCCACTAAAATGTCTGTTCTATCTGAATAACTTAAGACTGGATTGGGTCTTGGTAAATTTTCCTCTTTGTTCATTCTCTGTTCTTTTAGATTATGTAATTGTGTTGTATGTGTCCATTTGCTCTTTTGTACTTGTAGACTTAGAAAATAATAAACATGTATAAAAATCCTACTAGGGTAGGATTCGCTGATATGTTGTGCCTCCTTTCCAGCACTCCATCAATGCCAGGTAGCTCTAAACTCAGTTTAGTTGGCTGGTTAAGCCATGTTTATGGTTGTCTTTTGCATTAGTGGCATCCAACAAAAACATCAGAGCATTCCTGTGAATTTGTCTTTAGACGGCATGAAGGGCAATAGATTATATGGTGGAGCATAAACCGCTACTAGCAGCAAAGATCAAGAAATGGGCTAGATGACTTGTCCTCTCTAATTACATGATCCTTTAATTTTCATATTCTTTGATATTGTGTTCCAGCTGTGGCAGACCATATAACCAACTAGGTTCTGGTGCTGGGGTGCTGAATAGAGGTGATGGGACAACACATGCCCTGACCAGAACAGGTAATTTGGTGGTTGTAAAATCAAAAAGATTTTTCCTTTAAAATATAGTTGTTGAGGGAGTAATCGAAGGAAGTAGAGAGAAGTTTAGTAGAGAGTAGTTGTTGAGGGAAGTTGTTGTTTATCGTATCATTGTACATTGTATCATTGTTCTGAAGGATACAGACAGCACAACAGTATTTTAGTCTATCGCTTATTTTTATTTTTAGGAGGGTTGAGATAAAATAGGATTTCCAAAATTCTATCATTTTTTTTTCTATCCAGAAAAATTTCCTTTTTAAAAAATTAAAACTTTCTTCACTTACCCACTATTCTATCAGCAGCTGTTCTTTCTGTCCTCTTCATGTTTCCATGTATTTTACAGCTCAAATTGTAACTCTTGCTCAGGATCTAGGAAGCGGAATGTGTGTGTTTCTTATATGTAGTCATGAAGCTAAATTCAGCCTTCAGAGGTAGGTGCTTTGGGCTCTCAATAATTTCAGCACGAGCCATGTCTATCCTAGAGCAGCACTTAGTCTAAGTGTAACAATATTCCATGTGTGGCACAAAGCATTTATAAAGAAGAATCTGAAAAAGCTCTGTATTAGCTCGATTTTAGAGGGTTTAAAATATGTGGTGCAATAAATGTGGTCCCATTCTGTCACCTAATTTGGCCCATCCTGAAAATGGTTCTCAGAGTTTCCTCATTCTGTGGTCCCAGTTTTCAGGCCCTGCAGGGGTACATCTTTCAGTGCCATTGAATAAACTGTCTGATAGATTTCAGACCTAGCCAAGCAGCACATATAAATATGTGAGTCAAAGATCATGCTGGTATTACTCAGGTGAAAGGAAAGAATGCCTTTTATTATGGTCCGTACAATTCTCAAAACGATTAGATTTGCATTGTAGATGATCCAGCTCAAGCCACCTCTGACTATGAAACCAACAACAGTGACAGCAGCGATATTGTACAAAATGATGATGAGACAGATTGCTCCAAAGAACAGATGCGGAAGGGATCTGTATGCAGAACGTACATGCCTGAGACGATCATGTTGCACCCCTTAATACCGCCTGAGGTAGCTCGCTCTCGTTTTAAAGAATGCTTTCATACTGTATTTGAATAAACCTCGAGACACTGGGAAAAGAACGATGCAGTTTAAATACCATGGCCAAGATTTTCAAAAGCAGTTGCATACATTTAGGCTCATGTCCACATTTATGCTTCTTAATGGGTGATCTGATTTTCAAAAGCACTAAGTAGCCATTCAGATCAGGGGGAGCTGTTGAGTGCTTAGCATTTTTTAAAATTAAACCACCTATTTTAATACCTAAATATGGATTTTGGATTTTAACTTGAAGCACACATTTTGGAAAATCTTTATTTGTAAGGTATGGACATCTTGTGTATGTTACCAATACAATGTGTACAGTCTTTATTATTAGTTATGTGAACACTTTAATGGCCTGGTCAGTCATATAACCTTGATTAGCATATACAGTGGTGACCATTGAAAGGTTAACATTTGCCATAGAATATTGCACAATTGTTAATTTTTGTACTAAATGAAGGGAAAGACACTCTTAAACTGTGAGACTAATGTTATATGCAGATGTTTTTGTAGGACCACTATAATGAGTTGTAAATCTGGTTTAAATAGCAATAAATGTTTAGTCAAATTTTTAAGCCCCTTCAGTCGGTGCAATTAGACTAAAATATCTTATGAGAACAGAATTTCTGGCAGTCTCTGTTTCTGGTTAGAGTTGCATATACCAGGAGGAGAGATTTTCTGGTGGTATATTGGTTCTTTTGTTTCCACTTCTGATCATTATTTGAAAGTGAAGAGTTATGAGAGAGTAAAGAGTAAGAGGCATGGGAAAAGGGAGACTTCTTTCAGATTTCAAAAAAGGTGTCTTTTCAGTATCTCTCTCTCAGTGGAACAGAGGTGGGGTTCTTGGGTTTTTTCTGTATCTGAATGTGTTACTTAAACATTTGCATTCACTGTAAGACTAGCTTGGAAAATGTGTACAATAAAAGTGAATGACTCTCTGCATCTGTAATAATTAGACACTGATCTTTCATTTGCACGATTCCCTATCAATTCCAGTATAAAAAAAAATTATCAAGTAGAAGGGCTAAATTAAGGTAATTCCATTGTATTCACTGGTTAATTTGGTCCTAGATTTATAGTACTTTTACCATTACAGTTAGACTTTTCGTAAGTTTGTGATCTAGCAGAATTCTCTCTCTCCTGATTTTTGCTGCAGGACAAGCCTATCCTTGCTCCAGAGCCTCTTGTCATGGACAACTTAGACTCCCTTATGGATCAGTTAAACAATTGGAACTTTCCAGTCTTCGATTTGGTGGAAAAAATAGGAAAGAAATGCGGTCGGATCCTCAGCCAGGTAAGAAGCACGTTTTGTTTGGACAGGTTGGATGTGCAGTGCTAGTTTTACTGTGTGTACCTAGACAGATGCAGACAAAAATAGAGCTTTAAATCTGTGCTAGCCCTGGTAAGCCACTGCAACGTAAGACTCATGAGATCCTGCCATGAAATTCCAAGATAGCTGCAGTCAATCCCACAAGTCCATAACCATTAAAAAGTCTCCCTCTCCTTCCTGCTCTGCCAATCTTGTCTTTTAAAAGAATTGTAAATACATATTGTCCCCCTGCATCTTCAGCTATGACTGGAAGGCTGCTCTTGCCACCATCTTTGGTTAACTGTCTTGTGGGATTTTGCATTGAGTCCACCACATGAATCGTAGAGGACCACAAATAGACAGCTGACGCTAAAGAGAATGTATGGTCTTCTCTTACATTGTGAATCCTAGTCAAGCTGTATGTGAGGCCAGTTGCTCCCATTCTGTAAGTTTCCCATCTTCAAGCATCTGACGAAGTGGGATTTTCTCCCACAAAAGCTCATGCGATAAATAAATCTGTTAGTCTTTAAAAGAGCCACAGGACTCCTTGTTTGTTTTGATGAAAAAATCTGGTCACTACTGTTTTGCCCGTTTACCTCACTTTTAAAGTGTCAATGTGTTATCAGTAAATACTTCCACTCCACCTAAAAAAGATCTGAATCAGGTGCTGATAACCTGCTAAGATTCCTTTTTAACAGCCAACTTTTCCTTTGACCCTCCAAGTTAGAGTAAAGGTGCTGGCACAACCTTTATTTACACAGCATTATGACACCCCATCATCACTTTCTTGGCCAGGTTTTCTTCCGTCATTCACATCTTGACGGCACAGAGGCAAATGGCCATCTTCTCCTGTAATGTGATGATGGTTTAGTAAACAGGGGAAGTGTGTAATTTATATTCAGAACAAAAACACAAGAACAAATTGGCTTTTGAGTGATAGAGTATCTTTTTACAGAGCAGCATGTGCAGGAGGCTCCTTGAAAGCAGTGAACTTCTTAATCGGGTTTAAGTGTCTCACATTATGCATTCAGGCCTTGTACACACTACAGCCTTATCGCACAGTAACATTCCTTACCGTGTGATAAGGCTGTGAGTGTGCACACACACATGTTGCTTGTTGCGTGGCAACAACCCTCTTGCCGCGCAACAGGTAAGCCACCTAAACGAGAATGGTAACTGTACTGCAGAACGGCTGTTCCGTGATACAGTGTCTGTGTACGCTCGCTGCGCTTTAGACAGCCTCCAGAAATGTCCCAGAGTGCCAGTCAAGACCACTCTAGGACACCAGAGCTGTGATGCAACAACTTTATTGTGAGACAAGTATGTAGTGTATGCATGGCCTCAGAGGCTAATGTGCTAACCACACCTCAGTGTAACAAACTCCAATTAATGCCAGGCACCAGGGTTCTTGATTATTATTCAGCTGCATATAGCTAATTCAAAAGCCAGCCAGGAAAGATGATTGATTAAATTCAGAGTGACATTAGGATTTACTCTGTGAGCTGTTTCCTTGTCAGCAACCCCAGCCTGTAACTCAGCATGCAACAGCTCCATCTGACCAGCTTGCCAGTATTCCAGGTTCCTTCTAGGATAAGAGGAAAGCCTAGACTGTATATGGGTGATCAGTAGAAGGTTCTGTAATAGACCAAAGATAAGGGGTAGAATTTTGCTTCTAGATGTTTTTGGATGTGTTGCAACAACAAGCCCCATACATAGCAATAATTTACAGAGAAAAGCAAGAGCGACTATTTTCCTGTCTCTGTACTTAAACATTTCCTCTATGAAACACCAAAGAGCTAGGTTCTAAAAATATTTTGGTTGTGCATATGTATATCTGTATAGCATTTCTTACCAGTTCTTAACAGAGAGAGCATGAAATGACACACTTCCTAAAGCTGTTTGCTCCTGCTGTCCCTACTTTCCAGTTCCCACTACCTTCCACCACTGCATTTTGTTTTCTCCTTCTACTTCTACCCGCAGACCTTGAGTTCCTCAGGCACAATGGAAAGTGTTCAAAAAACCATCTTGAAGATGTTCTCTTTCCATATCCCCAAATTGCCTGAGTGACTTCTTGCCTGCCAAAGGCCAAATAATGGAGCATGTTCAGGGGTGAAGAAGCAAAATGAGGGATATGAATAAAAAACAAACGGAAGTGTTTTAAAATTTGGGAATAATTTATTTAGCATAAACAATTGTATCCTCAACTTCATGCTTCAACATTTCTAATGTAAGTAGTTGATCATGACATTTAATTAAATGGGATGACTCGAGATCAGAGTAGAAGATTAAATTTGTTTATAATGAAGATGTCCCCTTCAAGTAAGAAGGTAGGTGACTGAATGAAATAAACCATTTTGGGTTTGGTTTGGTTTGGTTTTTTTTAAAAACCTGGTAAATGGTTGTCTTTCTGCTGTGTAATTTATATCACAATATGTCCTAAGGTGAAATGAACAAAGGAAAACAAATACATTAGTGATTTATTCTCTGCTTTCCACAATTAAATGGTGTCATCATTTAAAAAGAAATAGAAAGAAAATTAACAAGAGGAATTAACTATGCATTCCCCACAATCCAAAATTTATGAGGTGGAACAAAGAAGAGTTGATGTGCCCCAGGGGAGTCTTTGGCTTACCAAGCAAATGGTAGTCTAATGTTTTTAAGGCAACTTTAGATGTCTATTTCTTGTTTGTGGAGTGTTAAATTGATTTAGCCATTATATAAAAAAGACCCCAAACTCCTCTGTGGCCATAAAAGCATTCTTTCTAAGTACAGTGGAAAGCACTTAAATGCAGCGCATGGAAGGAAAGGGCTAGAAACACCTTCACAGAAAAATGTCCCTTCAGAATGGAACAGCAAGACTTTCCAATTGAAACTGCAGCTTCCCAAGAAGTCATGGAGCTATATAATGCCTTAAATTACACTAATTGCTCTTCAATCATAATTCCTGTATGGGAGAAACCAATTTTGCTTTATAAGGAAAAAACTTGATAGCTTGAAGTTGAAACATCTCACTTCTGATCATTACCAAACTGCAAGTGAATTAGAATCATGGGCAAAGGCTCAGATTCTTGGAAAATCTAATGTCAAGGTTCTGATTCTGTGTTTCTGCACCTACAAATAGGCCCATGGGAAGTGGTTCACAGCCAACGGGCGCTGGAAGCTATTGGCCATATAATCATCATCTATATATTTCTGCACAAAGAGACTGGACAGCCCTATGAAAAGAATAGTCGGGAAAGTGTCTCCATGGGGAATGTTGTTTGTCAAAAGGTGTCTTTTAAATAAAAATTAAAAATCACCCGTGAGTGGAAACACTCGGGGTTTGGAGTCAGGGCATTATTGGTGGCAGATTAATTTGTGGAATTCACTACTGCCAGCAACTCACCTAATCTGAACAGAACAGTATTTAGAAGCATTGTAGCACGTGCCTGGTTGACCAGACTTTTGCATAAATACTCATTGTTTCCCTTATGTTCTTGTCTCTGATTTATTTTGTCTTGATACTGTTGGAACCTAGGCTTCTAGGTTCCTATACAGGGGAATTTATTTACTTTAATTATGTAGCGCGCACATAACTGCTGCTGGAATGAGCGCTACCCATGTGCCTACAATAAGTAATAAATAGAAGATGGTTATACTGAGTAACATGTTCATAATGTGTCCCCTATACTTAGCAACATGTTCATAATGTGTCCCCCACTTTGAAAGAAGCTTCCATTAAAAATCATTTCAGTGGAAACATTTTTTTCTTTGTGCTAGCAGATGTCAGAAGCATTTGATTTATAAATTATGCATTTAAGCATTAAGTTCTGCACAGGAGTAGGGGGAAAGGCAGTGAGGGAAGTAACACTACTTGCCAAAAAAATGGCATTTGTTGAAATATATATTTATTCCTAAAACTAAAAAATGATACTGAGCTGTTTGGTAGCATGGCATATACGGATGTTTTCTAACTAGGAAGTCATATGCACTAGAGATCGATGGTTGTGGCAAATGTGTGATCCATAGTGCTGATCCAAACCACAAAAATCTGACAAGACCTTCAACTGGTGAATTGTCAGTACCTCAAACACAAGCAGAAGATAGAAGGAAAGGGGGCGGGGTTGCTTAGTGAGCAAGGGTGTGATTGTCCATCAGGTGATGTCTAGTCCTGAGACATGGCAACAAGTGCCGTGGGAGGAACAAAGTAAAGAATGACTTATAACAATTAATAAAGAGTACATAACAGCCAAAACAACACTATCTATTTTACCAAAATATTGAGATTTTCTGACATCCAAGAAGCTCTAAGTTCCAGCAAATAAACTTCCTTGTTTCTCTCTAAATTACTTTCCAAAGGGGTAGCCGTGTTAGTCTATTGTAGAAAGACAACAGAGTCTTGTGGCACTTTTAAAGACTAACAGATTTATTAATCGCATGAGCTTTCGTGGGAGAAAATCCCACTTCGTCAGATGCTATCTTCAAAGCGTCTGACGAAGTGGGATTTTCTCCCACGAAAGCTCATGCGATTAATAAATCTGTTAGTCTTTAAAAGTGCCACAAGACTCTGTTGTCTTTCTAAATTACTTGTTTAGCTGCTTATCCTTCTTGAATGCTGGAAGAGCAGACAGTTTCTTTCCAAATCACATGCTGGGAATTGGACTTCATTCACTTCCACTCCTTGCCAGTCCACTCAACTTCTTTGAATGATTTTGAAACCTTCCCCTCTGACCCAGTGCTGGAAAGTCAGAGGAAAAATAACCTTCCTGTATGGCATGCACTTTTAAAAAATACCTGCCTAACAGTAATGTGAAGCAATAATCTTAAAATCTACAGAATAATATCATTCCTCTTTTCCCACAGGGGTACCGGTATATTCCAAGGAAATTAGATACAGTGAACTAGCCAGTAGCAGCTAGTGTCTTTTCTTTCCCGTGTGTCTTTGTTGGCTGGTTTGTTTGTTTTCTCCTTTCACGTTCCATGGCTCAGTGATCTAAAACTAAGATTTAAAATACTTAGTTTCCCTGGAGCTGCAAATTTGAATCCTGGCTGGGTCAACTCAGTCATGATCTAAGAGAGGTAAATTGAGTTCCATGCAGTTTGCTTTCTTTGGAGATTCTAGGCCTCTGATGGTCAGGTTGCCTGCACAACTCAATTCTGACTGTTACCATAGGGCATAGAGAGACAACTTCATTGGATCAGTTTCTGTTGGTGAGAGAGACAAGCTTTTGAACTGCGCTGAGCTCTCCTTCAAGTCTGGGAAAGGTGCTAAGAGTATCACAGCTAAATTCAAGATCAGACAGATAGTTTAGCATAGGTAGTTAGCACAAATTCTAAGGAACCAGTTCCCAGACCTAAAGAAGATCTCTGTGTATCTGAAAAGCTTGTCTCTCTCACACAGAAATTAATCCAACAGAAAATGTTACTCCATTCACATTGTCCCTCTGATATCTTGGGATCAACAGGGCTACAACAGTACTAGAGATCATAGGCCATAGATAGTACAGCCTGTTGCTCACCCTTATAGGGTTTGGCCTACCTGATTTATGCAATGAATATATTCCCTGGCTATGCTCCTGTCATAACTATAACCTTCTCTCACTAGAGAGATGCAGATGCCTCTCATGAGTAATTTCTTTGACACATACAGAGAGCTGGAGAAACCTCCTGGCTCACTTTTCCTGTGCTGCTGACCTCAGTGCAGCTTATTGTTTTTAAGATGCCTTGGGGCCTTCTCTGGCTACAGAAACTTCATGGGATATTAGTAAATTTCTGTAAAGCACTCTGATTTCCTTAAGGATTAAATGCACAATGTAAAATTTTCAAAAGTGCCTAAATCACACTGCAAATCTATTGGGCTAAGGTAACTTTTGAAAATGGGGCCAGGTTCCTAAATCAGTTAGGTGTTGTTGGAAATTTTATGCAGAGAATACATGTAAAATGTAATTCTCTCCTCCCATTCTCTTTCTTACGGTTGTACTACAGAGGAGGAAAATGTTGAGGGGAATAAAAGTAAGCAGAATTAGCTTGAGGGTTAAGTAGAAGAAAACTAGGCACAAATTGATGGGGTGGAGAATAATAGAACGTACAGAAGGTATATTACCTAGTAGTATAGGTAAGAGGCAGGTGGGGGTGAAGAGCAAATGACCTACCCCCAGACTTCCTTATGTTATCAGGTTAGAGAATAAGGGGGTCATTCCTTCCTCACTGTAGGAAGAGCAAGCTTTCTTTTGCCTTTCTCTTCCTGTCCCCAGCAGCAATCAGAGATTTTAAGAAGGTTTTCTGTTCAGAGCAGACATGCCGAATGCTGACAGATCCCTGGAATTCTTGCACTAACACTTGCCCTGAGCCTATCGTATCACCCACACTCCCACTGCCTAGCCTACAGTTATCCTCCAGAACTAAAATGCACAAGGATTTTCCATTACAAATCTCCTCTTGCCACTGAAATTCAAGCTACAGAGGTGGCTAAAAGCTTCTCTAGGAGTGCTCTTCTTCATACTTGGTGTCATCAGGTTTTTAAATATCCTAGAATTGAAGAAAGACTTTTATTCCTCTTTTGATGGTTCTGCTGTAGATTTTGTCTTGTTCACACACTGTTCTAAGAAGAATAGTCCAGGACTTAAAGTACTGGTCTCTGTAATGGAATACCTCTGTTTCAAGCAGTTACAAAGTTTTCCTTACAGCAGCTCCTTTTAGTTGTAGCTTTGGCTTTCATGGCTATCATAATTTCTGACACTGACCAGCATTACTATCGCCTTCCTGGTATTTATGCTGAATATGGAACCATTGTCACTTTGTGTGTCACAAATAGCAGCAGATGAGTATATTGGTGGTGCTCCGAACAGAAGCGCAATTGGCAGCTACTTGATAATAAAGAGATTCCCTGGGTGGAGCCAGAAACTACATTTGCACACTTTCAGCTGCACCCTTCTGCTGGGTCATCCTTTCTAATTTTTGCTAGAATTGTTCAGAATTAGTTCACACAGAAATTCTGCTTTATAGGAAATTTCAAAATTCTTGAAGATACCTCAAGTTATAAATTCATATCAGTTATTTTAAAATATTGTAATTCTCAAGGAAAGAAGAGGTCTTGCATTCAAAGTTCCAGTTTGCTAATGCTTGGGTACAATACACCCATCAGTATAGCTTATGGATCCCAATGTATACACATAATATGATGAGAGAGAGAACAGTTGACAGACAGATGCTTAATTAGACAACCTTTATATTAACTTCACTTTGTCTGTATGTATATATGTATTGCCTGTGCTTTCCAACCTTTCTCCAGCAGATGGTGTAATATTTATCAGTTTTAATGGCAACCTGCACCCAGTACAAAGCCTGTCAGGCATCTGGCCCTGTGGTACAGGGGTTAGGGCAGGAGCCTGGGAACCCAGCAGTTACTCATTTGAATCCCACCTGAAGTTGAAAAACTGCTGTTCATAAGTTTTGATTTGATCTACTTTTAGTCTTGATTGAGAAATAATATAAAAAAGCAAGTTTTTTTAGAACAGATGACCTTAAAACCATCGCACTAAAATGGACCAAACAAGTACAGAAGCAATTCAGATTGGTCAAACTTCTTGTACAAGGCATTTTAAGCATTGTGAATGCATTGTTTGCAAAAGGTCGGCTGGCCAGTGTAGCATCTACAGTGGCGACCCAACCTTTTGTAAACAAATGCATTCATGGTGCTTAAAATGCCTCGTACAAGAAGTTTGACCAATCTGAATTTCTCCTGTATTTGTTTTGTCCCTTTTAGTGCATTGGTTTTAAGGTCGTCTGTTCTAAAAAAAAAAAAAACTTGTTTTTTTTGAATATTTTTATTTAGGTTAATGTGTGCAATGGTGAAACAAAAGTCAGTTTGATTTTGGGACTACATATGCAGAATGTAGTATCATGGAACTGGGAAACAGTAGTCCCTCCTTGATGCATCTCTGGGGAGACCACACAGAGAATGCAGTATTTGATTCTGGGCACCTCATGACAAGAGAAAATTAATAAAGTGCTCCTGAGGCTAATTTCAAAAAGAAAGCTGGAAGAACTTAACAGAGTCCCCTAGGTTACATTATACTGGGTATAAAGTTTAAACTTGCTGTCACTTTCAAATCCCTACATTGTGTGATAGCTGCTGTCTGTGTTGATGACCTGGTCTCCTATTATATTCCCCTTCAACTTCTTAACTCCACTACAGCTACCAGCCTCGATACCCTGCTTAACTCCTCTCCTAAAATTCTCTGTAACCTTCTTCCATGCTTGAAGGTTCTCTGAATCACTTTCCTACTGAAAATTCCTTCATTTCAGTCATATCCCTCCTGAAAAGTCACTTCTGTCATTCCACCTACAAGATTTTTTTTTAAAGTGAATAAATTAAGCCAACCTTTTCTTTAAAACCCTTGCACTTATTTCCTTCCCTTTCTTCATCTCTTTAAATAATTAGGCAAAGAGAGGAACAATTGTCTATGTATCCTCTTTGGGACAGGGTGTATGGGGTAGATTTTCAGAGATGCTAATTCCTATCAGTGCTTTGTAAATCTCCATATCTTTGTGGTTTTGTTTTGTAAGGCATCTAGCACATTTTGGGGCACTTAAAGTAATAAACAATATCTAGGCTGTCTGAATGTCATCAGAAAGGAATATAACCACATACAAACGTAGGAAGGATGTAACTATCAGAGAAGGAGAAGAATTGTTCAGAGTACAAATAAGAGGAGCATTTAGATGAATGTGAAAAATTTCTAAACAGCCTGTTTGTTCGACTGTGTAACTGTATTTCAGTGGAAATACTGGTAGCTTCACCACATAAACTAGACCAGCATGGTTGTTTCCCTTTTCCAGGTATCTTACAGACTTTTTGAAGACATGGGGCTGTTCGAAGCCTTTAAAATTCCAGTGAAGGAGTTCATGAATTACTTTCATGCCTTGGAGAGTGGATACCGAGACATTCCTTGTAAGTAAAACTCCTGGTCAAAGAAAAGTATATTGCTTAAATTGACATTTTTAGTAAAATTTTTTAAATACAGCCTTTCCTCTCCCCAATCACAGCTGCATTCTTATCCACCACCTCTTAACTAAATGTGTAAGGATAGTATTCCCTTTCTGGTGCACAGGAATGCAAATCCTTGTGCATTATGAAAAGAGAGCATCCTACAATTATGTCAACACACGCAACACTCCTAAGCTATGTAGACGCTTTTTCTGAACTCTCCTCTTACGTTGCTGTCTATTTGGTTTTTAGGATTTGTTTGTTTGTTTGGTGTTTTCTATAAAGTAAAATTAAAATAAGTCTCACATATGATGGCTCCCCTTTTGAGAGCTTCTGCGTTTCAGGGACTGTTCTATCTAGCCATATTTGTTATTGGTGTGTATTGTTGTCAGCTTTGTCTGGAGTTTGTTGGAATGGTTGCTACCCTGCAGGAGAGCTGACTTAAGAGGCAGGCAAACTGTGATGTGCTTCCACATGATTGATGTTATAGAACATAGTGCATGAACCCAGAGGGGAGTACGTCTTGTTCTACTGTGACCCCATGCAAATTGGCACTGAAAAGCTCCTCAAAAGACGCGTCCAGCCCTCTTCCTATGGTGGAACAGTGAGAGCTTCCTACATGGGACTTGCAAAGTTTTGCGGCAGGGAGGCATTTTCAGGGATGCAATCCATTCCGCATGGGAAGAGGAGGGTAGTTTCCCCGCTCATTTTTTTTCTTCATCTCCCCAGACATCTGTTTCACTCTCGTACTTTGCTCATTTTTTTTCTGTTGAAAATTCTAAACACTTGTTAACAATCATTTCAGTAAAAGGAGGGAGACAGGGCAGAAAATGGATTGGGGAGAGTTGGGGTGAATAAA
This sequence comes from Pelusios castaneus, assembly GCA_007922175.1. NCBI lineage: Eukaryota > Metazoa > Chordata > Testudines > Pelomedusidae > Pelusios > Pelusios castaneus. Next base: position 3,725,202 of record ML685821.1, read on the forward strand.
ACTTGGGGAAAGACAAAACATTAAAAGGTGCAAGTGCACCTTAGGAAAGGTAGGAAAACTTGTACCAATAAGGTGTTCAGCGGGTGTGTGCGGGGAGTGCAGATTATCAAACTGATGTGAGAGCAAATTTAGCCCTGGTGTTATTGTGTAGCGTTCCTTGTCTCTGGGCGTGTTGTCAATGATGCAAGTAGAAATTAAAGACGGAGGCCTGCTTTACCTTGCACGCCTTCCTTAGTTGTTGTTCTTCCTGCAGACTCCCTCCTGCCCTCCCAGAGTTTCATTTTTCACTTCTGCTGAATTGATGCAAGTTATGCTACTTTGCCACTTACAGTGGATTTCGGGCCCTGTCAGGAGGTGCAGTCCCCACCCTGCACCTAATGAAACATATACATATACAATGTAGATAGTCCAAAATCACCCCTTTCCCATGGCGTATCATTATTTTAACTCTTATCATAATACTCAACCTGTTCCCACAAGTCTGGCTGTTCCAACCATATCCTCTCGTTCCCTCAGAGACCCAGTGCCCCTCTGACATCCTTGTTGGAGCTAAGATGCACTTTTCACTATGACTCAATTTGTAATGACTTATCTTTTAAGTAGAGTTTAGCATGTGAGCTTCTGCGGCTCAGCAAAAGAGCCCTAGAGTCTTATGCAGAGATCAAAGTACCACAGCCCTCTTTACAAGCCTACTCACACCCAAAAGTATAGCAGACAGCACTATGGGTGACTACTGACTTTAGCCAAGAGCCTTTGCAGGGAATTTCATTTGTTTACACCAGGTGACATGGTTCAATGTTAAAGTTGCATCAAGTGAATGTTGCGGAAGCCCATACGCAGGCAATGATTAATGTTAACACTCTTCTGGCCCTGTGGAGTTTTTTTTTTTAGGCATATTTTAACTTTCAGTAGATGTCTCAGCTCTTCTGTGCTAGTTGGCCATGGATTCAAGTGCAAACACATACCCTAGATAGAGCTATAATTTACTGTAGAGATACATATTATATAGAAAAAGTTTCATGTTGTTTAGGTACATTTATTGGGTATATCTGTATAGAAATCTATAATCTATATCTTTCAGATTCCTAGGGCTCTGTTCCAGAATTCTATTACCTTTTCCAATGAAATATAACATTTTAAGATCCTCTGGATTTGAAGGGTTTTTTATCTACTTGCTGCTTAGCTAGAGACTGATACCAGAGCTGAATGAAAGATATATAAGGGTTTGTTGTTTGTTTGTGGTCTTAGCTCAAAGTGTAATTTTCGTGTTGTCCCTAATCTGATTCCAAGCCATACACACACATTCTAGCTCAAATTAAGTGCTACTTTTTCTTTTTCTTGAGCTCATTGGCCTGTCAGAAGGTGTGGATTAAAGTTCGAGGGCTGTTGATGCTCAAACTAATTATACAGTCAGAATGCAGCTACGGGCAACAACTTGAGTTAGCACAGTTGGTCTTATGCTAATCTAGCTCACATTCTGTAAACTCCCCATCTTCAAAGTGTTTGCAGTGGGATTTTCTCCCACGAAAGCTCAAATGATAAATAAATTTGTTCGTCTTTAAAAGTGCCACAGGACTCTGTTTTGTAGTCACTCTGGGTAGCCGAGCTAGGCTAGTGGAAGAACTCAAACTAATCATTGCAGCAAATACCACCTCTTATTGTTAGAAACAGGAGAAATCCTGACCACGGTGACATGAATGGGACTCTTTCCATTGATTTCAGGGAAGGCAGGCTTTCACCCTGTGCAGGGCTCTTACTTCTGTGCTAAAAGTTCCCTGTCTTCTCTCTGGTTTGAAGGAATAGCGCTCCTCCATGTCTTCCCCTCTTCCTTGCCTGGCGTATAAAAAAAATCCCTTTCAGTTGCAAAAGGAAAGCTGAAATCTTTAATAAGCCAGAGTCCTTACACTACTTGGTGGTAGCTGTTAAGTTTTTGCTGTTCCTTGAACTGATACTTCCAAGAAGTTCACTGTTGTATCCAGTAGATGGTGCTGTATGCCCTCTGATAGAAATAATATGCATATTTAATAGTATTGTCATTGATTGCCTTGCTTTGTGTCACAGATCACAACAGAGTCCATGCAACTGATGTACTACATGCTGTTTGGTACCTTACCACTCAGCCAATCCCAGGACTCTCAACTGTGATGAATGACCACGGGTCGGCAAGTGACTCAGGTATTCTTTTTAGTATACTCTTCTTTTCAGACCGGTGTAGTGGAATACTGTATGTTCAATTTGTTAGAAAAAAATCACCAAATGAGGTGGCTGCATTGGGAAGACTTTCAGATGAAGCCTTATGGTTTCAGCAGAATACATCATATTTTTAAATATATGCTAGATTATTTATTTGTGTGTTGCAACTGTGGTAGACCAATTCTTTCCAGTGTATTTCCATCAGCTATACTGTAGAAGCACAATATTTTACACTTCAAAGATATGTGAATTCAAGTACGTTGTAAGCTGTACAGGACCATCTTCCTTTTTTACATTCTTTTAAACCCTTTCTTTCTACAAGCTACTTAAGTGATGCCTTAGGACTGTCCTGCCTGTGCTCTATGCATATTAAAGATCACATGGTAATTCTTGAAAAAGGAGAGTTGTCTGCTGGCGCCAGACTTTCTCCTTTTGCATTCACGGCAATGGTGTCTGCAAGGTAGTGGAGTTGGGTGCATATTGCTTAATGAACACTTGGGATCTTTTGGATGGCAGGATACAAATAGAGGAGGTCTTAACAAAGAGAAAAATAAATTAAAGCCAGTAAGTGATAAGAATACAGGAATCACCACTGCAGATCGGGTTAGTGGTTTATCTAGTCCAGTGTCTGCCTTTGAGAGTGACCTGTTCCAGAAGTCTCCGAAGAAGACCTCTGGGTAGGATCCCAGAACCACTTAGTCTAAAAGCATGCCCCACTATAGCCTGAGTTTAAAGAGCCAAATCTATTAGCTCAAAGTGTATAAATGAATGAATCAATGGACACAAATCTGACATCAGAAATTGCAACACTGCAAAACCTGTAGGGGAACACTTCAATCTCCCTGCTCACTCCCTCAACGACTTGTTAATAGCTGTGTTGACACAGATGAATAACAAATCACAGCTTCAAAGAGAGCCTGCAGAACTCGAACTTATATGCAAATTTGACTCAGTTGTCTTGGGGTTAAACAGGGACTATGGATTTTTCTCGCATTACATCAAGTGAATTGACCTCCCCCTCCTCTATGTGCTGTTCCCCAGTGTTTTGAATCCTAACACCTATTTTGATTTGCTGTTACAGCCTGACCTGATGCTATGTCATACACTCCCCTGCATTTAATTTCCTCCCACTCTGTAACTTTCCTATCTTCAAAGCGTCTGACGAAGTGGGATTTTCTCCCACAAAAGCTCATGCGATTAATAAATCTGTTAGTCTTTAAAAGTGCCACAAGACTCTGTTGTCTTTCTACAATAGACTAACACGGCTACCCCTTTGGAATTCAACTGCCTATGTGGGCCAGCTATTGGAGGGACACAGAGCTATGCTATGTAAGCGTAGATTAGCTAAAAAACTCTGTAGAGGTCATTGATTAGTGCCTCACAATTATTTAACTATTGGTTCATAAAATTATAGTGTTATGATTAAGCTTGGAAGGATATGATTTTTTTATGGATAAATGTCAGGTAAGGTTGATTTCACTGTACACACACCAACCGACCAAAAAAATATTTCCATCAGTGATGATCTGAGGATATTTGTGGTATATTTTGACATGAGAAGTTGACAGTTTGTGTTTAACCGTTTTATAAAGCTTTAGCTTTTTGAATCTCAACATCTATTGTCACTAAATAATTATTGTCTGACTCTCCCCATTATTTCCTGCATCTGTAAAAATTTACATATGTAAGAATAGGAAAAAACTTAAACCCCACAATTTTACACAATTTATATAATTTAAATCAATAAAAATTGAGGAAAATACTTAAAAATAAACATTGATGTTATCTATCAGAATTATAAAAAAATACATAGCTAATTCTGACAAACCTAGTTATGGTAACAGCTATTTTTTGAGTTGCTGGATCATATCCAAAATATCAGAAATCACCAAGTTCAGTAGTTATGCATTGTATTCTTAGACAAGAACTGAAATGATTTGGTTTTGTTAAAATGGTTTTTGTAAAACACAGGCACACAATTTTGCTTGTAGTCTATAATTTAAATAAGTAATTAAACCTCAGTAAGGGATTCTCTCTGCTTAGATTCTGATAGTGGAATCACTCATGGCCATATGGGATATGTGTTTTCGAAGATGTATGCACCTACTGATGAGAGCTATGGCTGCCTGGCTGGCAACATCCCTGCCCTAGAATTGATGGCCCTCTATGTAGCTGCAGCCATGCATGATTATGATCATCCAGGAAGGACCAACGCGTTTTTGGTTGCAACCAGCGCACCCCAGGTAAGTCTTGAGTTACAGTTTTATTCTACTTAATTGTTAAGTATTCAAAAGCTTCTGAGCACAGCCTTTCATTGTCAAGGTTGTGTTTTCACCTTATGTCAAATAAGAAATCGTTAGCATCAGCTTCTATATTATGATTATACAACATGGTTATTGTTGTGCAGCATGGTATGAGGCAAGATGCTCTTAATTTATACACAACAGTGACACGAGGAACGTCCTTAATTGGGGAGCTATATATAGAGATAAAGATATTTAACTTATCGATGGATTCATTGATTACAAGAAACATTTCGAGGAAGTGAAGCTAAATTTGTCAGGTCCTGGAACTCTGAACGTCTGTGCAGTGAACACACTGACCTCGTAGTTAGTGATGCACAGAAAGGTACAATTAAGAGGCACCTCATTTTTTGTATGCTGTTCTGTGAACAGAAGTTTGATTTTGTACAATCTTATTTCTTTGATTAAAGCACCTCCTAACCACTAATAAATTTATTTTTAGTATCTCCTAGAGAGGTAAAAAAGTATTCTTACCTCCTCTTTATGGCTACAGAGCTAATGCAAAGGGAAATTAAATGATTGCACAAGGTCACACAAGAAGTCTGTGCTGGTCACTGAACTCAGATTTCCTGAATCCCAATTCATTGTCTTAACCACAAGATCCTCCTTTACATCCCCAACCTCTGGGCCTTCCGCAAACAGTATAAAAAGGGGGTTATGAATGTTCTTTCTGAGAGGAAGGAAGGATGATCTAGTGGTTAAGGCATTGGACTGCGATTCAGAAAACCTGGGTTCAGTTCTCAGACTTCCTATGGGATCTTAGGCAAGTCACTTGTCTCACTGTGTCTCAATTAACCATCTATAACATGGTGATAGTACTTCTTACCTCACAAGGATGTTGGGAAGATAAAATCCATCAGTGTTTATGAGCTTCTTGGATACTGTGCCACATGTTAGTAGAGAAAAAAGTTACATTCTCCTAATATTGAACAAAAACACTGGTAATTCTGGTTAGATAGTTGTAGAAGCCAGGAAGAGAAGTTGAGTGATTGGTACCATCTGGCAAGATACACGTGTTACAAATATGACACATTTATTCTGTGGCTAAGCAAAAGGGGCTGCTCACTGCAGCTCAGATTTTGAAACATGGTCTATGGAGTGAGGAACAGTGATGGCTTCAGAATACAATAACAATACTATGTTGAGGCAGGTGGTAATGGAAAAAAAAATTAACTGTGTATTTGAATATATAGAGACACATCTTCACTAAACTAAATAAAACCTCTACTGTATCCCCAGGCAAATCTGGTACTTCTCACCTTATGCTAAACAGTTAAGTGATTGTGGATGAAAATCAAGCAGCATTTGATGATGTGACTTTAAATTCTGGGCCAGTGCAGGGCTATTCTTTACCTATATTCCTTAGTACTTTGTTTAGTCTCGTTTCTCAATGGGGCTTCAATCATTTCTCAGAGCTAGGGCCTTCGACACCAGTGGAGTTTTTACCACTTGGGGATTTTGGTGCTGCAAGTTCTGTCAGATCATATTTGTATAAAATATAGGAGCTAGGCATTTCATATATTCTTGTGATGGGAGCTATGTAACCATACTAGATTATAAGATGGAAACCTTTTCAAGCCACACTCCCTGCACCTTAAGTTCCAGCACCTATGCACATACATACATAACAGGTTTTACACTCCAAAGGATTTCCCATTTTCAGTTGACCACTGTTTGTGGTGAGTTTATTTGCTCTCTGCCCATGCATTAATGGCTAATATAAAATCTCAAATTCACTCATCACAGCACTGGTCAACCAGAAATGGGAGATCCTCTGGACTATAAGACCTGGATCTTCAAAATTAGTTTTAACCGCCACTTGGAAACAGAAGTTCAAGAGCTATTACTGCTGTCAGAAATTCACTGCTTAAAATCTCTGCAAATTTTTTTTATAATGATCTGATTCTTTCTCTCATTTCTCCCATCATCAAAAGTCATTTCATTATTACAATAGTCATTCTTATTTTCTGTTTCTCTGTTTCATACTGTAGGAGGATTCTTAATGTTTATGTCAGTGTGTTTCTTCCACAGGCCGTGCTGTACAATGATCGCTCTGTTTTGGAGAACCATCATGCAGCTGCTGCATGGAATCTTTTTATGTCCAGGCCAGAATATAACTTCTTAGTCAACCTCGATCATGTGGAATTCAAGCATTTCCGCTTCCTTGTAATTGAGGCCATTCTAGCCACTGACCTGAAGAAACATTTTGATTTTGTAGCCAGATTCAATGCCAAGGTAACAAGAAATTCTAATATCCAATGCTTTCTAAAGAGAGAGATGATTCTTTCTGCCCTCCTGAATATCATATAGGTCACTAGCTAGGAAAGATCATTAAAAAGGCAGCCCCACAGACAGAGTGACACATCTCCATTCAGAGAATGATACTGAAACAATAACAGGTATTTCTAAAAATGTGTTCTGAAGAATTTTTTTGTAATATTCATTTAGCTATCTAAGCTATTGAAAATTACCAGAAATGAGTTACTTTAACTGGATAATAAGCTGCATCGCTTTTCATTATGGGAAGCATTACCTCTTTGAGATGAAAGGTGATGATTGTTTTGTTTGCACACTCTCTCTGGAAACACTGATGAAAGAATCACATGCAGAAAGCTTGGAACCTATGAACATGTGATCAGTTTTGTTTTCCATTTGTCTGCAGCCATTGTCTTTATTTTATAGGCTTTAAATAGCTTAAAATAAACATCTTGTACTGTATTAAGAATTTAACCCAAACATTTCATTTAGACTGCTAAATCCACATTAAGGCACCTAAATAAGTGGGCTGATTTTTCAGAGGTACTGAGCACCCTCAGTTCTTGCTAAAATCAGACTATGTGGAAAATTGTGTACGTCTGTCTCCTGCTAGTAAAGCTTTAGAGCCAGAGTTTTAATAGCTAAATAATAGTATAATTTGTAATGATCTATCACAAAATTTAAGTATTGTCACTTATTTTTTATTTTCATGCTTGAGCTAAACTCTTCAATTGCAAACCCGGACAAACCTGCCTACTTAGGTTTCAAAGGGGTATCCATGTTAGTCTAGTCCAGCAAAACAAACAAGCAGTCCTGTGACACTTTTAAAGTTAGTCTTGAAAAGTGCCACCAGATTCCTTGTTTGTTCTACTTAGGTTTGTCAGTTGTATTCACTAGCTGAGCATGTTTTAGCAAATCACAGGACAGGATTTTTCTCTTACCCCATGCTATTATAATGGTTTTACCTCCCCTTGCTTTTCTTCTAGGTGAACGATGATGTTGGAATTGATTGGACTAATGAAAATGACCGCTTGCTGGTTTGCCAAATGTGCATCAAACTGGCTGACATCAATGGGCCTGCCAAATGCAAAGACTTGCATCTGCAGTGGACGGAGGGCATTGTTAATGAATTTTATGAACAGGTAGATGGGTGTCCAAAGTAGGAATGAGTAGCTTTAATTCCAGTCTTAATTATACTGTAGTGTTGCTGTGTTTTATCCTGGAGTTGATTGCATTTCAGTGCTGGGTGAAATTGCTTTTACATTTAAAGAAAGTTTGAGGAATATAATTTCCATTTTTGTGTGAACCCTGCAAGGTTCAGTTCATGATGACATTCAGAAACAGAACAGCATTGTTTGATTTGCAAGGAACTGGAAGCAAAGCAACCCACCGGTGTTCCCTTGGAAGTCTGAGTTTTGAGCAAGCCCTGATTCAAATGTTTTCCAATTAGAATTGGATACTACCTATTTTGCCTGTATTCAGAGGACCTAGTGACCTTTGTCCTATCCTGCTGAATTGGGGACCAGCTGTCCCCTCTGAATTTCGAGGGATCTTGGTAGTGATACCCTACATTTTATGTGATCAGGAAGGGGGCAGCAGGCTAAACCACTGCCCGCACAGTCCATGGAGACTTCTGGGAAGGGCCAGACAGTGACCCTGAGGTTGCACACTAAGCACTACAGCCTGCCCCTCGTTTTATCATATTAGTGACTGCATTGAGAAATGGCTGGCTTCCATCTTCTGTTTCCTGGTAGAATACGTAGTCAGAGTGAAGGCATGTCTACACTGCCATGGCAACAGGCATCAATGCAGCAGCAGCAGCTAAGTAGGTCTACACAGACCTGTTGAGTTGATGGGAGAGCATCTCCATTCGATGGAGCATTGTGAAGGTGCTATGCTGCATAAACACAAGTATGTCAACATGGGATACACTAGTTATGTTACATTACGTAACTAACATATCTCATGTCAACCCAGGACAACACTGGCCCAGGCCCCAAAGGAAGAAAAATTCAGGCCTTAACCTGTCCTCTTCCTTCAAAGGGCCTAAAGATGAGAGAGGATATGGATCCCTGCTTAAATATAAGACTAATTATAAAAATAAAAAAACCTACAGCAACAGAATGTTCTGTCATAATCTCCTGGATTTTCCTTCAGGACTGTGGTGTTCTTATTTGTTTTCTCCATCTCATTGTATTTCACGTAAAGAGATGCAGAGATTTAATTCCACTGCATACCAATCAAATATAATGATATGGCTTACCTTGGATCCATCACAGTTCATTGCAAGCGCAGTCATGTTCTGGTACACTAAAGGCAGCAATGTCATAAAAGCTGTTGACAATGATCCTAAAACAAAATCAGCAAAAGCACTATATATTGCTGTCTGTTCTGCAGTAGAAATTTTATTTTCACTCCTCACTGCCCACCTACTCAAGAGTCTGTTTTCTCTTGTTCTTGAAAGCATCCACTAAGAGTATTAATGCTGTACTCGTAACTAATTTTTTTAACATCTTAAGTGAAAAATTAGATTAATTCCATCTGCACACTCTGATTGGTACCCTTGCTGTCAGTCTTTTTGGGGTGGGCATTACCTACTACCATTTGATTCTTGCCTTAAACATGGCTTCCACCATGGCTGATAGCCAGAAACATTTTATAACAGGTCACAAAACCTCACCCACCTACTCCTGCAATAAACCTCTAACCTATGACTTAAGTTATTAAAGTCCTCAAATCATGGTTGAAAGACTTTAAGGTACAGAGAATCCACAAGCAAGTGAGTTGTGCCCCATGCTACAGAGAGAGGTGAAAAAACCCCACAGCCTTTGCCAATCTGCCCTGAGGGAAATTCTTTCCCAACCCCAAATATGGCAATCAGTTAAACCCCGAGCATGTGGGCAAGACTCACCAGCCAGACGGCCAACAAAGAATTCACTGTAATAACTCAGAACCCACCCCATCTAACATCCCATCAGAGGCCGTTGGCATATCGTGAAAGTTCAGTCAACTGCCAAACTGTCCCATCATACCATGCCCTCCATAAATTTATCAAACTCAGTTTTGAAGCCAGCTAGGTTTTTTGCCCCCACTGCTCTCCTTGGAAGGCTATTCCAGAACTTTACTCCTCTGGTGTACAGTAGCAATTATTTTCCTCCAGAAGCTGCTGCAGTTATTAAGACAAAGGGCTAATACATATGGCTTGATTTACCCTAGCTGAGGTTCTGTCCCAATGGCTCTTTTATAGTCTGCTGCTAACCAACACCCTATCACCTTTCCTAACCCCCCAATCCCTGAAACAATTTTTTATTTTAGGGAAAACTTTCAGTTTCTCATTTTTGAAAGGAAGATTTATAAGGACACTAGCCTCCCCAAAGTATGTTTGCTAGAAAAATAGATTGCAAAAGCGCAATGTAGTTCAGCATATGCCATGAAAATTGTGAGCCATTCTTGGCAACATTCCCTCCATTTAAAAAAACAAAAGTGTATCTCTCTGTACTAATTCTAAGTATTATCAAAAACTCATATTTAAATTGAAGAAAACACACACTATTGTTGCAGTATATTTAATGTGTTTTCTCCATGTGTTCAATATCGGTGTTTAAAGTTTGGCCAGTTAGACATGTGTGTTTAATGAAAAAAAATGCTGTGTGATGTTCCAAACAGAAATCAATCTTGTAAGAATAACATAGTAAACTTTTCCTCAGTCAACTTTCTTCTTGCCACTGACAACTTCTTCACATGATATCTGAGATGCCTGCCATCTCTGGTTAATCCACTTGTTATCTCAGGAATGTGTATACACTTTGATTTTTAAATCAGAATGGAAGAGATCAAATATTTGATAGCTGAACACTGAACTGTGTTTACCTTGTAAGGAAATACAGGAAAGGTTGAAGTGAGGCATTCATCGAAGTGTAACTGTTTACTCTTTGTGTTTCCCTTTTCTCCAAAGGGAGATGATTCAGTTACCTTGTCTGGCATTCTCAGGAACCTAGGCACTGGAAAATGGGTGTAATATCATAGAAAGTGGTCATGGACCTTCAATAATGCTCATGCACTGTTTTGTCTCGAATGTGGGTCTCCACTGTTCAGTCACATCAGTTTGTGTAACAAGTCACATGCATTATCACAGGGGTTGGCAACCCCCAGCACGTGTCCCAACAGTGGCACACAAGCCCATTGAGAGCAGCACACAGTACCCTCTGCGGTACCAAAGAAATCGCCTCTCCTGCCATTGAAAGCCCATCCAGGTAGCTTCTTTCAAGGGTGGCTGGGATGTGATCCCTGCCATACGTATGCTCCAGGCATGCTGCAGAAAGAAGCCATCCAGAGCAGCTCCTCTCCGTGATGTGCTGATATCAAAAGGAGCTACTCTGGGCACCTTCTTTATGTGGCATACCTGGGAACTCCTGAGAGGAGCTGCTCTGGGCAATTTCTTTCTGTGCTGTGCCACTGAGAACAGCTGCTCCAGGCAGGTTTTTGTCACTGCATCCTTGAGGACTCCTGTCCCCAGGCATGCTGCCAAGAGAAGCCACTCTGGGCGGCTTCTTTCCACAAGCATCTACTTTCAGCAGCATGCCTAGGAATTTCCACACCCCACCCACTCCAGCCATGGCTGCCACTGTATTTTCAGGTGGGCAACGCTTTTTTTTCAGTGGAGTGGGGCACCAGCTGAGGGTCGGGGAAGAGGGGTCAGCAAAGATGGCCAGCTGGCAACCTTTGCCAACCACTGCATTATCAGTTACTCTTTTATTATAGGACCAAATCCTATAATAAAGAAATTTTGGCACGTTAGGAAGGATGGCTGGAAAAGAACTTGAATATTTGGTCTATACCAGTGGTTTTCAAACTGAGGGTCGGAAACCAGTACTGGGTCGCAGAACCTTAGACACTGAGTCTTGGCACTCCCTACTGCTGCAAAAAGACTGGAATGCATGGCTCAAAGATGTAATTGTCGGGTCGCGGGCATACATGATATTTTTTCAACTGTATCCTGAGAAAAATGTTTGAAAACCACTGATCTATACAATAGACCTTACTGGAAAAGTACCTCTTCCATTACAGTACCAAGAAGGGGCCTCTCTTTGTCTCTCAAGAAATCTGGCAAAGAAACATTCAGGGAACATCTTGTATTTTTTAATGACCTGACTGTAACATGTTCATTACAGCATTCCTCAGGAAATGAGTGATTGTGACCTGAAGTTCCGCGGGTCAAAGAAATCCAAAAGCAAAATTCATAAGAAGACTAGTTTGAGAAGACAGGCCTTGCTCTGAAAAGTTAAACCCTGTCCCCTTGTGAATAAGCTAACAAGCTAATGATGACAGTTCCCATCTTATTTGCATATACGATGGGGGAAAAAACAGTATGGAGAAAGGAGATTTTGCTTTCAAGCTTCCAAGATGGGAGTGGACTGGAAGGTGGACAATATTTTACAAAGTCCTCCCATAGCGTGCTTTTTAAATTCTGATTATTCTTTATAGTAGACAATTCTGAAACTGTATATAGTAGTTCTAATACGAAGGTTGAATTGATGCCATGGTACTTTTATATGCTGGTCTGCTATTAAAAAAAAGGTAAATGGAAATGGTAAAAGGAAATGAATAATTTTCCTTCTCATATTTGCAATTGCTTTTTATGCTTCCCTCACTTTTCTTCCCACATATCCATGTAATTAATTTATCACAGAGAAGTAACACGTTTTTGTCATCTCTAGGGTGATGAAGAAGCGAGTCTTGGCCTTCCTATAAGTCCTTTCATGGATCGCTCAGCTCCTCAGTTGGCACACCTTCAGGAATCCTTCATTTCTCACATAGTGGGTCCACTATGTAATTCCTATGACTCAGCGGGGCTGATGCCAGGAAAATGGGTAGAAGATAGTGATGAGTCAGGAGATACTGATGAGCACGAAGAGGAAGAAACAACGGAAATGGAAACATGTGAAAATTCTGAGTCAAGTATGTTGTTTGCATCTATATTTTTCAGTGCAGCAGATTGCATGTTGTTAGCTTTCCTTAAGGACTTTCCTTAAGGTAAGGACTCCCTGTATTAAAGATTTTCTCCTGCTCAGCCAGAACCTGAATTTCTCTAGAATTGGACTAGCTGAACTGTTCTTTATGAGGTCTAACAGGTAGCCAGACATTTTGGGGAGTGGAGAAGCAGCAGACAATGTTGTGTTGATGTTTGCTTCTAGTGGCTCATTAGTTTGCCCATCCTGCACTTGGAATTTATTGACTGTCTCATCATTGGTTTTTAAAGGACTGTACTTTTTTTCTCCAGTGGAAGATGTGGGTGGGACAAAATCTTCGTCTTTTTGTTATATCTTTGTAAAGTGCTTGTTACAATAGCCTCCACTTTCCTGATTAGGACGTACAGGTACTTCCACAATATAAATATTTTTTTAGTGGTGGAAATATTTGAATATACATCATCTTGTTCCAAAGGGGTGGCCGTGTTAGTCTAGTCCAGCAAAACAAACAAGGAGTCTGGTGGCACTTTTAAAGACTAACAAATGTATTTATCACATGAGCTTTCCCAAGAGAAAATCCCACTTCGTCAGGCGCTCTGAAGATGGAGAGCTTACAGAAGAGGTTCCAGTTTGCTGTATTTGTGATAGTGCATTGACATATAAGAGAACTGGCTTTGTATTAGCTCCAGGGAATTTTTCATTTCACCCACCCCTCTGGCCAATCAATGCGTAATGATGATGATGATGATATTTCCAAAGTCTTTCTAGTCCTCTGCTGAAACCATGATGGTGGCAGTGATGGACATAATGGGAAGAAGCCTTGGTAATCTACAAGGTGATGTTGAGGACACTCTGAAAAATGGTTTGAAGTGAGGTCTGTTAAGTTGGCACCTATGTCTCTTGGCAATTTTCTTTTAAATTAATCCAGCATCTCAGCACCCTGTGAACATGTTGTCAGGCTTGTGGCTATAGAATCTCCTAAATAGCAGTTCAAACTTCTGAT
>ML685821.1:3743925-3979975 GCA_007922175.1 Pelusios castaneus
AAGTGGGATTTTCTCCCACGAAAGCTCATGCGATAAATAAATCTGTTAGTCTTTAAAAGTGCCACAGGACTCTGTTGTCATTAATAAATTGGTGTCATCTACAAATTACCATATCCCCATTTCACTCACTCTTTTTTATCTTTCATGAAGGCCAGACTGATTTGCTATGTTCATCTAGGAGCTTTACAAGAATTGTTTTAATTATCTTATCCAGTTTTACTCACACTGAAATGATGCTTTATAGTCTGGACCATTCAAAATGTGTTTTTAAATTAAAGATGTGTATTCTGTCTGCTACCATTCTGTCCTCTGATGTAAGATATGATTTCAGTGACAGCTAACATAGTTTTAAAAGTAATTTCTTAAGCAATCTCAGGTGTCATATGTTTGGGCCTGATAACTTTATATACATCAGTGCTTCAGTTTGTTAGAATTTCTGCTCTTTTAACACCTCAGTCCCTCGTCTTTAATCCCTGAAAAGTCTAAATCTAGGGTAGTTATCTTTTGAACATCCTTTGTGCTGATATAAGCCATTTACAAGACTACAAAAATTAATCAGGTATTTAGATCTGTTTTTAGTGTCATTTTGAATATTCCAAGCTCTTTCAGCATAACGCAAAAGAGATCTCCTGATATCAAAGGGTTTTATGCCTCTGATTTGCCCGTATATGTCAAATACTTAGAATTTTTTACCACATTCAGAGCTACTCTAAGGGAAATATCCTTTGAGAAGATAGGAAGGGGAAATTTTATTTTAGAAGGGATTTCGTTATAGTCAAGATAATTCATTAGAACATTTTAGACAATTGGACATTGCCAAAATTAACTATCATATTGTCTGACCTGCAAATAATGGATGTAGCTTAAAAAAAATGCTTTGTCATGGCTGAACAGGTAACTTCTAAAAAGTCCTGTTCTGAATGCAAGAGTTAAACTGAAATGATCTTTGAGTTCAAACTAAATCTCAAGCCATAACAAAGGCTTTATGATCTCTGCTGAGAGCTGCAAGATGTGGGGTCACCCAGGAAACCTGGGATAGAATGTACTAATATGGTGTATTGGTGGAATAGAGGTCTCTTATAATTATTAAACCTGAAAGTTTCCTACAGGGAAGCAAGAGCTTTCTAATGAAGGATTGAGCTGGATTTGGGCCCTGCTGCAGAGAAAAGCTCTTTGTTTCCAATTCAAAAGCTTCAAGGACTCAGCATTTTGGCTCCCGACACAGACATACTTTAGGCCACCTGCAAACTCTCATTTACTCAAATTTATTTGGTACAAAACATTCTTGTACGTCACTCTGGTTTTTTGTTTTTGTTTTGTTTTGTTTCAGTAGAATTCCTGAAGTGGTTTATTATCTAAGTTCTATAGCTGCCACTCTTCACGATTGGCAGAAACCTTCAGGCTTTGTGCTGAAAGAAATTTTAACCATCACAACTTTAGTGCCACCATATTACAGGACCATTTATAAAATGGGCAGTCACCTACAACAAAAAAAATGTTGTGATGCAGGTGAATTTGGTGATGGAAAGTGCAATAAAAACTACTAATGGCAAATATATTTTGTAGCGTAATAGTAGCTTGATGCCTCAAAATTAGAGAGAAGTATACTCCAAGGCTATGGTGTAATTTGCCTTAGGAGTTCACTTATCAACTGTCCTGATAGTTGATCTATTATCAAACTCAAGTGTCATAGCAATAGCAACACTGTGTGCTGTATTGTGAAACTCAGATTGGGATTTTTCACTTGCTGCTTCAGTGGAGCACAGGCCCACTGCAACAGCGAGGTCATGTGTAAAGCAGATCTTTAAGAAGAAGGGAGCATAGGAAGAAGCACTACTTTGTCGACTAATTTATGGAACGTTCATTCTTGCCTTCTCCTTACCTACTGCTCCTGTCAATAGAGATGATGTGTAAAGAAAAGAAAACAAGTATTTCCTAGAGTTGTGAAGGGTCTGAAATAAGTTACTCTGAAGGTGGTCACATTTAGTGTCAAAAAGACCACACAGCATGCCCAAATAAGTCCAGGGAAACATACACTCTGTAATATTGTTACAGGGAGTATACATCATTAAGCCACTAACTAGATGGCTTTGTGTGCTACTATGTGTCTAGGACAGAGTATACTCTTTGGTAAATAAAGGAGACAAAGCTGGGACTCAAACTGTGTGGACATTTGCTCACTTTTTGTTTGGTATTTCTATAGTTATACATCTTTTAAAACCAAACAACTCTTAATTTAGATGGACCTTGATTCCCTATATCATTACTCTTGCTCTCTCCATTTCATCTTCACCCCCTTCTCCTTCTTCCATCCCAAGAAAACAATACAGTAATTTGATTTAATATTTTACAGGAAAGAAAAAGTTCAAGAGGAGGAAAATCTACTGCCAGATCACTCAGCACCTGCTTCAGAACCATAAAATGTGGAAGAAAGTAATTGAAGATGAGGAAAGGATAGCTGGGACAGAAAAACAAGGCATAGAGCAATCCACGCTGCATCAATCCTTGGAACAAATTCAGGCCATCAGGGAAGAGGAAGAGGAAAAAGGGAAACCCAAAGGAGAGGAGGAGAACACAGCTATAGAACTGAACCAATGACAATATTTTCAGCAGTATTTTAAGACAAATTGACTTGTGCACAGACTCCTTTTCAAGCCAGCACAACATTTAGACACAACACTGTAGAAATATCGGATAATGCGCCTACAGCAGTTTTATTTGTTTCTCTTTCCTTTGTATGGTGAGGTACATTGTTTAAACTCCTACACTCAAGGAAGCTTTCACATTGCAACACTGGCTTTTACAGAGTTTCTGAAGGGGGCTAAGGGACAGTGAAATTATATCTATAGCCAGTCATTGACTGCGCACTTCAGCAAAATACATTTAATGATATATTCTGGTCACTGTGATATTACCGAAGGAAGTTGTCAAAGGAAATGGTGCTCCTCAAGCACATTTGCAGTTAACTGTAAGGTACCAGTTAAGTAGCTTTTGCTCTTAATGCTGAAGGATAAAAGTTCCAAAGCTTTATCAGAATGTTAATACATCCTGCTAACATATATATGGGGAAAAGAGGAGTGTGTGTGTGTGTACTTGGGTGAATGTTATCATGTAATGTAGTTTGTTTTTATTAGCCTAGATGTAGCACATGGCTTGATACATCTGAACAAACGTAAGGCCCCAATTCTAGGAGATTTGAGTCAGCATGGAAAGTGGAGCCCTTCATAAGGAGCTTTGCATTTTCAGTTGTGACTGAAGCTTCCTTTCACAGGCAAATTGCATGCACCACTGTCTTTCAGCAGAAGCCGTGTGACTGTCGCTGCTGACGTGGCACCACTTGGCTGCACCCTGTGACTGAACTCCTAGACACCTACCAGACTGCTAGTGAAAGGAATGTGCATGGAATCCATCGTACTGTGAGTGGGGGGGTTATTGTAGGGCGTGCTCTCTTACTGCTTGTTAAAGAAACTAGCCTTCTGTGAGCCTTTGAATGAGTTAGTGGTTTCAGGGAGCTGTGTGAGAGATGGAAAGAGACCATGCATGCTTAGGAATTAATCACACACTATCGCTCCTCCCTCCCCAAGCTTTATATTTCCTTGTGTCAGTGGCCAAACATTGTAAATTGAAGCGCAGCAGGAAGGGAGATATGAAGTCCAGTTCCTTGGGCTTTAAAAGCAATGTCTTTGTGATGTTCCAACAGAAGGGTGGGGCCATGGGATAACTGCTTCTCAGTGTCTGCTAGATGCTTGTACACCTCAGCAGCCACTCGCACCAGCGTCAAAGAGTGCAGTTCTCAGCACGGAGTGTTGCATGTAAGCAGTTTGCAGCCAGCATTCTGCTTAGATGCAGCATACTTCATTCCACCAATGTACTACTTTATGTTGGCGCTTTTAAAATAAACAACAGCCATAAAAAAAAAAAAAAAAGATGGAGGCATGTAGTAGAGCAGATAACTTTTGTTTGTTCCCTGTCATTTATGCTGTGAGCCAAACATCTATTTAAAAGGTTGATGTTCATTTTCAATATTTTATCACACGATGATATATTTGTCAATGATGAGTTATCTAGATGTAAATATGGAGAAATTTTTAGGGGTTCCTGTAGATAATGAAATCTTTAAGAAAAAAGGGAAATGTTTTTGTAAAGGTAATTTTTAAAACACCATTTTTATACAATGTAGCTATTTCTAAGCCCTGCAAATAAAGTCTTGATAGTTATGGAAAGCCACTGGTTTACAGGAGCAAGGCATTGACATATTCATGTTTATTGTTTTGAACTGGTAGTGTCAGCAATTCCCTTGCTAATTAAGGCTTTACTATAAATCTTTTGGTCCCAAAAAGAATCTCTGAGTGCACCGTCTCCCAAAAAGGTGGACCAATGAGGTATGCCATTGGAGACTCTGGTACTGCACTCCTTACTCAACGAAGGAGCTTGAGTGGCGCTGCTTGAATGAATAAGAAATATTTACATCAGTAAAGGTTGCAGTAATAGCCCCTTCTGTTTTAAGTTATATCTCTGACCTAGCTATCGCTCATGCTCTTGTTTTTACCACCCCTTCACAGTATTTTATTGAGCCATAAGTACTTCTTGGGAAACAACACAGAACATTCAATTTCTAAACCAGTCTGCATATGTGTTGTCATTTCTGTATTTTTCTGCAGTTCAAGGCTCTTCATTTCTTTTGGGTTCATCTTCTCCTTACCTTTCCCCTTCAAGTAGTAGGAAAAGACACTCCACTGTTTTTGACACCATGATTATTGAGCGTGACTTCAGGTAAAAAGAGTTGATCAACTCCTTTTACTGAGAATTAATCAATTCTAATAAATCACAGATCCTGATTTCATTATTTTTTAAAAGGGTGGGGAGGGGAAATGAGATAACTAAGAGTAATTCTTCCGAACCAAAATAGAATGCCTCTCAAAATTTTCTCCCAAGCACCAGGAGATCTCCAATAATTCAAGCTTGCATTGTTTCGATGTCTATCCAGTCATCTCTTATCTGTGATTTAATTTTTTTTGCACAAATTATATACCAGGCTGAAGAGCTTTCTCACAGCATTTCTCATATGCTTTAATATTACTCTATAAAAATCAAACTCTCAGATGCTGTAGAATTTCACATCCCACCTGATGATGAAATCCTATGATTTTTAAGTGCATGACAATCAGAGTTTGGAATTTTACTTATGAAAATAACCAATGATTTTCTTAAAAAGCCCTCAGTGAAAACAAAAGCCAGGGTTTCAAGCGTGCTAATAAGAGCAAAGATGCTGTAATAAAGAGGGGGTGGCATTCCAAATACAGAGCTGAATTCTGCAAACCATTTCCTCATGCATGTAATCCTAGTGAATTCCTTATATGAGCATGGGCTACTCACCTAAGAAAGAGAAAAGGGACTGAGCCACTGAAAAACTGCTCTTTAAAAAGTATCTAGAGAAGAATTTTAAAATATTTCGATAGCCGTCATCATTTTGATTGCTACTAAGCAATATTAAACGTATCTTTCCAAGTCATTGAGCTTACTTCCTGTAGTGCCACTGCAGATACTACAAATTATTCTGTTACTCCACAAGCCTATTTATGGGTGCAGTTGGATAAACTCAGGTCTTTTTAAATGAAGGAATTGCTGACAGGCTTAGAATAGGAATGGTGAACATTATTTTTATCCAAATTGTAGAGCAGGAAGCAATATGAGGGAAAACAAAAACAGCTGGCACTAGTTAGTTTGATAATACACTATCTGTGGTTACATGCAGAATTCAGTTGGTATTAGTAAAACAGCAGCTGCATCTACTAACAAGCCAGGTGACACTCTTGCACTACACATTGCTACTAGCAGAACTCAACTTCAGCAGGCAGCAATCCACTTATAAATCTTATCCAGTGTCTTTGCAAATGTGTCCACCAAGGAATTGTTCCCAGGTGTGTTTTACCTGTTTAAAAAAAAAAATGGGGGGAGGGGGTATTGAGTGGGTGAATGCAGTTTTGCTTTCTTTTGTTATAGAGAACAAAGCAAATAGTTGATTATCCAGGGATTTATGTACTGGTCTTGGCCTAAAAGTGAGGAAAGAGCCAGAACTTCCAACCAGAAGTTTCAGCGCCCCTTTCAAAGGCCAGGCCTTTTGGGTTTCCTACTTTCCACAGACTTATGGTGTTCTGACACCCAGATGAGCCACAGCCCGTGCAGTAACTCTGAAACAAACAAAAAAAAAGTGAATTGTATTACATCAACAATGTACAGTTTTCAGATAGACTATCCATGAATGTTAAAAATGTTGATATGAGATTCCAGTATATAAAGTATGTGAATTATTTGTTTAAAACTGAGGAAACCAAAGATGATTTTAAGAATGTTTCCCAGTAGTAGCAGCAGTAATAATTTAAAAATTAAATATTTATGGAATCCTATACTTTTAACGGACAGGCACATGTCTCCAGTTCTACATTCTTTTTACAAAGAGAATGAGAATAGGTTATGACTTCCAGTATTGAATCAGAACTTTCATTCCCTTGTTATTTTTGTCTTCTCCATTGTAATCCCTGTTTTAGCAGTGCGTGGAGCCACCATTGTGAACAGAAGTACTCTGAATGAATGGCATTACATCAGTTACATCTTTCCTCCAGCTTCACGTTATGATACCCAGCCAGTTGCTCCCGGGTCATCCTTACTGGTTTAGAATCTGGCTTGTTTGTCAGCAGACATGTATTTTGTGTTCCTTCCCCAACACAGAGAAATTGAAGATTGGATAAAATCCCAGAAATATTTTCTTTCCTTCTGAATGGTACCAAGATTGAAATAATCCTGACTTTTAACTGAAACCTGCCCAGCTCTAGAAATAACCATTCAGATTGTGCACAGATGGTCGCAATCTAAATTTATTTGCTCTAATCCTAATGGGAACCTGACATCACACTCAAGAGTTTTGTTCCACTATGCAAAATTGTCACATCTTGGAAAATTAGCTGTTACCCTAGTTGCAAAAACAGTGTTATATTTTTCAGGTGATGCAATGTTGCATGCTGTGTGCATCAGACACTAGGGCTGACCTCCAGTGGCAATAAGGGATTCTAGCGTTCTCTTGAAAGGAGTCAAAATCTCTCTTCTCTGTGCATGTGATTCATTCTTTGCAGAAAGCTAGAGAAATCTCAATGTACCACCAAAGCCCTATTTTGAACGCTTATTTGGAATATAGGCATTGTGTTCTCCCTCTTAAGGTGAATTTCACCTTCTAAGAATAGCCCTTTCCCAGTGTGGATATGTTTTTATGAATGCATTTGTTTATATATTAAGAATAAATTCTGTAGTCCTTACTCAGAAGAAACTCTCATGGTCATCAATTGGTTAAATTTTGAGACTGCGTCAGGTGCTCAGCACCTCTTAGCAGGTTCATTGGGAGTTTTGCCCAATTAAGGATTTAGGGTAGAAGTTTTCAAAGTGTTCAAGTGGCTTAGGAGCCTAATAGCCAGATTTTCAAAGGTATTTAGACACCTAATGACATTTTCAAAGCACATAAGCAGGTTAGGTGCCCATCTCTCATTGATTTCAATGGAAAACAGCCTCTTGTTTCAGTTAGGCGATTCTGAAAATCCCACAGGTTGCCTGTTTTGCATCTCTGGATGTCTAACTACATTTTAAACCTGACCCCAACTCCCATTTTCAAAAGGGGTTTAGGAACCTAGTCCCATTGTCTTTCAATGAGATTTAAACTGCTAAGTGCTTGTGACTTCTGAAAATGGGACTTCAATACCTATCCCACATAATCACGTTCTAAAAATAATCTATCTTTAAAAAATGAGTGAAGATGTTTCAATTTGTCCCAAAATATTAATGAGGCAGTTAATCGTCTATTTGTATATAAGTTAATGGCAATTGCTTGCATGACCTTAGTCTGGGAATAGGGCCGGCTCCTATACCATCAAGGTCAATGGGAGCTTTACTAGTGACTTCAGAGAGCAAAGGATCAAGTCATTAATCCCACTGATTTCAACAGAACTGCATAAACAGTAAGGTGCTACTCAATATGAATTGGGTTGGCAGAATCGGACTGCTAGTGATTCAGTCCCCAGATTAAAGTACAGAATATTTTGCCACTCATCCCACAGCTTACGTTCTTGTAACAAAGACACCCAAGCTGCAATGCAAATGTGCTTTGATTCATTCTTGATATTGACAATGAAACAGAAACTATGCAGGGGAGTTAGGTTTACACTGGGGTAAAACAAAAAAGAAATTGAGTTAGCAACTACTGTGTATCCCTCAGTGAAGAAGGGATATTTGACGATACTGTGGTAATTCAGTGGTTGGATATTACTAAATTTTTTTGCCCTGTGCATATTGGTGTGCTTAAGATGCTCAAAAGTCAGACATCATACCATAAAGGTTTCTAGTTAAGTCTGAGTGGTGTCAGACAGGAATCACCTGAGCATTTTTCTGGTATGTGGTTGGAAAAATAAATGGGCTCCAAGGTATGCAAATGGCTTTATTTACAGCCTTTTTGTTCCAGCAGAGAATACTTTATACAGTGCAAAACAAGGGGCTGAGCACCAGGTCAATCTTTCCAGGCTTGGATTGAGATATTTGTCTGAAAACTTGGGTGTCCCCCAGCTGGCAGCGAGGTATTGACGTAATTAGTCCTGAAGTTGATGGGATTTTAAACATAGGCAGAGATGGTTAAATTGGCAACCCTTAAGAAAGAAAACCTAGTCAAGTTCCAAATAGTCTTTATAGAGTGCCATTGGTTTTTCTTTTCATTCAAAACAGGGAGTAATTCTTTGGAGAGACTCAAGCATTGAGTTTCAAGGGTATTAGCTGATTACTGTTTGATGGTCAAACATGAATAAATCCTGATAACACTAGAGATGATTCCCCACTCCCTTCTCAAACTGAGGAGGAGGAATCACTCTTTAAAATATTATATGAACCTGCAAATATAGAAGCCTTTTGACGTCTGAGTTATCACTCTTTATAGATTTGCTGGCAGCATTTGTCAAAGAATAGGCAATCTGAGAGAGATGGGGTGTGGGGAGAGATGATATGACTTATTGCTGGTTTTGGAAAGCATCCAGTCCTCCTCAAGAAAAGAAATAATAGTAGGGATTGTATAATGGTCAGCCTTAAAAATGCTCCAATTTTGGCTTAGATAAATAAATTTTGTCTTAGATAAATACAGATGGTTCGTGGTATTCCTTATGCTTAGGTTTGGCAAAATATGTTTGTTTATCTAGTTTAATTATTTTAAAGTAAATGTTAACAGGTGTTAAATTATGGGGGAATCTAACAATGGGATTTTCTCCCATGAAAGCTCAAGCGATAAATAAATTCATTAGTCTTTAAAAGTGCCACAGGACTCCTTGTTTGTTTTATTTAATGACTGTGACACTGCGATTCAAAAAATTAAAACATTATAACTATTAACAAATTGTTAACATCATATGTAAAAATATACAAATCAAATATTCTTAAATCAGACTGGTATGTCCTGAAGCAGCATTTTTCTAATTTTTCTTATCAGTAAATTTTGATTATTAACAACAGAAATATTTTCTTATTAGTTTGTGTGTGTACAGGTGAAATTGATATTTACCAACATTTACTGAAACAACCCCAAATCCTTCCAAACCACCTTAGCTCTAGTATCTAAAATTGACCAGCTCTTTTTGGTGATCGATTGCAATTGAACCTTGTCCCATATTCACCTTGTCCACTTTTTATGAAATGACTCAGACACACTGGAACACTGAGTATAAGTCTACTGTCAAATAAGCCTTTACTTGCTCTGAGAAGAGGAATAAAAACCAATCACCTTCATTTTAATCAATGTTTTCAGATGGCTAATCTGGATAATTTGTTTTTGCCCTTCCTAATATATGTGTGTCATAGCAGTATATTCATGTTATGAAAACTGCCCAGAGGGCTGTAGTTGTTGAACCAATTGCTACCAAGCTACATAAGCAATCTAAGGTGGGTGTTATGATATATGGTATATCGCTATCAAGACACACAGCTAAGAAATGGTGAAGAATTTGCTGCCATGCAAAGTATTGCATTACAACTATTGAAAACACAAAACAAAAACACCTGGGAAAAAAAGCGGTAGTTTTGTCTTAAATCTGTATCCAGATGTAAAAGTAAACATGAAGCACTCCATAACAGTCAAAGCTAAGATGCAGTCTTTAATGTAATTGCCTTTTCGTTTCTTGGTTCAAAAATTAAATCCAGCTGAGATTAAATAAAATCCAGTAAATCATAGGCGTTAATTTCCACTTGGAAAGAAGCTGTCTTGCACCAGTTAGGTGTAGATGGCATGAGGCCAGAGACTGACGCTGTGGAGGAAAAGAACTATAGGGTGCCTACAGAATAGGGGGAGAAATATCTCAGGATAGAACAGTTCAACTCTATGCCAACCTTAACTTGACTTGTTCTTAGTATTGCTTTGAAGCAACTGAATTTAAATGTTCCATTCTTCAACAATGTCTTCCTTTACAACAATGAACACTTACAAACTATTACTTAATGTGAATTAACAGTTACAGTTTGCTATTAAACATATATGGGAAAGAGTTGAGTTTTTTCCTCAACACTAATAGTTTTTTCCCAACATGTATAAACAAATCCGTGTCTGTAATGTGAAAAACAATGAGAAAATGGTTAATGGTTTGCTATGCATGTACATAACATTTTAGGTAGAAAGTCCCATCCATCTATTAATGCTTTCCATCCTACTCTTTTCAAGATTCCTGCCTGATCCTGAAACATAAATGAAATCTATATTTTATAGCAAAAGTTCAGTTTTAGGTATTTATTAACATTAATACAGTAATCTTAAAAAGATAAAAAACAGCATTCGTAACTTATATAATGTCGGTGGTACTTTTATGTTTTGATTTTTGTTAATATATATTTGGTTATTACTTCAAACATTCAACCTGGTTTTCTTTATAATCAATGATATAAAATGTTTGCATGGGGAAAAAGAATCTTAAGTTCTCATATTCATATTTTTAAAATTGTAATTCATATTGTAGTTTGTTTGCTTGACTGATAACATTTTCACTGATGGATGGCAGTTTATTTTTTTATTAAAAAAAAATATCTAGTACTAATGTCCAGACAAATACAATTTAAAACTTTTGCCTCACCAAAAATACTAGAAACTAGTATCATCTAGACTATAAATGAAATCCAGTGCTTGTAATCATGTGTATAACACACACACATCCAAACATGTCCTGCCATACCACAACATTAAATATAAAATGATTTTTGTAATTAGTTGAATCTTGGTTAGTGTTATTGTGAAATCAGCATGTACAGGTTAAAATTTTCTGACTGACAATTTTAAAGAGGAATATGGAGTTAAAATAGTTTGAGGCTCACTAGGGTTGGGGCCAAATTCCACAAACCCTGGCACACTCAAATCTCACCTAGGTTTTTGGCTCCAAAAAGAATAAGAGTTTGGCCCCTTGGGGGGATAGTTGTTAACTTCAAATCCTACCTTGTGAGGTGCAGATGTCAGCATTTTGAAAAATCGTTCATTTATGATGCATAATCTAATTCCTAAACCGTTCTGGTTGTCAGGTTTCCAGTAAATTACAACTGTGATTTCAAATTGTCTGTAATGTTTCTTTTGAAGGGTTAACCTATTTTTATAAGGTAATATTTGAAAAGTGTGTGTGTGTGTGTTATCTTGGGAATTCCCATGACGCAATATTTTTCAAAAGAACTGCCAACCAAAATGGCAATGCAGAAAAGTGCCATTTTGATCAGGATTTGTACATGCCAGTTTTGAACACGGTGTCCTTTTCACCAAGTACTCCATGCGTTAATTTATATTTCTATATTGCCAATATTGTTGTAACCAACCTTCTCCTTTTTAAACACTTCAAGAACAAGGCCTTCTATTTCTAGGTGGTGATCTTTCACAGACAGAATAATTATTTTCCTTTCACTAGTACCTTGCACTCAAGACATGTAGCAATACTTAATATATTCTCTTCACACATATTTGTTAAGTGATTTAGTTAATGGCAAATAAATGTTTTGTACAAAATAGATTCTGTACAGAAAAAAAATCTTTTAGATAAACATTATTTATTTTTACTGTTTTGTAAGTTAGACACTATAATGAAGCTCCTTTTTGCCAGAATTACTGGAAGTGCCTCTTGGTAAAATGTATAATACAGTAAATATGTATTCAAAATTATTAGAAATACTTGTCACAAATGAACAACGTGAATGTTGCAATGTGAAGACAAATGTACAACATAAATATAATTCTGTGGTATCCTACTTCCTGTGGTTCTTTCCCTTTATTTAACAGAGCTGAATTCAGTTATCCACCTTTCTCTGTAAGAACTGTCATAATATAAGAGACCAATGATCCCTCTAGACTCTGATCCAAAACCACTGAAGTCAATGGAAAGACTCTAATGGACTTTGAATCAGGGTCTTATTGGTGTAGCTTGTTTCCAAGAGTAGCCAATGCCTTATATTTCAGAGGCATGTGTAAACTCCCATATGTGTCTAACTGACGATACTATGCATTGGAGAAGGAATTCTGTGCAATTCCTCACCAGAAATATCCCTGTTCAGTGATTCTCCAGTAAAAATTATATTTTGAGATGTATTAGTCAGTTTTCAATCCATGTAATATTTACCGTAATGATTTGTGTATAATGCTACTTCTAATCAGAGTGGTGTACAACACTCAGTCAAATGTCAAAGAATGATGTCAATTTTGTGTGTTAGATAGTTTTTTGAAACCATATTGTTTGGCATCCTCTCATTCTTTATTGATGGAATCTGGTTTCAACCATTTCATTATTTTGTCCAGATTTGGTTTAGGCTAATCCAAAAATGACTTGTACCAGCTTATGGTGGGCAGGTACAATTTAAAGGTCCTTTTCCCCTATCAGCTTGTATCCTGCTCCCTTCCCCAGTGGCCTCTCCCTGCAGCTGTCAGCTGTTTGTGGCCTCAGGAAGAGGCAGCAGTAGTTTTCAACTCGCTGACTCCAGTAGCTTTTGAGGGGAGGGGACCAGGCCAACAAACCCTGGCAGAAATCTGGGAGGAGGCACATGACTCATGCATTGCCTCTGCCCATAACCAGCCTATAATTTGCTTGGTCATCCTGTTTAATCTTTTTTTCTAACACTACATAACACTCATTTCCTTGTACTCTAAATTTTTCCCATTTTTCAAAGATTCATTAACAATTAACATAAAAAATCTGGAGAGCTCCTCAGTCAACATCTTTAAAACTCTTGGGTGCAGCTGCATTTACATTTTAAAGTGGTGATGGGTGTAAGTTCCAAATCTTGGATCTAGATTTTGAAATCCCTACAATTTTGGTATTTATGGATCGGAAATTTTGGCTTCACCCATGGAAAGGAGGGAGGCTCTAAATCCAGGTTTAGATTTTGAACACCCCAAAAAGTTTAAAGATATTTGGTTCAGATGAGATCAGGAAGATGTGCATCAAATGCAATTTGAAAGA
This sequence comes from Pelusios castaneus, assembly GCA_007922175.1. Classification (NCBI taxonomy): domain Eukaryota; kingdom Metazoa; phylum Chordata; order Testudines; family Pelomedusidae; genus Pelusios; species Pelusios castaneus. The sequence goes on from ML685821.1 coordinate 3,757,419, forward strand.
AGAGTAAAAATCTATTAGAATTAAAAATCTAATAGAAAAATAGTTAACGAATCTTTTCAGTCTTTCCCCAATGTGTAATCAGTATATTCCATGGCACAATTCAACTCGGTGCCCAAAGCAAAATATACAGTGTGAAGGGATTAAAAAAAGACCAACCCTTTAATTACAAACTTTTCATCACAATGACTGTGCTATCAGGGTAAAAGCATACTTCTCAATAGAGATTTTAAAACACTCAATCGCTGTGCATAGCAAGAGGTTCTCATGAAAGGAGATGAGCAATAAAGCACATAGTAGCAGCCGATCAATTAGTGAGACCACACATGAACATGCCTCTCCTAACCTGGGAAAACATAAATGAGGCCATGAGGGCCAGTCAAAGCTCACTTTATTAAATGTAGCAGTTTCCAGGTATTCGGGTTACACTCAATTACTCAGGCAAATCCACTTGTCTAAACCATTTAGAATTTACTAAAAAGAACACCCCGAGAGTTGATACATTTTTTTTTTAAAGTTCTTAGTTTGTGGCAATAATTTTGTCAAAGCAGCACAAAATAGACATCAGAAACAAGATGGTCATGGTGCAAAAAGTGACCTGGAAGACTATGCTGGTTCTGTCACTGGAGAGCTTGGGTTGTCTGCTTCATTTAGAAAATGATCAAAGGAAAATATCCTCTAAGTTCTAAGCAGCTCACAAGCATTACTTTAACAGAACAACAAACAAGGAGTCCTGTGACACTTTTAAAGACTAACAAATTTATTTATCGCATGAGCTTTCATGGGAGAAAATCCCACGTTGTCAAATGAGGGGGGCTATGAAGATAAATCCATTGTCCCAACCTGTATATTTATATATGAACATTGCATTGGAGGCACCAAATTGGCAGTTCGATTGAGACTTTATTGAACAGCTGAATAACGACATCGGGATACTTTTGAAGGTACTCTAAATTAATGAGCACACAAGAAGCTAAGTTGAACAAGTTACAGAATCCCTTCCCGCCTTTAAATTTAAACTGTTGGAACCATCATGTCCGACCTGAAGTGAGAGCAGTATCCACTAAATATTCTGGGTTGAGCACACTTGTGGAAGTTCAGAAGTCAGATTTAGATAAAGGTCTAGATGATCAGATGTTTATTTCTGGTTAAGGAATGCTGGGCAGAAAGCTGCACTCAGTGTTACAAGACCTAACTGACTTAGGAGCTTGTCCCATTTTCAAAAGGGATTTAGGAGCCTAAACACCATCTGAAAATGAGATTGACTCCAAAATTTTTGCAATACCGAGTGCAGAAAGACCTAAATAGTTTTACAAAGCTGGGTCCAAATGCACTGGTTTTGTATACAACTTCATCTATCTAACCTGATTACATTAGACCTGTTTATAAATTTTCAACTATAGCACATAAATGCCCTCTAAGATAGCTCATTCAAATAACTTGGGGGGGGGGAGTTCTGAAAAAGTTAGAGATGTGTCTTGTGTGTGGGTCAATATTTAATGAGGCCTGATCATTGTTTCTTGAGGTGGTTAGTAATGCTTCTGGAAGACTGTTAAAAAAAATCTGAAAAGCAGGGATCAGTCTGCTGTGGTGCCCACAGTGATGGGAATGTTTCAATGGAAATCAGGCCAACAAGCAGCTTTTGGACAATTGGAATCACTTTATTATATACTGTTGCCATTTAACGCATTGATATTAAAGATGCTGTTCCTAAGGGCTAGATCCTGATGTCCTTACTCCGGAAAAACTCCATCCTCAAATGTAAAACGCTCATTGAAAGGCCAGGCCCTGAATCCCCTGTGTATGCAGCCAGAGAGGCGAATCTGCTGCATCTTATGTCTTGCTGCAGCAGTTGGGCATTCATATGGACATTGTTTAAGGTACGTCATGATGGAAACGCAGTGGATTCTGTGTCTGACTTAGTTCTTGGAAATTCTTGGATTTATTTCCTTTAAAACTAAAGGACGTTTTAATATAAAGAAAAGGAAAATAGGTATTTAAAAAAAATAAATCCATAGAAATAGCAGAGACTTGGATGTCCTGTGTGACTTTCTGCAAACCTCTCGGTGCCTCAATTTTCCATCCTTAAAATGGGGATAATACTTTTTTCCAGACCTTTGTCTCTTTCTTCTACATAGCCTTCATTCTTGTACTGATCTCTGTGTAGGTCTAGGTGTTCACAGCAGTATCAGCGCTTTGGAATGCAAGCTCTTCAGTGCAGTGAAAATCTTGTTATATGCACATGTGGTGCTTAGCACAAGAGGGCCCTGATTTTAGTTACTAGTATAATACATATAAAAAAGGAGTGCGGGATCTATTTAGCTACATTATAAAATCTAAGCAGTTGAGGTCCTCATCTGGCAGAATGATTTTTTTTGTTGTTTGTTTTTTTTTTGTTTTCTTTCTAAAGTAGTAGTAAGAATCTGGAACACATTCTTCACCAGATTAAAGCTATTTTTAAATGGCCAAATTGTGAGGAAAAAGGTTAACAATGCTCCTTTTAACCTTTACATTTTAAGAAAAATGCCCATTCTTTTTTACTGTCAAACAAAATCAACAATAGTTTTCTTCATAGGTTTTTTTGCACCTTTGTAAGTTTATCAGCATTAAATTAATCTTTGCATGCAAAACCCTTATGCTTATGTAACTCTATCACAATATGTTTTAATAGCATGCCTTTTATGTAGCAAACAGGCTCAGACCAAGGTGCATTTATTTTGTGAAATCTTAGGAGAAGAGCAGTGTTTTAATTGTTCAGCACTTGGTGCTTATGTAATAGACTGGAAAAGGGAACAGCCAGGTCAGTGGAGATTTGTCTCAGAGGCTTGTTGTTGTTTGAGGTTTTAGCAATTGACCCACAAAAAATGCTTTGCCATTAAAGCATTAAGAAGTGTATGTAGCTAGGGTATTCTGGTTGAAATCACAAAAAGAAAAAGTAATTCACGGAGGCTAAATTAGTTTTAATCAATGTAATTCATTTAACCGTTTGCTTTAGAAATGGAGGTGGTCTGGCTTCTAATTTGGCTAATACATAGCAAGAATCTAAAGAAATGGAAACTGAAGTCCTCCGGTAACTGACGAGTCAGATGCTTTGTTCCACTTCCTTCTTAAATGTGCTGTTTCAATTATAGCCAGAAAATGTATAAATAAGCCATTTCTTTTAGGATGGTGGGATCACACAATCTTTTCTTAGTTAACTGTCTATCGAGTTTCCAAATGACTTTACTTCAGTTGGTTGCTGTCATGGTAGAGACTCGGCTTCAAGACAGGATATCAGAGCTATTTCAGAGTAGACCACCACCAATGTCATGCCTGTTGGAGAAGTTTAATGTAGCACATCTCAGAGGGAGGCTAGAATTGATAGTATTTTTTAGTAATAAATACATTAACTTGCACTCCACCTTCAAAAAATAAGCCTAGAGCTTAAATGCATAACTCTACTGGATACTAAAAATCGTGGTCCAAATAGAGACACAGGATTTATGACTTATTACTGTCGTGCTGTCTGGAATAGCTCACAACTGAAAGTGCTAATATCAGGGGAGATTGTCAAAAACTGGGAGAAGCCCCAAACTGGAGCTACATTCTATAATGAGATTTCACCAAGCCAATATCAACTGTGTGCACTTCTGGTTTACTAGATTAGTCTCACCATGGTGCCACAGACAGTACTCTCTTAGGCTTCCAGTCCCTACTTTATAACACAGAAAACTGAACTTTGTGCTGAAAGATTATTATAACCAAAAATCACTACTCATTTGATCACTCCCAACCTCAAGGGACTAATCACTTAACCCAGGTCATTGGATGCTCTTGATCTTACACCAAAGACAACACTGTAGACAATTTCTCTAGTAAACTAACTAAAGAGTTATTAAAGCAAGTAAAATATATTATAGGTGAATCTAAATTTGTAGTCGAAATGATAGCAGGGATGTTGTGTCTGTTAAAGTTTGTTGGGGTTACCGAAAATGCTGTTGGGTAGATTCTGATCGATGGATTCCTCCTTTTGGAATTCATCAGTCTGGAGATACAGGATTCCTTCCAGGGTTCCTTTTTAAAGATGCTTTCTCCTGTTGGCAATCTGGGAAGTGTTCCCATCACAGCTTGAGCTTTCCCTTTGTTGACTAAACACAGATAAAGTTTGTGGATTTTCCATTGCTGAACACAATGACCCATGCTTTGAAGTTAACATGCTTCTTCATCTACAGTTCCAAGGCTCTGATCCCATTTGATGGGCAATTAATTATATGTATTACATTCAGATACAGCCATCCAGACAATCTTGCATTAGTTTTCACAAACCATGTAATAGCCAGAAACAGTCCTTCATTAGTTTTCATGCTGTTTACATATTAAACACCTCATCTTAGCACTAAGGCACTAACTAAGCACAAGGAAAGCAATCACAGGAAACAGACAAAACAATATTGTTACATTCATTTGAACTATTCTAATATACAAATGAATTGGTACATTTGACATTTCTTTGAAATTCACTTCCAAGTGAGTTGTTCTGAGATGCTGACCTGAGCTGGCTTGGCTTGAAAGATTCTCTCTCCCCAATAGAACTTGATCCAATAAAGATATTACCTCATCCACCTTGTCTCTCTAATATCCTGGGGACAACATGACTACAAAACAGAGGGGATGACTGGCTAAGCTGTATGATATAAAAAAAATCCTGTAACCTCAGCCTGCAGGAGATTTCTGCCATACAGAGTGAATTCTATTGAATTATAGTGAGGGTTTCAGTTTTATTTATTCTTAGTCTTTAGCAGTATAAAGGGGGCTTAACGCAGACAGAAATATAACTATTTCTCAAAAAATGTTATAATTGGTCTGTATTAGGGTAGCAGGATTCTTCTACTGGAAGATGTTACAACCCTACCAGAAGGTTTTGACTGATTCCTTAACTTGGCTTTTGGGGTAGAGAAGACTAGGGCCTTGGCAAGGAAAAGCCAAGTTTAGGGATAAATGTTGGAATGAGTTTTTTACATTTATTGTTACTACTAAAGCCAAAACCCAGCAACGAGGGTAAATATGGACTAACTACAGAAGGCCCAATTATCCGTTATATCATTTTGTGCTGATGTAGAACCATTAAAATAATGCAGTTACAATGATATAACAGTGCAGAACCAGGCCCAGGTATGTAGATTTTCTTCACAACAGGCTGAAAACCTTATGTGTGGTCAGGGCCAAATTCTGCTTGACTCGCACACAAGAGTGGTCCCACTGAGCAAGTCAAGCAGGAGTTAGGCCATAGAACAGTGTCTTTTGTATTATAATTGTATAGCACTCTGAATTGGCTATGAGTATCTGCACATTTGGGGCCTGATTCAAAGTGGGAGGAGAGGAGGAGAGAGGGAAATAAATACTCATTTTTATGCATTTAGAAATTTGGAAATAAGGCATATGGAGTGGCATAATGTGACGTGCATACAGCATAATATTTCAACCGTGTTATCAATTTAAAAGGTGAAGTAATTGAGGTCTGGATAACAACAATCTTACACTTACATAGCAGAGGTCCATAGCATGGAGTAGCCATGACCATGCTGTATGGTTTTATTCCATGTGTGGAAGAATTTCACAGGGGTTATTAATGATCCGGTATATGCAGGTTAACTGCTGGTCAATGTGTGGCTGCTACCAGTCCATGACTAGATAGTTTCTCCTGTTGACCTGAAGTCCTATCTTCCGAGCTCTATGTGTAGAGGCTGTGTCCAAAAAGGGCCACCCAGCGATGGCCACTGATGGCTTTAGTCTTCTTGAGGTCAGTTCTCAATGGGTAATATTAGATTTAGTCTTGTAGAAATCTTCTCCAAGTTGCTGCTTATATACCATGAGTAAGAGCTGCAGGATTAAGTTTTCAACCTTGTGTTTGAATATCCAAAACACAATAGGTGGGGAACTTTGTCATAGCAACTTGGTTTAATTCTTCTGTGGTATTTACTGCAGTTTTATATTGAGGTAAAACAGCCTAATCTTCAGTATTGTGACGTGCAGAATACATTAAGCATGGTGAGTCAAGAGATCTCGTGTGTAGGAATTGTTTCGTGATGATGATGTCATCATTTAACACTAACATTATGTTAGTGCTTAAGATTCCATCAGTTTGGGGCCCCATTGTTCTGAACAAACATACAGTAAATGTCATTCACTACGCCAAAGAGCTTAAAGTAAAAAAGAAAAGACATAACACGTTGATGAATCAAACCAATAGGTCGAGGTGGGGGTTGTGGAGATGACAGGGTAACAAAAATAATAATTCCAAAGGGGTAGCCGTGTTAGTCTATTGTAGAAAGACAACAGAGTCCTGTGGCACTTTTAAAGACTAACAGATTTATTTATCGCATGAGCTTTCGTGGGAGAAAATCCCACTTCATCAGATGCTTTGAAGATGGGAAACTTACAGAATGGGAGGAAATTAAATGCAGGGGAAGTGTATGACATAGGATCAGGTCAGGCTGTAACAGCAAATCAAAATAGGTGTTAGGATTCAAACACTGGGGAACAGCACATAGAGGAAGGTGAGGTCAAATCACCTGTTGTAATGAGAGAAAAATCCATAGTCCCTGTTTAACCCCAAGACAACTGAGTCAAATTTGCATATAAGTTCGAGTTCTGCAGTTTCTCTTTGAAGCTGTGATTTGTTATTCATCTGTTTCAACACAGCTACTAACAAGTCGTCAAGGGAGTGAGCAGAGAGATTGAAGTGTTCCCCTATTGGTTTTGTAGTGTTGCAATTTTGATGTCAGATTTGTGTCCATTTATTCTTTGGTGCAGAGACTGTCCTGTTTGTCCAATATATAAGGCTCTAGGGCAGCGGTTCTCAACCTGTGGGTCGCGACCCCTTTGGGGGTCGAACGACCCTTTCACAGGGGTCACCTAAGACCATCGGAAAACACATATTATGAAGTAGCAACGAAAATAATTTTATGGTTGGGGGTCACCACAACATGAGGAACTGTATTAAAGGGTCACGGCATTAGGAAGGTTGAGAACCACTGCTCTAGGGGCATTTCCGGCACATGATGGCATAAATCACATTGGTGGATGAGCAGGTGAATGAGCCCTTGATGGAGTAGGTGGCTTGATTTGGTCCTGTGATGGTATCTTCAGTATAGATATGAGGGCAAAGTTGGCAGCGTGGTTTGTTGCAGGGTTATGTTCCTGCTTTAGTGTTTCTGTTGTATGATCTGTAGTTGCTGGTAAGTATCCTTTTAAGGTTAGGGGGCTGTCTGAAAGCAAGGAGAGGTCTGTCTCCCAAGGCTTGAGAGAGTGAGGGATCATCTTGTAAAATAGGCTGTAGATCTTTGATGATGTATTGAAGAGGTCTGGCTTGGGGGTTGTAGGTGGTGACCAGTGGCGGTCTGTTGTTTTTCATGGGCTTCTCCTGTAGTAGTTGACTTCTGGGTACCCGTCTGGCTCTGTCAATTTGTTTCTTCACTTCTGCGGGTGGGTACTGTAGTTTTAAGAATGCTTGGTAGAGATCCTGAAGGTGTCTGTCTCTGTCTAAAGGGTCAGAGCAAATGCGGTTATATCTTAGGGCTTGACTGTACACAATGGATCGTGTGATGTGTCGAGGATGAAAGCTCGAGGGATGTAGGTAACTATAACAATCAGTAGGTTTGCAGTATAGGGTGGTCTTCCCATTGCTAATTTGCACTGTAGTGTCCAGAAAGTGGATCTCTTGTGTGGAGTATTCCAGGCTAAGTTTGATTGTGTTGTGGAAATTGTTGAAATCTCTATGGAAATCTTCAAGGGCATCTTTACCATGGGTCCAGATGATGAAGTTGTCATCAATATAATGTAAGTAAAATAGAGGTGCTTTGGGATGAGACGTGAGGAAACGTTGTTCTAAATCGGCCATAAAGATGTTGGTATATTGTGGGGCCATGCGGGTACCCATAGCAGTGCCACTGACTTGAAGGTATAAATTATCTTCAAATCTGAAATGGTTGTGGGTGAGTACAAAGTCACAGAGGTCAGCCACAAGTTTAGCTGTGGCATCATCTTGGATAGTTCTTCAAATAGCCTGTAATCCATCCTTGTGTGGGATGTTAGTGTAAAGAACCTCTACGTCCATAGTGGCCAGGATGGTATTTTCTGGAAGACCGTCAATGGATTGGATTTTTCTCAGGAAATCTGTAGTGTCTCTCAGATAGCTAGGTGTGTTGATAGCATAGGGTCTTAGGAGAGAGTCCACATAGCCAGATAATCATGCTGTAAGCGTGCCAATGCCTGAGATGATGGGGCGTCCGGGGTTTCCTCTTTTATGTATTTTTGGTAGTAAATAGAATATCCCTGGTCGGGGTTCTGGTGGTGTGTCTGTCTTGATTTGTTCTTGTGCTGCTTTGGGGAGTTTAAGCGACTTGACAGAGGGTCAGGTGGTGACTGAATTAATTTTGAATAGGAGCTTCATCCGGTCAGTGGGGCAGCATGGGACAGAGTGCCAGAAGCAAAGACTCACAGGACTCTAGCTGGCTTCATTTATGGAGTGAAGCTGACCTTGTGATAAAGTTGATGGGCAAGTTGAGGTACGCAGGCAGTTTCCCAAGTAGAAGGAAGAAACGGACTATAAGCCTTTCTCAGGTTGATCTCAGTTCTCATAATAACTAATTCTGATGGATTTTCAGACACCCTGAGACCCTCACAAAAGGGAGGCTGTAGTTCTGAATTTCTAAAAACTACAAAATCAGAGCAGAAGGCATGCCTCAGTACATAACGGGATTTGTGTGGGGGCATAATAAAATTCCAACCACATTAACTACTAAAAAAATGGAGATGTAATTAAGGAATGGATAAAAATTTGTATTAAATCAAATAAAGCAGAAATCTGTTCGAAGTATGAATTGGCTATACACCAATTCCAGTATCTCTGAGGTTTTAGCTACCATAGCGACATAACTTTTGGGGGAGGGAGCGAGGAAGAATTTACAGTAATACCTTCCAGTGGTCGACTAATTAAACCTCACAAGTTATCAGGACGTGCTGGATTTATTACTACTCACAATCCCAATGACTGCACCTGAAACTAATCACATTCTTTAAAATAACATGTTCATATGAATTAATGTAGCTATTTAAACATGCAAAACCTTGTGATAGGTAAAATACAGGGCTGGAGCATAGGGGAAGTTTTCAGAAGCTCCCATGTTGAACAAATTTCATTTGGCAAAGGGCGCTGCCAGCTCTCAAACGTTTGAGAAAGGTGGGGGGGGGGCACTGATACAATTATTTTCTATCACTTTAATAAATCTCTCCCTCCTGAAACATATATGAGAGGACTCTGCTTTTGGGAGAGCAGGGCATATTTTAAAATACCATGGTCTCAACAGTTCAGATGCAAATTACCACCACCAAGCACAGCTGACGTAAAAGAATCTCTTGGTAGGAAAAAAAAAAGCTTTGTGAGTAACCTTTCTTCCCTATACACCCACTGTCTCCTTTGTTGTCAAGTTCCCCCCTCACCCCCGACGTCTTTTATTTCTTGGGAACAGGCAATTAAGAAGATCAGGAGTATTTTTTTTTAAAAAAGCTTTATCACGTGCCTATGTCAAACTTGCCACAAGTTGCAAAGAAAAATATCCCAGGGGATGGGGGGGCCGGGCGGTTTAACTGGGTTAACTGCTCTTCCAGGTTTAGAGATCACAGTATCCAGGGTCTTTGCTTTGGCAGTGTGATTAGTGTCCTGCAATCTATAGGAGGAAAGAAAGAAAAAGAAGTAACAAGGAGAGGGGAGACAAACACAGATCCCTCAAGCAGAGCAAAACATCCACCTCCTATGTTTCTCTCTCGACCTCCAGTGTAAGCTCTACCTTACCTAGACTGGATAGCTTGTAAGAGGAGATTTTCCCTCAAACTTTGGCCACTTCTAGGCACGTGTGAGTGTGTGTGTGTGTGTGTGTGTGCGTGCGTGCGTGCATGTGTGCATATGTGTGTGTGAACTCACCTATTGTAAATTGGGAGACACCATCCCTTGGGATTGCTACTGCCAGGTAAGATTTGGTTTTAATTCTGCTCTTTGTTGAGATTCCTTTTGCCCAGGATAGTGGGCCCCTTTTGTTAACTTAACAGTCCCTCCTCTACTTCCCTCCCTAGTCCAAAAAATGTACTTGTGTTGGATATTAATAAATATGAGAGGGGGTTGATTGCCAAATAGATGCACCTTCAGGGACTGTGTGGGAGAGAAAAGATTTATCAAGGACAGGAGCTGGACGGGTGAAATGAGTGTCTCTTCAGGAGTACTTTGGGAATTGGCAGCTGGGAGGGTGAGCAGGCAGAGGTAATGCAAATGTTTTGTCATAAATTGCTTAGCAAGGATGCTATTTCTCTGCTTTTCAGGAAAAAAGACTTTATGAAAAGGGTTCCAGCACCCTGGACAGCTGGAGGGAGAAATGTGAAAATAAGAAGGGTGAGGGCTTTAACCTCCTCCCTCCTGGGGTGGGAAGTAAGATTACTAGATACCATAGCCAGTAAATCCATTAAATAGACATCAGTGATCTCTTTTTGTATAATGCCACAGCTGCCCCATTGCTGAGCTAAGCTCAGCTAGCTGTTTCAACCACAAACAAATGAAAAGTGCGAGAGTTTGGTTTTATTCTCTTCAGGCAATTCATTTAAAGTCTCTTGTTTTCCTTTTAAAATCAGAAAGGGCCACATTCCATCTGCTTTATTTATGTATGAGTTCCCACTGAAGGAAATTTTAAGGTTAAAATGCACTTTTTGTGCACTTTTTGATTTGCCATAACTGCGTCGAAAGGTAGGAAAAAACGAAAAACAAACAAAAAAAGCCCGCCCTGTCCCATATATCTTAATAGGTCTTCATTTTGCTGTCTCTTGTACTAGAAACCTTCCCTGAGGGAAACTTTTCCATTGTGGGGGTAGTTATTTCAAAATTGTCATTTTTTACATCATCAGAACCAGCCCGTTCTTTCACTTATGCCCATACTCCTTCCTTGAAGCTATTGGGTTGATTATCGATACATAAGAGCAGAATTTGGCTGAAAGTTTTTTAGAAGACTTTGATAAAACAGAAAACAATAGATCCCATATAGTTTTTGGTGCTCTCTTCAATAGGTATCTGATTTCTATTCCATACTCTCTTTTAGTCCCTAGTAAATGGTACCAACATAACTCAGAACAGCTAAATATAAATCAAATTCAAGGAAACTCTAGTGATTATTAATGTCTTCAGGATTTTGAACGATATTAAAGAATTATATAAATTCCAAGTGATTAGTAATTCTGGGATTAGTAATTCTGATTATGAAACACGATTCAGTATTAGTTAGTATTGATTTACCTGGGTCCTGTCAAAAACATTTTAACTAGTCACACTTACTTGATGTGTATTTGTATCACAGTATCTACTGCCTGTATCCCTGGTACAAAATATTTTAACTGCCACAGAATACACAAAACAGTATTTTGAAAGATTATAGGGGTAGTGTAAACTAGATTAGGCTATGCATTGATTATATTCTGTTGTTCCAAATAAGAGATTCACTTGAAAAACATGAAAATGTCATACAGACTTAATTAATGCATGCATTCTATTTTAATCTAAGAAATATCAGTGAGCAAGTTAGAATGTAATTACACCTATTTTAATGTTTGAATTAATGTAATGGATTATATTTTACATATTAGATTTTCTGTCAAATTTACAAATGGATAGTTTTACAATGCTAGGACTATATATAAAATTGTATGTACTTGTACATATGTCTTCCTGATATACTGTTGTGTAGTTTAAATTATTCCAAAGTTGAAACTTTTTTTTTGGTCTTCTGCTAGAAGTTTAAGCAATTGTCAGTTACCATTAAAGAACTGTGTTGCGACAGATCATCCCAAATTGGTTTATGGCTCACTAACCCACTCCACACAATGTTTTGTGATTTGTTTTACAGAATTAATTTTTCACATTGCAGAATCCCTTTTACTTTAAGGTTTATGTAGCTTTTTAGGTTTCAAAACAAAAATGTATTTGTACCACAAATAATTATTACTACTTTACAGTGGAAAGTGGTTTTGTAACATAAAGGCATGAGAGGTTGATTTTGCCATAACACTTGTTTTGAAAAAATCTTTGTACAGGGTTCTGTGCGTGTGTTTATGCTCACACATACATCTCCATTTTCCCTTACTTAAGAAACTTCCATTGACTGGAAATTTTGCAGAATTAAGTACTGAGGAAAAATGAGAAAGATGTTCAGTTTGTTGCTCGCAGATGGACAGATGATAGCCCCTGCAAAATATATATCTATATAAAATATAGAGGGCTTGAATTCAGTGGTGTTACATTGGGGTGAAGTTGGCCCAATAAATTTTAAGGGGACATAGTTATTCAGTGTATTGCTTAACTTCTCTCACTTTTTCTTTAACTGTAAATATACCAGGAAGAAAATGTACAACAAAGTAGATTTTTGGTGCAGTTTGCAGATCCAGACTGTTGCACTCTGAGTTTTGAGTCAGTGTCATCCAAAGCAGCCATGTAGTCAGACCTCTGTTAGAGGTTGTTATTGAGGTGTTTGGGACTATACATAATGAAAAAGACAATGCAAACATCTTCCCAGTAGTAATTTGTGTCATTACTGTTACTTTTAATGTGAGATTATTGTGGTACTCCCCAAACTGAGGAACTGATAGCACTGGCTGGAGCGAAACATAACATGGGAAAGTGTTGTGCAAGTTTCTCCATGGTGATACAGTTAATGGGTCTAAAGTGCTAATCCAAGTATGGCTTTTCCTTACCAGAGACTGAAATTAAGACCTAGTGGTCTGATGGCTTTTTTTGGTAATTCACAAGTACAATACATTTGGGCTATGTCTACACTAGAAAAAGTTAGGTCAACTTTGTTAAATTGACTTTAAGTCAACTTAAAGTCAACCTTATTAAGCCAACTTAACAAAGTAGACTAAGTTGACTTAACTTTAAGTCGACTTAGTCCACTTTAAGTCAACCTAACAACCCTTTAGTCGACTTAATAAAGTCGATTTAAGGGTTACTCCACGTTCACACCGTCCATAAGTCGACTTAAGAGAGTCGATTTAAGGCTTAAGTCAACCTAATGGGTGGTTCTTATTAAGTCAACTTAAAGGAATTTCTTAAGTCGACTTAATGAAAGTCTGGTGTAGACTGGGAGTAATTTAGATTGACTTAAGGGTCCTTAAGTCGACCTAAATTGCTAGTGTAGACATACCCTTGGTGTCTTGCTGTTACCTTATTGTTGCACACTTTGCTAAAGCACCTGTTAGCTTAGTATTTGGATACTCTTACATACATTCACTCCTATACAATAAGTATCCTGTAACAGTGCCTGCTGATGCCAGTGATACTCCATTACAGCATAGATAATTTAGTTTTTAATTAGTCCATATGTTAACTTTAAGACTACGTCTAGAGAATAATACTGAGTCATTCCATCTGGGAGCAAGTTCTTAGAAAATGTGCCCTTCCTGAGCGAGGCAATCATAGTATTAATGAAATTCTCAATGATTGTGTCTGTCAGGATGCAGTCCTCTTTGTGGTCGCTCTGGATGTATGTTATGAATCTTCTGTGCCTCTGGACTTGCCACACATATAGGTAGCTGTGCGGAGGACTTCACCTTCTTTTATTTCTGTTCATTATGATGTGCTTCCAAGAAAAAATGGTAGTATTGCTGACATCTTCAGTTCTCTGCCTGGTTCCCTTCCAGACTGAGGGACTATGGAGGCATCGTGTGTTCCAAAGATTGTAGCTCTGATACTGTGTACTGCAATGATCTTGAGGGTTCATTAAAGACCACACTACTGAATGAGTGAGGATTAGAACTTAGATAGGAGTGATTCCCAGCTGGGAGCAGCCATGTCAGATCACTTGTAGGGCACGTCTCCCAATTCACACAACACTATCCCAAGCTGGGGAGCATCTCTAAAATCACAAACTTCTACAAGCATATCTCTACATCTTCCCTCCTAAGAAAAACAAGTTATCCCTTAGATAAATATGAGCTATCTAATAATGCATGCACTAACATCTAATAACACACAACTATCTAAAAACACATGCATAATATCAGTACGTAAACCCAGCGTCTGAGCTACCTAGAGAGGAGAGGTTACTAGTACATCACTCTCAAGTGAGTCTTTACCATTTGCTTTCTTCCCATATCCTAGCAAGTCTCTATAGGTATGTCTACATTTGCAATTTAGGTCGACTTAAGGAGGCTTAAGTTGACCTAAATTACTCCTTGTCTACACCAGACTTTCATTAAGTTGACTTAAGAAATTCCTTAAGTCGACTTAATGAAAGCTTAAGTCGACTTAATAAGAACCGTCCATTAGGTTGATTTAAGCCTTAAATCGACTCCGTAAGTCGACTTAAGGATGGTGTGGATGTGGAGTAACCCTTAAGTTGACTTTATTAAGTCGACTTAAGGGTGGTTAGGTCGACTTAACAAAGTGGACTAAGTCGACTTAAAGTTAAGTCGACTTAGTCCACTTTGTTAAGTCGACTTAATAAAGTTGGCTTTAAGTCGACCTAACTTTTTCTAGTGTAGACATAGCCTACGAGTCTTTTTGGAGGTTTGATCACTCAATTAGATCTTCTCAGTACCAGTCCTTCATTCAAGTCTGAGTTCTCTCATTCCCAGACAGTTTCTTTATCCTGCGTTGATGATATCCCATCAGTCAGAGGAGATATGCTAGAATCTACTTCAATTTCCACAGTGTTGGAAGTCTCTGAGATAAATTGTAGATCCAGTAGATTATGTTGAAATGTGTCCCCTTGGTCTGTCTGGACCACATAAGACCATGGATGCAGCTGTTTTTTAATGGTACCTCCTTGGCCCCAAGTATTAGAGGTGTGATTCACAGGCACACCCTATCACCTGGGTTAAGGAATGGGTGATCATGATCCCTTCGGTCAAAATAATATTTCTGTTTCCACTTCTGATTTTCTTTCTTCTGAATGGTGACATTGTTTTCAGATCACAGCAAGTTATCAATAGTAGGTAAATTAGATCTGATCCTTCTTCCCATTAACAGCTGAGCTGGAGAAAAGCCATTCTCCAGGGGTGTACTTTGGTAGACCAGCAACTCTTTATACAGATCACCCCAACTTTCAAAAGTCTTTTTCATCAGGTTCTTTACTGTCTGTATAGACCTTTCCATCAGTCCATTTGATTTGGGGGTAATTTGGACTGGAGGTTTTGTGATTAAAATCCTAATCTGAGGCAAATTGCCTAAACTCTGCACTTGAAAATTGTGGCCCATTGTCACTGAAGACATCATCAGGAGTTCCATGTCTGGAAAAAATTCCTTCCATACCAGTGATCACTGAATTACTGTTAGTACTGTGCAGTGTGCAAATTTCTGGATATAGAGAGTAATAATCGGTGACTATTAAGTAATCATTTGAATGCCAGGTAAATAAATCGACACCTAACTTCTCATAAGGCTTCTGTGGAACAGGATGGGGTCTCAGTGTCTCTGCCGGTTGGCATGGCTTGTATTTCAAGCATGAAAAGCAGTTTCTTACCACACTGGTGGTGATGTGATTGAGCTATGGCCAATATAGCACGTCTCGTGCTCATTCTTTGCACTTCTCAATTCCTAAATGATCTTCGTGGATCTTCTGTAGCATTTCTTTTCAGAGGCTCAGTAGAATTATAACCGTACCACCCTTGAAAATCACCCCATCTACCACAGTCAGTTCAAGCCTACAGTTCCAATAGTCTCTTATACTTGGACAGCAACTGTTTATTATTTCAGGCCACCCTTTAATTATCATTTCTTTAAGAATTTCCAATGATTTGTCTTTCTCCATCTCTTCTCTTATTTGTTGCACTTGCCTGTTAGCTATGGGGAATGGGTGTCACAATCATATCTATATAGGCTTGTACCTCTCTATCCAGTGTCTTCTCGAGTGCCATAGGTGCTACTGCACTGGAAAGTGCATCTGCTGTGAACATAAATTTACCAGGTGTGTGGTAAAATTCAGCCTTGAGTTTATCACGGTGTGCAAATGGCACCTTTCTACATGGATGAATAACAGGAGGGATCTGTTTGTTTATGTGGATTGTATGTTGTATGTTCACCTTGCAAGCAACCCAAACCCTGAAGCAGGTCCTGATATTCCTGAAAGAGTGCCTCATAGTCAGATGCAGTCCAGTCTTGTAGTGAAAGCATCCTTTTTACCAGATTCAGTTTCTCACATGCAGTCAGTCTCAAAATTGGTCTCATCTCCTGTGGCACTACAATGAAAGGCAGCCTATACATGGTGTTCTTATGGTTAACACTAGTGAAGCAGAGTCTCTGCGCTGGTATATTTCTTCCAGAATACCCAGTTACTTTTATGTTTATTGGTCCCATTTTAGGTCTTATTCTCAGTCTCTCATAATCTTGTGCAGACAGACTATTAACCTGAGCTCCGGTGTCTAGTTTCAGTGGAGCGATTGTTCCATTCACTGTCAGAAGCAGTATCCAGTCCCTCTCATTTGACTTGCTTGATTC
Organism: Pelusios castaneus; assembly: GCA_007922175.1. NCBI lineage: Eukaryota > Metazoa > Chordata > Testudines > Pelomedusidae > Pelusios > Pelusios castaneus. Next base: position 3,773,923 of record ML685821.1, read on the forward strand.
CGGTACATCCACAAAACACTCCTCAGTCTCGTTGTCAGTAACTAAATGCATTTGACTTTTCTGCCTTTTACTTAGGAAAGAAAAATCAAATGCAGAACTACAAACGGGCTTGGTGACATTACTGCTGAAAAGGATCTAGGGATTATAGAGGATCACAAATTGAATATGTGTAAAAAACATGATGCGGCTGTGGAAAAGGCTAATAGCATTCAGGGATACTTACAACAGAAACAGAGATAATGGGAGATAATTGTCCTGCACTTCTCAGCACAATTGAGTCCTCAGCTGGAGTACTGTGTCCAGTTCTGAGCACCACATTTTGGGAAAGGTGTGGAAAGAGGAGAGAAACAAAAAAAGATAAGTTTGAAAACTTGACCTAGAATGACAGGTTAACAAAACTGAGCATGTTTAGTCCTGAGAAAAGAATACTTGAGGGGACACCTCATAATAGTTGTTAAATACGTTAAGGGCTGTTATAAAGGGGACGATCAATTATTCTTCATATACTCTGAAGGTAGAAGTGGACTTAGTCTGCAGCAAGGAAAATTTAATTAGATATTAGGAAAAACTTTCTAAGGGTATAGGTAGTTAAGTTGTGGAATAGGCTTCCAAGGAAGATTGCGAAATTCCCATTATTGGAGGTTTAAGAACAGGTTGGCGAACACCTGTCAGGAATGATCTTGGTAACTTGACCTGCCACAGCGCTGGGGGCTAGACTTGATGATTTCACAAGGTCCCTTCCAGACCCGAATTCCTATGATTCTATAAAAGAACGGGAGCTTTAAAGTTTCCTTATTTTTTCCAACCTTTTCTGTTTTGTGAAACCTAGGGTTGCTTACAGGTGAACACAAGAGTTTAAAAATATTTCCTAAACTGATTGAGGGACTGAAATGATTAATAAGGCACTGTGGTATGTAGGCATGGCTTTAAGAATTGTTAGTATTGTTAATATTTGAAAATAAAATATTTGGTTTTTAATTTACCTTATATTTATCTGCCAAGATGAAAGTTCAGGCTTTTTTCTGCAACAGTTGATAAGATCATTGAAAATTATGTCCCCATCTGAACTTGCAAAGGAGCCAAGTTTATCAGCGAGAATTACAGTCACATTATTTTTCATTTTCTTCATTAAATGATGGCAGGTTGGTAGTGGAAACTTATTGGCACTTAGAACAATGAGCTCATCTATAAACCTAATGATTTCCATTTGAAGTTGGAAAGCATTGTTTAGTCAACTCGCAAAGCTTAGTCAAATGCCTTGCAAAATAATATCTATGCAGTACTGATATAGGATGAAGACATAATTGGTTTATTGTGTATGAGAGTGATTTTATCTTAATTGCATGAGTAATCTGAGTGCAAATTTCCATAAGTAAACTTCTAACTCCCCATTTCTAGTTTTATTGTAAACAGGTAATTGCTGTCTGCATAGGAAGCAGTATTACTGGTTTTTAATGTTCTATGACATAAGCTTTCAGTGCTAAGCCCATTGGTTACCCTTTTAAAATGTTCTGATATCTTCTAGATTGGAGACAGGGACTATTATCATGGAGAATTCATCAAAAGAAAATGCTCAGTTGTTCTCAAAAACCATAATCCTGCCAGTTGACAGGTCTTCATCTAAATCTGAATCTTCTGCTTCCAAGGAGAGAAAAACATGCTGTGGAGGCATAAAGGTACGGATGAGCTCTGAATTTTGTAGCACAGACCTTTGAATGGATGAAGTCTTTTCTTGCTGCGTGTGTTTTCCTCCCAAGTTTATTTCTTACTGGAATGTTATTCTTTTTCCAGTCAATGTAAAGCTATTATAGATGGGTCTAATTTATGAAGTTCCAATGCAGATTCAAATTTCCATAACCTTTGGAAATGTTTAGATCTGAGGTCATGGTTCAGGCTCAAGTATAACATGTGTTCAGTGGTCACTACTAAAGACTAACTGTTCCTCACAGTTGCCAGACCAGGATATTTCCCTGAGTTAACAATAGATTAGCAAATGTCGGTAGCAGCAGTATGTGTGGTCAATTTTAAAAAACTTGGCATAAATATTGTTATAATAATATAGATAATGTTATATATTTCTGGAATTTAAAAAAATGATTCCTATTACTTTACTTCCATGTTAAATACTTCACCGATTAAACAAACATGAATCTTGACTTCTCGTACCCTGAATGAGAGAGACATGAGAGCCAGTAGTATGATTTAATTTTCCCATCAAACTCTGAGCCCACCGAAAATCGCTGTGCTTGAATGAGCTCACATTCTTGTGAGTTCAACTTCAGCAGCCTCAGACTTGTGGCGTAGTATTGCAATGTGATAATGTCACAACACATTCATGTTACAATACCATCCTGGAAGAGCACTCCCTCTGCAAATCCAGTCCTGCATAAGTGGGGTGCTAGAAGATCAGTTTTTCATGCAACTGATCTTTTTGTGCAACTTGCACTCCAGGGATAGGTTTTAGAAGTCTTCTGAACTCACATTGCGGTGTGTTTAATCAATGAACTCAAAATATGGGCACAATCTGAATCAAAGCATTTTTTACTTTGCCAGTTCTTGCTACCCTTAACATTCTTTATTTCTTCTGGTTTTCCATGGTAATTATTTACAGCCTGATCCGATAGCTCCTTAAAGGCAATGGAAAAAGTCCTATTGACTTTGATGAGAGTTAGACTGGAGCCTGTAAATAACAGCTGGGAGCAGATAATTTTTTCTGTGGTATAATGATTCTGGTAGTTTTATGCAGAATAAAATGACTACTTTGACAACATAAACTGCTAAATATTCCCATTCATATCATCTACCACCACAGATGGCTGAGAACCGGGCCATTGTTGTTTAGAAACTAACACCGTTGCATTAATTAAACTTTCATTATAATAGCAATAAGATCATTGCCCCTCTGTTTGCTCAACAATAATCTGATTTCCTCATTGAATAAACCTCCAGTCACCATTCAGCCACTCAGGAGTAAGTTTATTGTCTCTAAAAATACAATAATATTATAGCTCAAACCTGTATTCCAGTCGGGGAATTTTGCTGCTATCAGTCTTCAAGGCATGGAAAGCTGGGGCAATTCTCATTATTCAAGTTTTCAAGAGGTTCAGATTCAGCAAACTGGTTTTGTAAACTGCCAACCTTTCAAAAACTTTGCACTTAAGTTTCCTTATTGAAAAAAGAACTTGCTGATTTATGGTGAAGACAACATACAATTTTACCCATGATGTTTGGAGGTTTGCTGGAGAAGGCTAGAAAATCATGAGCATTTCTACACTGCCGTTGTAACTCAAAAGTATTTTTGCTACCTACTGATGTTATCAGGTGCCTTCTTAGGTAGTTCAATTGCATTTAAGAAAACCAGCATTGAAATATGTCTGAAAATGAAGAGGTTTGAAGTCCTGTTTTCATTACATCATCTATCCCTGAAAATCATATGGATCTTTTAACATTATCATATAAAATCCGAAAGCATGCTCCACACACAAAGGAAAAAGAACAGCTATGTTTATTTGCTTATTCTTCTCTGAAAGCCCTCATGGTAGGAAGGATTGTTCATAGCATGCAAAGTATGGAAAGTTTTATTTAAATTATAGCAGGCAGTTGGGAGATTTCCACAAGTAGCAGCCTGTCTTAGGAAACGATGCCAGTGTGACAAAGAGAAATTTGGCATCTCAATGCAAAAGTTTGCCTTAAACTTTAATACCAATTCTACAATCAGTAGACCAAATTATATACTAGGTGGGAAGTGGTCCTATGGAACTCTTGATTTATCCCAGTTTGTGTAATTGCACTCAGGAATGCAGCATAGTTGGAGGGTCCTCCATATGTGTTATGTATTGTGAGGTATATCATTGTGATGGTTTCTTCCCCTAACGAAGAGAAGCCATATGCATTCAGTCAGTATGGTCTTTGTTTGATATTGAGAAAACAACATGTGGCCTCCATTAGAAAGCACAGAGTGTGTGACTCTATATTGGAGCTGGTTGCATCTGTATAAAAATAACTGTCTCTGCAAAAGAGATGGGGGGAGTCTCCATTTGATAGGGACAGTACCCAGAAATCTAGTCTGTGTTGGAGATGGGCTTACTGGTACCCAAGTCACACTTCTGCCCTATCTCTAATATAGCTGGCTGGTCATCACATCAGCGTGATGTGGGCTCTCTTCTGGTAGATAGCAACTCATCCCTCCATCTAGGTCACTACTGAAACCCACCTTTTTCCAGTGCAATGGAAACCAACGAAGTGTAGCAGTCCATTGGCCCACAAAAAGTTGTTTCTGGCCCACCTCCAGGCCCCTGAAGGCACCACAGCTTTGCTTTGGGGGTTACAATGGTTTTAACCCTTTTATCTCAAGGAGGCAGGAAAGCCATGTCATGCTCACTGGTGGTTGGTAGTGGAGCCCAGGTCTACCCACTCTACAGATCCCTGTGAGAGGCACCCAGGAGTGCTTTGGGCCTACCTCCCTGGCCCACTTCCTGCCACTTACTTTCTCAGTTCAGGGCATGGTCACAGTCTGTCAAACAATCTGAGCAAAGATAGAGTGCAGGGTTCTTTAATCCTTAAGGGTAAGCTAGTCCCTCTTCCTTCAGGATACTTATTGTTTGCACACATCCCTTTTCTCCAGTAACAACTCCCCCTATACCCTTATGTAGGGGCTCTCAGATTGGTCTGTCCCCTGCCCCATCTGACCTTTTCCCCCTTCATGAGCTGTCCGGCTTTCTTTTAAATCCCTCCTGCTGCTGGAACAAGCTCAGCAGATGCAGTGGGGTGTGACCACTTGGGTCTAGCACTGCTCCTTAATCCCCTTCATCCCATTGTGAGGATTATATAGTCCATCATGCAGTTATAAGAGAAAAAATTATATTCACTGAAGTTATTAAATGACATGAGGTTTTTTTAGGGGGCGGGGGGGAGGATGTTCTACAAAGGACATTTTTTATGTGAAGAATTTTTAAATGAAGGCTTGAGGTTGGCTCTAGGATTTGATAAAAGGGTACAAAATCTTTTATCTCATGCTCAGAGGTTAACATCCAGTCCAGGTTGAGTTTAATGAAAGCCCTTATTCTGCAAGTTGCTCCTCAGTGACTCTTCTGTCCAGGGTCCCAGTGGAACAGCTTTCTGGATAAGTGTTTAAAAGTTATCATCATTGATTGTTTGGTGCCCTATGTGAAATTGGTTGCTGTTCCCCATCTACTGCCTATTGAATAAGTGCCCATATTAAAAAAATAAACCCATAAAAATTGATACTAACGGCTTCTACAAGCATCCTGTTTGAAATGGACTCAGAGGCTGATTTACCCCCTATCCTAAGAGGTAGGGTTTGCTTTGTCATTTTGTTGTCTGCTGCTAGGGATAAGAGCTGTGTTGTCAGATAATGAAGGAAATTTGAATACTACTGTCTATGAGCTGTGGATAAACAGAAAACTGTCAATCCAGAAGTTTTTGCAGACATTGATGGGAAATCACTCATACTAATAATTGTAATTAAATCATATATATTTTAAAAATCATTTAATTCAATGAATACAACAAAATATTTGTTATAATATAGTATGATCTTAATCACCATCAACTTCTCTCACAGATATTTCTTGGCGCATTATCCTTTGTTTACTTCGCTAAAGCATTGTCAGGAAGCTATCTAAAAAGTACCATCACCCAAATAGAAAGAAGATTCGATATCCCGTCTTCTTTGGTTGGTGTTATTGATGGCAGCTTTGAAATTGGTATGTGTTGTTGGAACTTTTTGTTTTCAGACACAATTAATGACAGCATTCATTGTGGCAACTGATGGTACAAATCTCACAGGCCTATTGAAGTTAAGTGAGATTCATCTGCCAAAAACAAATGTGACCTTTAATGTGCATTTATATTTGGTGTGACAGTGATGAGATCACACTTAACATGGCCTTGAACAGGTTACAGTTGAAATTGTGGTGGTATCTGCTGCATTTAGATATGGTTCTTGCTAGCACAGTTTCTCAGAACCAGCATGGACAGGGATTTCACTGCGAGTCATGTGATAGGCACGCTGTAGACTACTCCCCTCAGTAGTGCAATACAGGGTTGTTGCTGATGTCTGGTCTACACTTGCCATTGTAGACAAAGGGAGATACGCAAGCTATGTAAAATAAATTGCATATCTCCCTTCAACTTTGTAACGCCCACTTACCTCCGTGTCTCCACTGTGCGCTGAGTCGAAGGGAAATGCCACCCCTTTGACTCTGCGCTACTCTTCTTACAGGGGTGGAGTTCCTGGGTCGAATTCTGGATCAATTGAGCAGGTCTTCACTGACTGCTCAGACAAACTGGAAAGATTGAACTGACAGTGGTGAATTTGCTGCCATCAGTATAGCCTTGGCCTGAGTCTGATTCACCCACTGTGTGGACAAAGATGCAGATGTTTCACTTATTCACCTATTCACTTATTAAGCAGTGGTGCCTATAGCTGTGCACACATTATGCACAGAGTATACTATTGGCTGTGTGAGCCCTGATGCCAGCTCAGGTTTGATCCACGCCCCTCTGTCATAGCGGAGTGGGTACATTGGGCAAGGGGGAAGCCAGTGCTGCTGCAGTGGGGCCAGTTCCTTAGGGTGATTGGATAGTAAGTGTGAAAAATTGGGAAAGGAGGTGGGCCGGGGGAGGGAAGGGGGGCAATAGGAATCTATATAAGAAAAAAACACATATCAGGACTGTCCCTATAAAATTGGGACATCTGGTCACCCTACAGCTTCTACTCCAGGGCTTGCCCAACTTCATCCTGTGTCTGGCAGCCCCTGTGTTCTCTCAGGGACAGGGTAGGAAACAGTACCTGGCAAATTAGGCGGGGAGGCAGAGGGCAAGCTTGGCCAAGATGTGGGGAATGGAACATTGAGGCGGTAGGTATAGCAGGGATTGCCACAGGGACTGTGTGTGTGTACCAGGGGAAAAACGTCAGGGGGGTGGGAGAGTGGGGTGGTGAGGGAACCTCTGTAATTAAATGCTGTGGTAAGGGCACTACAGACATCAGACCATATATTATTCTTTCCTTACGCTTGCCCAATCAGAGACTGGTACCATGGAGGTTAATAGTTACCTTGAAGCAGCGTTAAAAGGGTTTGGTACAGGTGTTAGCTGTGGACAAAAGACGATCGTTTTCTGCTGCAATGTTGCACCTTCTCTCTCCTGCAGCTGTCACTGTAAGGTCCCCTTCTGTGTAATTCAGCTAACAATCTCTGTGATCTGGTAAATGGCAAGAATATAAAGATCAAGTCCTATATTTCTTCCACAGGTCAATGGATCAAGATATCTTGCATGACATCATGTAAAGTTATGATCAAACCTTTGGACTTGTCAAAATCCCTTCAATTTAGTGTTTTGTAGAATTTTAGTACTCATGGGAATATAATATTGGCTAAGGCATGCAAAGTCCTACTTCTTGGCTGCCTCATTCTCTCTCCCTCTTGACATTTCATCTCTCCTGCTAATAACTGGCACCTGACTAGATCCTTGTCCTAGTTTCAGCTGCTTTTGCAGGTACACATGTTCTTCCTTAAAATGACCCTGGGCACTTGCAAATATATTTGGAAACAAGGATAACTACCACCATGTGAGCAGCTGTCTTTCTGTGCTAGACCATGGATTGGGAACCACTGGTTTAGAGTGTAGTTGGCTTATGAATGTCTAGTAAATCCAAGTTATCCTTTTGTATTTTTCAAAGGGAATCTCCTAATCATAATTCTTGTAAGCTATTTTGGAGCAAAACTTCATAGGCCAAAGATAATTGGAGTTGGTTGCCTAATAATGTCAGCTGGAACATTTCTAATAGCGATGCCCCAATTCTTTATGGGACGGTAAGTGCAAAACAATTTGTTTTCTTCCGTTCAGAAAGAAAGGCCCAAGCACAGAATTTAACATTTGTCCATGAATGCTATGTGTGCACCTAATTAAACAATATAGACACTGATTGTGGAAGTGTTGATGGGAACAGAGAGTAATATGGTCCCTATTAATTATTTGTTACAAATAGATTCTTTATTACTATAGTTGAGGAAATAGAAAACAATATTCCATCAATAAACACTCAAGTTTGAAATTCATTTCTGATTAGCTGATGTTTGACAGCCCCTTCTGGGTATGATTTAAAACCCATTGAATTCATCAATGATAAAATAATTACCAGAAAACAGAGAGTGAGAGAGAAATGTGGAAGACCCAGAGGACACTCCTGCTATTTATTCTACAATAGACCTCATGTGCCGCATGCCCACACACACAGTTCACATACAGTACAATATTTTTACAACATAAATTTACTTATATAACCTCTTTCAATCATACATGTATATGATTGAGAGGGGCTTGATAAGTAAATGTGTGTGTGTCTGTGTCTGTGTGTGTGTGTGTTTTATATATATAAAATGAAATCCATGCATATTGTTGGGGTCCCCTTAGTCTGTTGTACCTGAGGCTTCAATTAAATGCTTTGGTATGTGCCTATTTTCAATGAGAGTGCAATGAAAATGTTTGTTATAATATATTGTAAATGGGGGAGAATAAAGATGTTGATTTTTACACAGCTATAGGTATGAGAGATTTTCTTCCTTCACCAATTCTACTGTCAGCATCTCCCCATGTCTACAGGATAAAAGTCAAATACCACTCCCAGTCTTAGAAAGGTCTCAAGTCAAGATAAATGCAGGTAAGAATATTCTATTTTTAAAAATATTGTGTATGTATGTAGGTGGGGGGTGGCAGCACTGACTATTATTCAGGTGGCCCAGTAGTTCACATTATAAGACACTGTTTCCAGTTGCCAAACTTTAATCATTTGGGTTGAAATTTTCCATGCTTGTTGTCTGCCTCAGACTAACTATTTCTGGGGGGAAAAAATGGCTAAATGAGTTCAGTAAGTTCCTAGAACAAGCACTGCAGAGTTCCCATTTACTTCACTTGGAGCTCTGGGTACTCAGTTGGTATAACAATATGACCTCTTCTCTTCTCTTCTCTTCTCTTCTCTTCTCTTCTCTTCTCTTCTGTATCCACTGCTTCATTCACTATGCACCTTTCTTTTTCTGCAACAAATGAAGCCAGGGTACGGGCGGAGCTGGGACTAGCTGGGAGGCAGGCAGCTGCAGCTCGCCATCTGCCTCCTGGCTTGGAGCACTGGATGGAAGCACAGGCTTCCCAAAATGCAGGGCCTGGTCAATTCCCCTGATTCGCTGTACCACTGTAAAATACTTAAATACCACTAACAATTGCTAAATCCAGATGTTAAACATATATAGCTAACCTTCCTACCCCTTGCCTCCCCAAAAGTAAGCAAATGCTGCCTATGAGCCAGGGTCCCACAGAAGACAGCCTCCTTCACTGCATAATCCTGATTCATCCCCAGAATAGCTCCATTTTGCCACACCTTGAACAACAGGGAGAAAACAAAATAGTACATAGCAGTTTCTTAAGTGAGCATTGTCTATCCTGGGCACCCAATAAGGCAGAGATTCTGTGTAAAAAATTAAATAAAATAAAGAAATAGTATGTATTCAAGTAATGAAAGACTGTATCATAATGCAACACGCTCAAGGAAGTCAAATTAAGGTTTCATAAGTAACCTTAGTTTCTGCATGTCCTAACTTGTGAGTGCTTTACTTTGTGACCTTAATAATGCTTTTGAACATAGTGTTTGTGTGTGTTATATATAATATTGTGAACACACGCACACGCACATGCACACGCACACACAAATTAACAAGGTATAGCCCAAGTAACCAAACAAACAAGGAGTCTGGTGGCACTTTTAAAGACTAACACATTTATTGATTGCTTGAGCTTTCATGGGAGAAAATCCCACTTAATCAGATGCTTTGAAGTGGGGTTTGATCCCATGAAAGCTCATGTGATAAATACATTTGTTAATCTTTAAAAGTGCCACCAGACTCCTTGTCTGTTTTGCTGAACTAGACTAACAGGGCTACCCCTTTGGAACATACAAAGGTGATCATCCTCTTTTCATGTTTTACACTACAGGCTAGAAACATAGATAAGCCCGCTTCATAATTCTCTCAATTCTGGGGCCAGCCAGCCGGAGGCTAGTATGATCCTTGGAATAAATTAAAGCAGTCCCAGAAATGCTTATTTCCAGCTTCCTGTGGCCTAAAGTTGTTGTCCAACCAAGTACATATAGCTGGAGCTTAGGACCACCCTGCCCATTCCATTCTCCTATAACGAGGGTAAGAATTGCAGGGATGGGGGCGCTATACGCCATCTGGCCATTCCCCCACACTTGTAAATTTTCAGTCAGATACAGCTGCTTGGTGCTGTAATGTAATAATTAAAGTACAGGAGCATCATTTTGACAGGCACCCTGCTAGGTGTGTTGACTGCCATAAAGCCACGTGTGCATGTTCTGCAGAAATCTCAATAAACTCAATGCATTACTGAAATCTCAATGTTTCTTATTGCTGTTGAGGTTTGGCGTTGCAATTTGTTTATTTTATTTATTTGTTTATTATTGTTATAGATGCCTATTTATTGGTCCATAAAATAAAATCAAGCCTAGTCTTTTTCATTGCATTTCCACCATACAGGAATTGAAATAATCTGTTACCTGTGTGGTAAATACAGATTCCAAAGCCAATAGGGACTCTACCAATGTTTGCCTGTATGACTTAATCAGAACCAAAGCAACATTAGAGCCCCTTTTTTACTTCTACTTAGAAAACGGCAGAATTTTAGCAGTTTTGAATGAAATGCATTAGATTGGTGCTGCAGCCCAGGAACTGAACCTGGTATGTAATGCAGCACAGGAGTGATTTCAGATTCAAGTCCACTGATCAACCTTGGGAAGGTTGTTTTGTCATTACAATAAATCGGTGGGTTCCGCTCTTCCCTCCATTACATGGGTGCCAACAGGAAATTCACTTTTACATCTGAGGGCAGAACTGAGTCCTGTGTGCTCAAGGTCAAAATGTCACAAACCATGTCCTGTTTTCATTCTCTCTCTCTCTCTGTATCCAGGATGTGAAAAAGAAGTTGGGTCCTCCATGTGGATCTATGTTTTGCTTGGGAATCTTTTGCGTGGGATAGGGGAGACTCCCATCCAGCCCTTGGGAATTACATATATTGATGATTATGCCAGTGAAGAGAGTGCTGCTTTCTACATTGGTAAATAATTAATCAAATTACTTTATTCTAACGGCTTATTTTTCACAAGAAGTAAATTGAGCTGTTTCAACTTGTCTTAAAAATTTCAAAGTTTTATTTAAGTCATGTGCACTTTAGGGCCAAATTCCATTCTTGATTACGCCAGTACAATCCCACTATTGTAAATTGAGAAGATAATTTTACCTGGTGTTTCTGCTGCTATCTTAATCTTTCTAAATCTTCTGCATGTGTATTAGTAGATTACACAGTCAGTTCTCTAGATGGGAATATAAACATATATGGGATACACATATTTGGCACTTAAAATGCAACATGGCATTTAGACTCGGCGCGTATAAATTATTATGAACAGAGTAAGAACTTGGAATCTTCCCTCCAAGTTTAAGCTGAATCAGAACCAGTCATTTCTTGAGGTCTGAAATACTTGAGAACACTTTTTCCCTATTGTACTTCATTTGTGAACATCTTTGTATATCAGACTGAAATACTATATGGAAAGTTTTTGTCACTAAGGCTTTTACTGAACTATTTCTAGTCTGAATAGAAGCCAGGGCTATCAGAAATTTTGTGCAAAAATTTGTTCTCGCCAGATTGCCAGATCAATTTTGAAGACTCAAAAGATGTGTATGGGATGGAAAAGAATATAATAAAACATCTGAACTTTTGGATTTTAATGCAAAGCAACCTTCTGAACCTTTTTTTTTTTTTTTTTTTTTTAAAGATTTGTCCATCACTAGTAGTAAACTCTGTTGGTTAACGTAGGCATGTTTTTTGATCATGTTACACATAGTTTGCAAACCTGATGGTGGAACATCTGAATTTGGACCACAAACTTCCATGAATTCACTTATTCCAGGCTGAATTTGGTCTGTTGATAGGGTGACAGAAAAAAAGAAAGTGAAATTTCGATGCAATGAACCCATTTTTGCTTTTAGATATAATGGTGCTCAGTGTGGAGTTTTCCATTGTCTGGGAATAAGAATAAGATCATTTTGGATTTGCGTCAGTGTGTGTGTGAAGGCAGAATTTGGTTCTGCATGTTAAGGTGCCGATTATTTTTCACCAGTACATTGTCATATTCTGTTCTTATATACTGTATGAACAAATAGTTTTTAAAGTCAGGACAATGATAGTTTCCTTCTGTGTTCTTTTGCAGGGTGTGTGCAGACAGTTGCAATTATAGGCCCAATATTTGGTTTTCTTTTAGGATCCATGTGTGCTAAACTATATGTCGACATTGGCTTTGTAGACTTGGGTAAGTCAGAAAAATCACTTTTAAAAATTCTTTACTTTGTGTGGTACATTGAAAAGTTCCAAATCCTTCAAGGTAAATGATATGGGCGCTCTAAAAAGGCAGGTTAAATTAAAGGCTTGAGGATAGTTGCCTTTGGAAGATTTTAAACTGAAAAATTATTTCCATCATAAGAATTCTGTACTTTCCCCATCATAATGTTGCTTAAATTAAATAAAGGTGTTAACATACAATACCTTGAATTCAGCAAAATCTGTCAGTACAAAAAGCGATTCTGTTCTGCAGGCATGTTTTCTCAGATGATGGGATTTTGGAGGGTTTTTTTTAAAAAAAAAGACTTGAAATTCTAGAATATAAGAGAGTACTGAATGAGGTGTAAGGTACTTCTCACCATTAATAAGGATGTCAGAATCTGACACAGGGATAGATCACATAATTAGAGCTTGCTGGAAAATGTTTGGGTTTTTTTCCCTCCATGGAAAAATATGACTTGTCAAGGGAAAAAAACCAAACCCAAAAACTAGAAACTGGAAAAATTTCAGTCAACCCCCTCACTCTTTTTATTTATGTATTCATTTATTTTTAAGGTAAGCTGATGCTTTCCATGAATATTTTTATTTGGTCAACCTCTCAAATTTTCCATCCAAAAAAAAGCGTGGAATGAAATTTTTTTATCATCCTTAAATACTACGTTTTAATGATCGTGAATGTTTCAGATTCCCTGCCCTGACTGTATTGGGTTAGGGATGAAGCAGCAATGATTTAATAACCAGGTGTTTGGTTGGTTGTTTGGTTTGCTGGTTTTGAAACCCTTCCTACTGATTAGAACAGGCTCTGTCAATGAATTGCTGAACTCTTGGCTCTTCAACTCTTAATAATTTGATTTAATAGTAAGTTGCTTAGCACCTCTCATGAACAGGATCAAAGTTTGAATATGAAACATTGATAGAAATATGTGGCACAATTATATGTTTTAAAATCCTACAGATAGATGGCTTTGTTTGTTTGTGTCAGTGCTTGAGAAAATACAATCGGGGAGTTTTATGTGATATGAAAGCTGATTCTATCTAACCCAAATCACATTTTATACAGAAATATGTTAAATAATGCAAAAGTAAAACTTCCAGTCTGCATGGGAGAAGTGGCTCTGTGCGTCAATGGTAACCTTTCCAACTAATTAAAGAAAAGTGTACACAGTTTCTAAAGGGGGATGCGTACTCTTCAGCTGGGTGGGGGTGGACATGATGATTATGGAAAAAGAGATCTGCGGTTTTATTGGTGAAATCATGGTACATGCCCAAATTAGCTTTGCTCTTAAACTTTTACTAACTATGTAAATGTGTCCTCTTTCCTCTTGTGTCCCACAGACACTATAACAATAACGCACAATGATTCCCGATGGGTCGGAGCTTGGTGGCTTGGTTATTTAATAGCAGGAGTGTTAAGTGTTCTGGCTGCCATCCCATTCTGGTTCTTACCAAAGCACCTGCCAAGACCAGAAAGCCGAAAGGATTCCAATACCTCCTCTGAGCAGTCAAAGTTCATTATTGAAGATAACAGAGAGAATCACAGTCCATATCAGCAGCAAGAAAAGATACTTGAAATGGCAAAAGGCAAGTAAACATACTTAGTTTTATAACTGTTTAGCTTTACATCTTACCTTTCACGCTTGACCTCTGTTCAAAGGTCTTGGATATTGGCATAGTAACACCATAGATTTGGCAATGTAAACAGAAGGGGCCCTCTGGTTCCTTCTCAGACTCTCTCATCTATGGCAGAGTTTCTCCAGCTGGATTTGTAACCTTGAAGTGATCCATAAGGCTGTTGGGAGAGAATTTGCAAAAAGGCATGATCTTTCCGACTAAAAGTTGTATGCTTACACAAGCCCAATAGGTAGGAGACTTCTAACCCCCTCACCCTGTGTGACAGGCTGCTCCCCAAATCCAGTCTGGTGTGCTGCTATGACCACTTGAACCCCACTCCTGAACCCCAATTCACCCCACTTTGCTGGGTGACCACTCACTCCTGAGTCAGTCCACACCAGCCACCAGTGTGTAATTGGTCCCAGGCAGTGGGTGTAAATCCACTAGCCACACAGGCATTGGTCCCCAAGCGACCACACCAAGTCCCAGACACTACACTGGGAGCCCCTGCCTTACAGGGATTGGGACCCACTCCCAATCACCTTAGTCTCAAGTCCATCCACTTAACAAAGAAGTGGATTGTGCCCAGCCTTCCACACCCACACCCTCTAAAGACCACACAGCTTTAGATAAAACATACTAGTTTATTGATCAGAGTCTGATTTCAAGTGAGAACATGGCCAGTCAAGGCAGAACCATACTATAAATGAGTCAGGAGTGACCACTATCAAATAAAAGGTATAAACCGCATGCTACCTTAACATCTCTACCTAAACTGACCTCAGAGTCCAAGATTATGCGCATGGTGTTCGGCTGTTTGGTGTTTTACAGCCATTCTCTGCCTGTTTTCAGGCCGGGCCCCGATCTTGCTTGAAGTTGGTTGCAAGATGGTGTCTTCACCGGCCAAAAGCCTGCAGCTTCTCCCCCCTCTCACAGTCTCTGTGTCTTTGTTTTAACAAACTGCTGACAGCCCCTCCCCTCACTGTCCTGTTGTGTGATTCTCTTCACTTCTACCTGAGCCAGGGAGGGCATTTTCATCCCCTTTGACATGTAAATCTCCAGCCACTGTGCTAGAGATAGTCCTGAGAGTCTGAACCCTGTATCATGCTTCACATCTGTACATACATGTTGCTGTAGGAACCATGGCCCCATGGCAACCACGTGGAACACGTTCTGAGCATTCACAAAGGAACCTGGTATAGCGTAATTGGCATCAAATCACACAATTACACTGCAAAACTGAACAGAAAAGTTATACAGGTCATGCCCTAGAGCTGCACGGATGTGCATCCCGTCACACCCTGTTAAGTAAAAATTGCAAAAATTATAGAAAGTTTGCAAGCCCCTGATGTAAATCTTGAAGCTGTTTTCAAGAGTCATTTTTAATGTTCAGAAAATGAATATGAAAATTGTCTTCTATTCGTGTGAGAATAGTCAGGCTGAATAAAATGCTGACTTGTGAGTTCTAGTCAGAAAAGGCAAAGTTACGGCATCTGCTTGCAGCAAATATTTTATTTGTAAAGACCAAGCCCCATTACTTCAGTTTAAGTAATGGCCTTCCCTCTAGCTTATGGGAACTTATGTCAGCTATTTGGCAAGAGAATTCCCAGGTATTCACTAGCAACAACTGTTATTTTGGACTGAAGGAAAATAATCCTGGGGCTGGTACAATATTCGGGATATCTAAAATGATAGAAGCATTATGATTGATCTTCATTTATTAAATGGCTGCAACACCTTGTGCTATAATGAGCTCCACTCATATACATTAAGGTCATGAACAAGCTAAGAGTATAACCACCTTTGGCCAAAGCTTGAATTAAATCTCTCTCTTCGTGGCGGGAGTCAAAAAAGGTAAGAGATGGAGAAACTAATAGGGGCTTGAAAGAGTTTAGTAAATATATTTTTTTTATTTTATGTATTGCCTACCTTCTGCTGGAAACATAAAAATAGCACAATAAAGGTTGTTGGGTCTCCTTTAAAGCATGTTGGAAATACCACACCAAGACCAGTCATACCAAAGGTCTATCTAGCCCAGTATCCTGTCCTCTGACAGTGGCTAATGCTATTTGCTTCAGAGGGAATGAACATAACAGACAATGGTTGAATGATTCATCCCTTGTTGTCCACTCCCAGCTTCTGGCAACAGAGGCTTGGGACACTCAGAGCATGGGGTTGCATCCGTGACCATCTTGGCTAATAGCCATTGATGGATCTATCCCCTGAGAACTTATCTAGCTCTTTTTTTAACCCAGTTATGCTTTTAGGTTTCACAACCTCTCCTGGCAATGAGTTCCACAGGTTGACTATGCGCTGTGTGATGAAGTCCTTCTTTTTGTTTTTTTAACTCTACTGCCTAATAATCTTCCAGCTTGCTTTTCACTAGCATACAGTATTTTGATTTGCAGATTTCCTGCCATCACTGAAGAACCTCTTCAGAAATCCTGTTTACTTACTATATTTATGTGCAAGCATCATTCAGTTCAACTCTTTAATTGGCATGGTAACATATAAACCAAAATATATTGAGCAACAATATGGTCAGTCATCTTCAAAAACAAATTTTGTTATAGGTATGTTAAATCTACTTCTTGGTACCTTAAAAATAGAAATGTCTTGTATTGCTTACACATAGCTAGAAATGATCAAAAAATGCTATAAAGACTGTACTTTCTGCCTACCCTTATAAAAATTTTAAATACCAGATACTGGATGTAAGCCTGTCTTATCACTGGGTTTAACACTTAATTATCTCTGAGATTAAGTGTATGCAAGAGCTGCTGCAAAGGATCATTGAGGTTGCTCCTTTACTTACCCTTCTTCCAGAAAAATAAAAGAGAAATATCAAGAAATTGAAAGAACATCATTTAAATCAGGAGTTAATTTTAAAATACTTCATATAAATATGGATAAGTTACACTGACAAAAGTGCTGGTGTGGATAGTGCTGTATTGGCAGGAAAGCTTCTACCACAAACAGGAGAGCTGTCTCCCGTTGGCATAGAGCATCTTCACCAGATGCCTTGCATGTTGACAAGTTCCAGAGGGGTAGCTGTGTTAGTCTAGGTCAGCCAAACAAACAAGGAGTCCTCTGGCACTTTTAAAGACTAATACATTTATTTATCACATGAGCTTTCATGGGAGAAAATCCCACTTTGTCAGACGCTTTGAAGATGGGGAACTTACAGAATGGGAGGAAATTAAATTCAGGGAAATATATGACACAGGATCAGGTCAGGCTGTACCAGCAAATCAGAATAGGCGTTGGGATTCAAACAACATATAGAGGAAGGTGAGGCCAAATCACCTGTTCTAATGAGAATAAAATCCATAGTCCCTGTTTAACCCTGAGGCAACGGAATCAAATTTACATATAAATTCCAATTCTGCAGTTTCTATTTGAAGTTGTGATTTGTTATTCGTTTGTTTGAGCACCATTATTAAGAAGTCATCAATGGAGTGAGCAGGGCTCATTCACCTGCCCAGCCACCAATGTATTTATGCCATCATGTGCCAGAAAGCCCCCCTGCCTTATATATTAGACAAACAGGACAGTGTCTATGGAAAAGAATAAATGGACACAAATCTGACATCAGAAAACACAATATTCAAAAACCAACAGGGGAACACTTCAGTCACCCTGCTCACTCCATTGACGACTTGTTAATAGCGGTGCTCAAACAAATGAATAACAAATCATGGCTTCGAAGAAAACTGCAGAATTGGAACTTATATGTAAATTTGACTCTGTTGCCTCAGGGTTAAACAGGGTCTATGGATTTTTTTCTCATTACAACAGGTGATTTGACCTCACCTTCCTCTATATGCTGTTCCCCAGTGTTTGAATCCCTACATGTATTCTGATTTGCTGTTACAGCCTGACCTGATCCTGTGTCATACATTTCCCTGCCTTTAATTTCTTCCCATTCTGTAAGTTCCCCATCTTCAAAGCATCTGACAAAGTGGGATTTTCTCCCACGAAAGCTCATGCCATAAATAAATAGGTTGGTCTTTAAAAGTGCCGTGACTCCTTGTTCATTCACCAGATGCGATGTAGCAGTGCGGCTGTAGCACTTCTAGTGTAAACCAGTGCTGAGTTTCAGTGTCTCAATCATAATAGACATCAAAGAGGTTTGCATGTTTCGAGTACAGAAACGATTATTTTCATTTTGAGGATCTCAAGACTGCATTGGCTGCCCAGGAACAGAGGTATGCCAAAAAGCCACAGCGATCCATTGTGCTAAAGATAGAAGTTGGAATTTCCTGGCATGAATCCCATAGAAATGTAGATAAGTAAAGCTGATGGCCAGAAAAGCATTCAAAACAATTCGTGTATGCAGTACAGTAGTTTGCATTGTATTTAAAGATTTTCCTACTGCTAAGCTTTTGGCTATGTGTGAAATGATTTAGGATTAACACTCGTCTGATTTCACAAAGCACAGGAATAATGTTTAACAAAGACTGTGTGGCTCTGGTGTGTTTGAAAGCACTCTTGCTGTATTGCTGTCACAACATAGTGTATTGCTGAATTCCTCCTACCAAAAAGCATGGTCAGGGAAGCCAACAATGAACTTCTTTAGGATCTTTGCCTGATTTCTTTTGATAGATATCAGGATCAACAAAGGCTGAGAGACTTCTTGAGCAACTAAAAAACAATTGGAGGCTGTACAAAGGTGTGCTGCAGTATACTACACCAAAAATATTCAGGGGAACCAAAGGGGCCTGATGCATTCTTTATGCAAATGTTATGTTAATTTTTAAAGTATTGTTTGTACCACACCTAAGGATGGTGCACATGGTCCCTGCTCTTACCATCTAGGATTCTGACCTGGCGCCAGATGAGAATCAGCCTTGAAGAACTAACAGGATGAGAGTCCTGGGACAAGCTTATATAAATAAGATCACAGAGTGATTCGTTTAGTTCATGCATATAACATCATTAAACTGCATTTTAAAAATCTTACAGTGGGATTTTCAGATGCCAAAATTCACTCCCAGAGAAGCCAATAGGAGTTTTACCTTTATTACCCTACCTTAATTAAGCCCACATTGAAACACTGAATTAACCCCACACTGAACAATTTACCCCCACCCCCATTTGTTGTCTTCCTATTAGTTTTTTGGAAAAAAATAGTTTTCTTTTGTTTTATAATTACTTTTTATAACAAAATATTGCTATGCACGTTTGCCTCTATTATTTTCATTTTCAAAGCAATGAGTTCATATAGCTTTTTATAAAGATGAATGTTTAAAGAAATACACAATTTAAATAATCACAATGCTTCTAATTCAGTGATAAATATATCATGCATACAAGTAATACGGTAAAGGTATTACTCGTATGTATAGTGTAAATCTCTGAGCAATATTGACCAATGGAAAATATTGATTTGCATGTAATATATGTTACTCTTTTCTATTGGATTGAGTGAGACTAATTCTAATAATTATAGGCCCACTAGTGGCTTTCTGTAAGCCTGCTTTGTTGCTTATGCACAAATCAAACCAAAACTGTGTTAAAGAACCAGGATAAATAGGATTCTGATGTACTTAAAAGTATATAAACTAGGTTTAAAAGCTGTGAACTATTTTTATTAATTATATAATTTGAAATAGTTTTGAAAAACAAACAAACCCAAAACCAAATGATCTCATCCTAACTTTGAACTGTTATATGAATGTATTGTTTTAATTTGCTTTTGTTTTGCATAAACAATTTCAGGTCAGACTCACTAGACGTCACTATTATTTAATGGTAATAAAATAGATAACCATTTCAAAGGAAAAAAGACCTGATATATTGTAGGTGTAAATTAGAGCTAAATAACTTATAGTAAAAAAAAAAAAAATTAACCAATGGATTTCACCTGCTTGTGTATTTATCAGTGATCTGTTATGATGTTCTCTTTACAGTTTTCTTGAATATTTTGGGAAGTATTGAATATAGTTCTATGCTCTGATCTTTTGGTTCATTTGAACTCTTCTTGATGCAGGACACAAGTAGCCAATAGTCAAAGGTGGTCTTGTGCTGCCTTTACATTCACCTGGTCTTGAGGCTGCCTTTTTAGCCCCTGCTGCAAATTAGAATAACCTCATGACTCTTATTTTCACCTTGTTGCACCAGCCCCCTAAAGGGCTGTTCTGGCAGCTGAGAGTAGGCAAGTTCAGAAGTACTCCAGCTGTGATCTAGTCTAACATACCATCTTCAGTAGGATCCATGAGAGCATGGCTCAGGCCTGCTTGCAGTCCACCTGGGGATTTTCCAAGAAACCAATTTCACTGTAGGCTATAGCAGAAAAGGAGGAGTATCTGGCTCTTTGTCTGTTGACTATATGCAGTCACTTTATTCTGAGTATTTAACATTCAAACTCTGTTGGTTGGATTGAGTTGGACAGATGGGTTTGAATGGTATGTTTCCATCCCATGAATGTGCAACCACTTAGGCTATGTCTACACTGGCAATTTAAGTCAACCTGAATTAAGCCACATCCACACTAGACTTTCATTAAGTCAAGTTAAGAAATTCCTTAAGTCGACTTAATGAAAGGTTAAGACGACTTTGTTACTACCACTCATTAGGTCGACTTAACCCTTAAGTCGACTTAAAGACGGTGTGGACATGGAGTAACCCTTAAGTCGACTTGATTAAGTCGACTTAAGGGTGGTTAGGTTGACTTCACAAAGTGGACTAAGTCAACTTAAAGTTAAGTCAACTTAGTCCACTTTAAGTCGACTTTAATAAGGTTGACTTTAAGTCGACCTTAATAAAG
This sequence comes from Pelusios castaneus, assembly GCA_007922175.1. Taxonomy (NCBI): domain Eukaryota; kingdom Metazoa; phylum Chordata; order Testudines; family Pelomedusidae; genus Pelusios; species Pelusios castaneus. Next base: position 3,794,732 of record ML685821.1, read on the forward strand.
TCAACTTAACAAAGTCGACTTAACTTTTCTAGTGTAGACATAGTGTTAGGGTTAATATTCCTATGACGATGGTCTACGAGGAGATTGAGAAACTCCCAATAATAATTCATACCTTTACACTAAAAAGAATTTCAGTAGCAAGACAATATTTCATTGAAAGCTTGTGACATCATATTTTTCAAGTAAATATTTCTAATGAGTACCCAAGAAAATAATTTTGCCTAAAATAGGTAATTTAGACTTTAGAAATTAAATGCAAATAATTAAATAATGAGAGGCAAAACTACAAAATGTTGGTCACCCTCATCACATTAAAATCAGTCAGAGCAAAGGGTGTTTAACCCTCAGAAGAGTGGATCAGTAGCTTACAGGATTGAACCCCAGGATTTTATTTTGTTTTCTGGGCCCTAATTTCAATGCGTTTGTTTAAAGACATGATAATGAAAAATAACATTAATAGAATTTGAGTTACTGCTGTGGTAAACCCTAGCACACAAACAGATGGAAGCAAACAGGAATGCCTTAACAATTTGATATATCATTGTCTAGGCCAAACCTTAGATGTCCTTAATATTTACTACTGCTAATCTGTCAAAAATGTAACCATGTTATGTTTAGATAAAAACAAAATATTAAAGGTTATATAGAGAGGATCAGAAGTTAGAGAAGATAAAAAGAATTTCAGAAAATGAAGATACTCCACACATTTAAAAAAAATGAATTAATCCTTCATTTAAAAAATTAGAAAATGAATGTCATTAAAAAACAGTTTACTTAATGTGCTGCCATTTTGTAACCTGGCTGCTGCTGCATTACATGTCAGGAAGATCTCTGTTGTATCACTAGCAGAAAGAGAGTGGCTTTTATTAAAAGTGTTTATTATTTGGTAAGTTTTAACTATTTTATATGACAATAATATGTTTTCAAAGAAAGGAAAGGTAGTAAAATGAAATGATATTGAACCCCCTCACCCCCCAAACAAACAAAGTCAACCTTCAGAGGTGGTGTTATTAAATTGACTTAAGCTGTCATTAAGTCAACTTAAGGAAGCGCTTAAGTTGACGTAATAAAAGCCCAGTGTGGACACGGCTTTGTGTAGGTCAACTTAAGTGTCCTTAAGTCGACGTAAATTGCCAGTGTAGACGCACCCAAGGAGCTCGGTCTAGTTAGTTTAGCCAAGAGAAGATTAAGGGATGCCTTAATTACAGTCTGGAAGTACCTACATGGGGAACAAATATTTAATAATTGGCTCTTCAATCTAGCAGAGAAAGGTGTAATACAATCCAATGGCTGGAAGTTGAAGCTAGACAAATTAAGACTAGAAATAAGGCATACATTTTTAACTGAGAGCAACTAACCATTGGAACAGTTTAACAAGGATCATGGGGGAGTCTCTGTTGCTGAAATTTTTAAATCAAGATTGGAATTACTTTGGAGGAATTCTATGGCCTGTGTTATACAAGAAGGTCAGAGTCGATGATCATAATGGTCCTGCCTGGCCTTTGAATCTATACTATCCATTACTTCTAGTAATGTCCTATTATAAATTTTACAATGTATCAAGTTTTACACTATACAAACAAAGTTTAGCTTGGACTGGGACCCTTAGGCATTACAGAAATAGAAATAATGACTACTCTAGTAGCCATTAAGCTCTTTACACCAGATGGACTGTGGAAGCCTATTGAAGCATTGATTCAGCAGGGTATTGCCTTTCATTTGGCATGATGATTTTACATAATCAATTAATCAGTTTGCAAGAAAATGATCAATAGTGACTCACTTTTGCCATACAATTGTAATGTTAAAGTTGTAGCCGTATACAAGAGTGGGTTGGTGGGTGTCATTCAGACAGTTGCCAAATGTTTATTTTGTGGGCTCCCATAAAAATACTGGGCCTAGTTGTCCTCTTAATTCTATCTTAGATGTATCCTAATTTTTCTTGTTTCTTTTGTAGGTCTCATCAACATTCCTGCTGTGGCCTTTGGAATATTCTCAGGAGGACTGATCATGAAAAAATTCCAAATTAATGTTTTGGGGGCTGCAAAGCTGTCCTTGGGATCATCCTTCTTTGGTTACCTCTTGCTACTTTCATTATTTGCAATGGGCTGTGAGAACTCAGATGTAGCAGGACTGACTGTGTCTTATGAAGGGTGTGTTTGAAAAGTGCAATCCTGAGGGGAAGGGTCTATGTTAAAGAAAACTGCTTCCTCAAATTTTTCCACATGTTCTGTGAACATACTTAGCAGGGAGCCAATCCAAAGCAATCATGGTCTTTCCATTGAGTTTAGTGGGATTTGGCTCAGAGACCAGAATTCTGTTGTAATTGTTTTTAGCACTCACATGTTATTTTTCTTTATGCAGATTATTCCTGCAAAGATTAATAGATATTCATGTACATTTCCTGTGAACTCTCATATTGGGAAGGGGAGTTATGCTCCTTCTCACAAAAAGCTTAGGTCCAACCCTTATAGGTCTGAAGAGCTCAATGAGACAAGAGGAATCCATGTAGGTGATGCCTCTGGCTGCAGTTGAATATCCCTGGCTTCTCTAATACCCTGTGGACTTGTGAGCTGTTGGGCTCCGCCTAGCAAGAACGCTGTTGAAATCCTCTTCAGGATGGAGATTTAGGCTGAAACAGTGGATGTTACTAGATGCTTTGAGTGAAATCCTGACCCCACTGAAGTGAATGGAAGTTTTATCACTGACTTCAATGGGGCCAAGATTTCACACACTGTCTATAGGAACTCATACTGGTTTCCCCAACAGATTTTGATAGAAAAATTCAACAGTACTTGACTAGTTGTCACCCCCATCTTCCTTGAAACTCTGCTGGTTCCCCACCCCAGAGAGCTCTCCATGTGATAAAGCTGGGAAGAGTCAGCACAGTACACAGAAGTGGCTGTGGTCCCTCTTCTCATACATTGCAGTTGAGATCTGCAGGGCAAGCTTACTTGTGCGAAAGGAAACAGCTGACCACAGGAGACTTTCTGGACTGGTAATCCCACTGAGGTCAAGGGGAGGTGTGTAGATTGAGTGGCTGCAGGGTTATGTCCTCAATTTAGCTCGGTTCATCTCTGATCACTTTCCCACCTTTTTTCAATAGCTTTTTGATAGGGATGATTTTTTTCCCCCCTTTGCCATCAGAGAGACCAGATGTTCTGAGCATTGGGATCCAATTTTGTTTAATTGCAGTGTGCTCCAGATGCTTAAGAATGGATATTTGAGAAAACAAAAAGCAATCTATCAAAAGGTCACATTGTTAAAACAAACTAGGAATCTTGTGGCACTTTTAAAGACTAACAAATGTATTTGTCACATGAGCTTTTGTGGGAGAGATCCCACCTCATCAGATGCTTGAAAATGGGGGAGGGGGGAAAGTATAGGGATCTGCATTTATCCTTCCTCCTATACTCCTCCCCCCCACATTTTCAAGCATCTGATGATACACTATACATACGAGTAATACCTTTACCGTATTACTTGTATGCATGACATATTTACCACTGAATTAGAAGCATTGTGATTATTTAAATTGTGTATTTCTTGAAACATTCATCTTTATAAAAAACTATATGAACTCATTGCTCTGAAAATGAAAATAATAGAGGCAAACATGCATAATAATATTTTGTTATAAAAAATAATTATAAAACAAGAGAAAACTCTTTTTTTTCCCACAAAAGTTCATGCAATAAATAAATTTGTTAATCTTTAAAAGTGCCACAAGGCTCCTTGTTTGTTTTGCTGAACTAGACTAACATGGCTACCTCTCTGGAAACTGTTAAAGCAATAGATAATGCTGCTTTAATAAAACATAGGCTATATTTTAAGAGGAGTGTCATATTGTAAAATATTGTTTGATAGCAGAGAGAAATAAAAGCAAACATTTGTAAATGCAAGTGGAAAGAAAGAAAATTTTAACAGACTAAAGATACAAAAATAAACTGAAGTGATCTTACTGAAAATACAGCCTATGATATGAAAACATTTCTTTTATTTAAAGATTCTAAGAAACACCAGTTTAATTTGTTTCTGGTTTTTGGTTATGTTTTGTTTCTGTCAGAACCAAACACGTCTCTAGCTATGAACAAGCCCTCTTTTCTGACTGCAATTCAGGATGCATATGCTCAAAATATGAATGGGATCCTATATGTGGGGAAAATGGAATCACCTATGTGTCAGCTTGTTTTGCTGGTTGTAAAACTTTCAATGGAAGCGGGAAAACCACTGTAAGAAACTTTTTAATCATTATTCATGATGCCTTGGTCGGTCTTAGTATGGTTAGTTCTGTTGTTATAAATTAACTGCTATTTTTTTTTAAGTAGGGATCCATGCATTTCCTTAAGTTCTTTGGGTTTGGGCAATATATAACAGAAAATTAGAATTTTCAACGGTGCAATTTTTTTTCCACTGAAAATATTTTGCTATTCATAAAATGAAAACATGCAAATTGAAAATGTAATGTTTTTACTCCAATCAATCAATCAATCAATCAATCAATCAATCAATCAATCAATCAATCAATCAATCAATCAATCAGTTTTTAGTTGTCAAAGCCATTATTGGTTTTGGTGTTTTCAACAAAAACCTGAAATATTTTGTCAAAAATTAGACATTTTCTATGGAAATTTCTGTTTCAAGAAAAAACTTTAAATTTTTTTTTAAAAAAACCCAACTTTTCAACAGAATGTTGTTTTGTTTTGTTTGTTTTTTTTAATCAACTCTAATTTTGGATTGCATACAGAAATATTGGCTGTCCAGGGGTCTGGAAAAATACTGTGTACAACATTGTAAGATTTTAGGTGGTCTTTTTCTCTTTACTCCTCTGGTATGCAAAACATATCTCATAAAAATACATTTTCACCTATATTCCAGATGTTTTATAACTGTAGCTGTGTGGGAATTACAGCATCTCTATCAAGCAGCTCCTCAGCAGTGATGGGAAAATGTCAAAAAGGAAATGAATGTCCAAAAATGTTTCTGTATTTTCTGGTAATATCAGTCATCACTTCCTATACTTTGTCAATAGGTGGTACGCCTGGATATATATTACTTTTAAGGTAAATAGTGATAATTCCTTTTAGTATTGGCAAATGTTTTCAAGGTGATTTTGATATTAAAATCTGTTTTCTGTCTTTTCATAATACTGGGTGCCCTTTTCAACTACTTTTAAAGGTAGTGTAAAGAGGATTTCAGAAGATTTTTTTTAACCATTAAAAAGCATCCTAATGAAATTGGGAATAGCAATTAAAAATGCTACCACTTAAACCACACTGTGCTTCTGATTAGGTGATAGAAATATCTATGTTTATCATCCTATGCTCACTGTTTTAAAAATCTATTCTGGGCCTGATTCTTATTTACACCAAGGCTCTGATAGTTATAACTTGCATAAATTTAAATCCCCTTAAACTGCCAGAAGGGTGACAAATGACCTTAACGTACATGAGAATCAAGCCTTGTGTGCACAGTTAGTCAAATTTTCAGAGATACCGAATACTTACAAATCCCATTGGTTTAATTTTGTGTACGTGTGCATGCATGTTAAATATTACAAAAAGGCCCCAGAGACATAAAACCTTTTATCGCTGTGTATTCACTCAGATCTTCCCCTTAGGATTCATGAAAAATTAGTTATTCCATATAATCAGAAAAAATCTTATATGTAATATAAGGATAGTAGAATTTATCTGAATTTTTTTTCCCTATTGTATCAATAATTATTCTCCACAGCGACAGTCACACTAGGGTAATCCCAGTCTCATTAATAGTGGCCCAGTGGCACAATGATGTATCCACCACTGAACAGAGGTTTGCAAGCTAATTTTCAGTAAGTTTTTAGGGGATATAATGACCTGTGTATAATTTTGATTTGTTCAGCTTCAGTCTTTTCTCTGCCTTCCAAGAACCTATATTTTAGGAATCAATCTCACTCCCTCTTGGAAAGCTTTCCTCCTCAGTTCCTTTACGCAGACAGGGCTGGATTAAGGGGCTCCAGGGCCCCAGGCTGCTCACCACTGTGGGGGACCCCCTTGGCCTTAGGCCCTAGCTCCCCACCACTGTGGGGACCCCCAGCTGGGGCTCCTGTCAATGGACCAGCGCTGGAGAAACTCTGGGCCCAGAGGCCACACTCCATGGTGTTCCTGCCCCAGACCTGGTCTGGCTGGTTGGGCCAACTGGGGTGTGGTGCAGCCCTCCAGGGTCCCGGACCCTGGAAGGCTGCAATGGAGGTTGCCCTGTGTGCACCCAGATCTGCCCTCGGAGCACAACAAACACATGCTGGCCCGCCCCACCACTGGAGGTGGACCAGCCACCCCAAGGGCAGGACATGAGCACCGTGCAGCCCAGCCGCTGGCCCCTGGACCCCGCCATCCCCCACAGCATGGGCAGGCTCTCTTCCCGGCCCCGTGCTGGGCTGAGTGGGGCAGTGAAGGGGCTGTATCCAGTGGCTCCCTTGAGGCCAGGGTATGGAACTTCATCCCCTCTAGCACCTGCGTTGATCTGGTCCTGTATCCAGACTCCCTTCAGCTTCTCTGGCCTAGCTTTCAAAATGTAAAAACTAACATGCAGATAACTGGGAATCTGTATGTGAGGAAGGGGCATTCAATTGTGTTTCAGACTGTCCTAATTTTGGAACAAGCTCATCTGACATAGACCTTTTTTCATTGCAAGAGATTAAGAATCATCCTGGGCAGCCAGTGCTAAGGCTGAAAATTCTCTGAATATTGGGCTTTATGCAAAAATGCAGCCATGAGATTACTGATGTAATATAATTTCAAGTGTGATTCCAGCATAATACTAGAAATACTGGTATTTCTTCAGTGGAATATGGGAGCTTGCAAGAGAACTACTTCAAATCCTAGTGGGTTCTCTCCCTGCAAAGTGTAATCTTATCACAACACATTTGAGTGCTCCTTACACATTCAAGTAGTCACTCTTCAGTTAATGAAACCACTCACTTGACTAATACTTTCTGAACAAGTGAAGGGTTGATGGCTCATGCTTTTATTGTCTGAAGTCTTGAAATAGATTAATGATTTACGGTTCAGTGTCACTAAAATTCTGTCTTTTCTTGTTTTGTTTGTTTGCACCAGATTTTTTTTCAAACCAGGGTGAGCTGCAATCATGCAATCCCCTTCTTGTAGCAAAACAGCAAATCTAAGAAAGGAGTTTGCATTTAGGTAGCTACATCAAGTGCAAAAAGGTTGCCCAGTATAAAATGGCCCTTGGTCATTGTTGGGAAGAGTGTAGGAAATGTAAAAGCACAGTGTAGTGCGTTATTAAGCCACCATTATTATTTTCAGCTCAAAGGCATCTATGTTGTCTTGTCTGGAGAAGTATTTAGGGATGATAGAAATCCTATGTGTTGAAGTTGTAAGGACTCCACACATCTAGTGATTTACCACCATGCCATTTTCTATAGGGAACAGTTTTGAAATGCTTTCAACAATAATCACAAATAATCCCCCTCCCCCACATTTTTCATTACACAGAACAGAAGATACAACTTTGCATATAATTTGAAAAATGGACTACATTTTAAAAAAAATGTTTTAATTAATCTAGTTAATTTACATTGAACCACATACTGTTGTCCTCACACATTGAAACCAATAGAATAAATTGTAAAGCAAGGTGCTATTCAATATAAGTAAGGACATCAGAAGCTGGCCCATAAAAAATTATCAAAATTATTTTTTAAAAATAAATCAGATCATTTCTCTGTTTGCTACTCATTTACAAACACACTTGGATTTTTATGAATCTGCTTATTATTGTGAAATCATTTAAGAACTGGCTTTCCAAGGACATTTTTATGAACAGAAATGAGCTTATGTTCACAGAATGCAAATAAGTGTGCTTTAGAAGCAAATTACTGTCAAAGTGAATTTGCAGTTTTCATTCAAGCAACCATTTGCCACTGATTTCCACCTCCTCTCTCCTACTTTCAGCCAACTTTAATACTAAAAGTTGGTTGTGGTAGTTGGTGCAAACTGACAGTTTTCAGATGAATATGTATCCTGACAGAAATATGAAATGTGAGATCAAAATGTGACATATGAATGCAGAAGCTAAATCCCTACACGTCTTTAAAATTCAGTGACGTATGCTTGAAGGATTTACAAGATTAAAATCATGGAAATGGGCTTATGCTCAGTGATTGATTCATTTATTGTAATGTTCCTTTAAAGGTATTAAGCTAATTACAATTGCCAGGGGACTTTAGAAACTATTGCAGTTATGTGAAATGAATGAAATGCAGACCAGAGTAATTTAAGTAAGGGCACGGTACTAATAGATGGCTATTAAGTAATAGATTGGCTTTCAGTGCACGCCAATATAGAGTTTATTGAGGGATTGATTCATCAATTAAACAAAAGCTCTGATGAAATTTTCAGTAAAATGAGAGCAGCTCCTTAATATAAGGAATAATGTCAAGTGAAGGAGTGATTTAAATATAAAGAAGCAGATTTTAGACACCCAAACACTTTCTTGATTTCCAGAATCTGAATATATTAATTTTATTTGAAAGTGGGGCCTAAGTCACTATTTTTTTGAACCTTTGCATTATCATTAACATCCGTACAAATGAGTGTAAAAATGTGACCATTTTGATCTACTAGCATGTTACACCTACTTTTGTACTGGGGTAAATGACTGTACAAGGGCAGGGCACTAAAGAATCAGACCTCTAAATGTGGTTTCCTAGAAGTTCTTTTGATTTTGGATACAGTTAGTCTCAGTCACATTTCTGAGGCAGGCCTTGAGTGTGCATTTGAGTATTAAATAAATGGAGGACCTGGTTCTCATTTACCTTAAGGTGTCTTTAAAGAGCCCTTAAAGTGATCAGTCAAAGCAGTGTAAATGGGCCTTAATGTAACCGAGTATCTTCTAAAGAGGCTTTAAAATTCTTTTAAAATACTCTTTGAAGAGACTGCTCCCTGGAAATGTCTTTTCAAAACACTAAGTTAAGTGTCTTGTGGCACTTTAAAAGACTAACAAATTTATTTATCGCATGAGCCTCCGTGGGAGAAAATCCCACTTCGTCAGATGCTTTGAAGATGGGGAACTAAACTGTAAGATACAGAGAATCCACCAGCAAGTGAGCCATGCCCCATGCTACAGAGGAAGGCGAAAACCTCCAGAGCTGTAGCCAATCTGCCTTGGGGGGAAATTCCTTCCCAACCCCAAATATCAGTTGAACCCTGAGCATGTGGGCAAGTCTCACCAGCCAGTCACCCAAGAAAGAATTCTCTGTAATAACTCAGAACTCACCCCATCTAACATCCCTTCTTAGGCCACTGGCATATCCACCACCAGTAGTGAAAGATCAGTCAATTGCCAAATTAGGCCGTCCCATCATACCATCTCCTCCTTAAATTTATCAAGCTTAGTTTTGAAAGTAGTTATCTTTTTTACCCCCACAGCTCCTCTTGGAAGGCTACTGGAGAACTTTACTCCTCTGACAGTTAGAAACCTCCATCTAATTTCAAGCCTAAATTTCGTGATGGACAGATTGTATCCATTTGTTCTTGTGTCCACATTGGTGCCACACTAAAATAATTCCTCTCCCTCCCTGGTATTTATACCTTTGATGTATTTATAGAGAGCAATCATATCTCCCCTTAATATTCTTTTGGTCAGGCTAAAGAAGCCAAGCTCCTTAAGTGTCCTCTCATAAGGCAGGTTTTCCATTCTGCAGATTATCCTTGTAGCCCTTTTCTGAACCTGTTCCAGTCTGAATTCATCTTTCTTAAACATGGGGGACCAGAACTACATGCAATATTCCAGATGAGATCTCACCAGTGCCTTGTATAACGGCACTAACACTTCCACATCTCTACTCAAAATACCTCTTCTGATGAATCCTAAGATTGCATTAGCATTTTTCATGGCCACATCACATTGGCGGCTCATAGTCATCCTATGATTAACCAGTACTCCCATGCCCTTTTCCTCCACTGTCCCTTCCAACTGATGTGTCCCCAAATTATAGGAAAAATTCTTGTCATTTGTCCCTAAATGCATGACTTTGCACTTCCCATTATTAAATTTAATCCTATTCCTAATGCTCCAGTTTACAAGGTCATCCAGATCTTTCTGTATGATATCCTGATCCATCTCTATATTGGCAATACCTCCCAATTTGGTGTCATCCGCGAACTTAATTAGCACATTACCACTTTTTGGGCCAAGGTCAGTAACAAAAAGGTTAAATAAGACTAGTCCCAAGACGGATCCCTGAGGAGCTTCACTAGTAACCACCCTCCAGCTTGACAGTTAACCCTTCAGTATGATCCGCTGTAGCATCCCCTTTAACCAGTTCCTTATCCACCTTATTATATTCATATTAATCCCCATCTATTGTAACTTAGCTAATAATTATCTGGAACTGTATCAAATCCCTTGCTCAAATCTAAGGCTATGTACACACGATCACTTTATTGCACGAGAAGGCTCCTTATCGCGCAATAAAGCTGACTGTGTACATACGATCATTTTTCTTGTTGCGCGGCAACACCATCTTGCCGTGCAACAGTAAAACCACTCAACCACTCGAACTGGAGCCAGCCCCCCAGCTCAGTGCAGGGGTTCAGGTGGTGGCAGAGGCTCCGGTGCTTAAGCTCCGCAGCCTCTGCCGCCACCTGAAGCACGGGTGCTGAGCTGGGGGGCTGGCTTGAACCCTCACTGGTTCGGGCCAGCCCCCAGCTCAGCCTCGGGGCTTCGGGTAACAGCGGGGGCTGGCAACATGGCCCCCGCCGCCACCCAAAGCCGTGCAGCTGGACTAGGGGGCTGGCCCGAATTGGTGAGGACAGCCAGTTCGGGCCAGCCCCTTAGCTCAGCCCCGGGGCTTCGGGTGACAGTGCGGGCTGGCAATGCAGCCCCCGCCGCCACCGGAAGCCCTGCAGCTGGGCTAGGGGGCTGGCTGTTGGCAGTGCATGGTGGGACAGGTGCCCTCCATGCACTGCTCTTCTATCACAAAGAAGCATTCACCGGGTGAATGCTCCTTTGCGATAGAAGCAGCACATGTGTACATACAGAAGTGCTATATTTATAGCGCTTTTCTTGTCCCGCAATAAGTTATTGCGGGACAAGTTTATCGTGTGTACATAGCCTAAGTAAATTAGGTCTATTGCATTCCCTTTATCTAAAAAATCTGTTATCCTCTCAAAAAAGGAAATTAGATTTGTCTGGCATGATCTACCTATTGTAAAGCCATGTTGTATTTTATTCCAGTTACCATTAACCTCAATATCCTTAAGTATTTTCTCTTTCAATTTCTGTGCCAAGACCTTATATACTACCGAGGTCAAACTAACAGGCCTGTAGTTACCTGAATCACTGTTATTCCCTTTCTTGAAAATAGGAACTATATTAGCAATTCTCCAGTCATATGTTACAACCCCCGAATTTACAGATCCATTAAAAATCCTTGCTAATGGGCTGGCAATTATATGTGCCAGTTCCTTTAGTATCCTCTGATGGAGATTATTCCCCCCGATTTAGTCCCACCAAGCAGCTTGATTTTAGCTTCTACCTTGGATATGGTAATTTCCACTTCCAGAAATTTATGTCTGTACTGTTGGGGTTGTGCTGGGTTCCATGGATTGATGCAGTGGGCTCAACTGAGTAGGCAATGGAGATCCGCACAGTTGATCCTAGAAGTGCTCTCCAGCCAATGCAGTAGATCCATCCCCACTCTGCTCCATCTCCAAAAAGAGTAACACTGCATTGAGTGAAGAACATTTTCTGTTGATAATGTGGTAATAGAATGTTAGTTAGTAGATTGGAGACACACAAGATACATATTGTAGCTTATGTATTTCCCATTGATGCTGCCAACAGAGTAGACCAGTGGTGCATTTAATAGAATGATCAAGACGTTAATAAATTATACTATTAACCACCATTAACATAAAGAAATACACATATCTGGTAGAGCCAAGCACTTGGACACGTGCCTAATTTTACACACATACATAGTCCTATTGATTTCAGTAAGACTATTTGTATGCTTAAAAGTAACCGTGTTTAAGGTCTTTGCTGGATCAGGGCCAGAATGCGGCTAAGTTTTTGCTATGTATGTAATGATCCTGAAGTCATCATGACTGCAGAGCTAGTGTCTATCACTCCACTGAGCGAGAAGACTTTTAAACACTTGGCTGTGTGTTTGCAGAACTAATTTTCCATGTGCTGTATGAGTAACTCCTAGAAGTTGTTTCAGTTTAAAGAGGCACCAATGTTGTCTTAAAATTGCATGTTGAAGTTAGATGTTAAGAATTCCCAGGCTTGATGTCCACACTATCACACTAAATTTCATGCCATTGAAATCCTTCATTACAGATGAAATCAATGGCACTACCCCAAAGTAAAACTAGTGCAATAGAGTAGGAAATCAAGGTCATCCATTTCTAATTAATGTTTTATTTCTCTTTAACATTGGTTTCTATATTTTTAGATGCATTAAACCACAACTCAAATCTTTTGCACTTGGTATTTATACCTTGGCAATTAGAGTTCTTGGTAAGTTTGGTTCTACATTTTATCTTATTCAGATACATTGTAGTAGTATCCTTATTAGCGACTTATGTCAGCAGTGATCTAGAATGTTGTATAGAATTCATTTTAGCTGTCATGTATATATTTAATGGCAACAATAAAACTAATATTAGCAATAGAGTAATCATGGGAGAATTCGTGTTTTTTAAAACCTGTAAAAATTTCCTTTTATTATAAAAAGTTGAGCAAGTACTGAGAGAATACACAAAGGCAAAAGCAGTGTTATTTCTAGAGCTGTTGTTTTTCATACAACATTAAACCATATTTGAGTTTTCTCTCTCTGATCTGGTTATTCAGAGACATTATAATGATGAGAATAGAATAGGGCCTCAATTTCTTTGCATTCTTTACTCATATTTTCATCGACTTCAGTGGGGATTTACCTAAATATAGGACCTTGATGGTTTGTCCTGATTCAAAGTCTTTCTACTGACTTTGAAGAGTTTTAGGGCTTGATCATAGATCCTTTGTTCTCCTTAAACTCCCAGTAGAGTTAATGGAAGAGTTAAGAGCACAAAATTTGAATACTTATTTTAAGCAACTGATATGACTGGCTCACTTCAGTCTAATATAAATAAACAAGTTGTTATTGTGTATCATTTTGTTAATAAATACATAAAATTAATATTTTATGAAAACGTCATCTTAATGCTCTTTTTTTTTTGTTGGTTTGTCTAATATTTACAGCAGGAATCCCAGCCCCAGTGTATTTTGGAGTGTCAATAGACACCACTTGCTTGAAATGGGGAAGCAAAAGGTGTGGGGGAAGAGGATCATGTAGACTATATGATTCCAATGCATTTAGGTAACAGATTGGTGAATTCATTCTTTTAGCTCATATGTTTTAACTATGTTTACATCCTGAGGGCTAGACTGAATAGAAAATTACCTGTCATAACTTTTTTAGGTGGACAACTGGGTATTTAATTCAACCAAAATTGTCCTTGAAGGTTTCTGCTTTTCTTGAAAGCAAAACCCAAACAAAACCTGAAAAATGAAAAATTTTGGCTGAAAACCTAAAATCTTTTGGTTTGAGGCCATTTGGGGCTGAAACTTTTCAGTTTGGTGGACTTTGTGGCTGATATTGATTCAGGTTCTTTCCCTTCCCCCTTTTTACAGAAGGTTTTAGATTTTCTACAGAAGCATCGGCCCCTTCCCCCCTTTTTCCCCTATCACTTCTACTGTACACCAGACTGTGATACTTAATCACTGCTGCACATTAGAACAACACACAACAATGCATTGTGCTAAAGAAGCCACAAAAGTCTTTGTAACAAGGGGGCAGGCTCTTCCAGGACCAGCCGAGATTGAGTGCAGTTACTGATGTCAATCCAGAACAATTCCAAAGGGGTAGCTGTGTTAGTCTATTGTAGAAAGACAACAGAGTCCTGTGGCACTTTTAAAGACTAACAGATTTATTTATCGCATGAGCTTTCGTGGGATGCCTGAAGAAATGTGTTAGTCTTTCAGGTGCCACAGGATGCTTGTTGTTTTTTGCTGTACACAGAGTAACACGGCTACCCCTCTGGAACTTGTCACCATGCAGAAAGAATATTCCTTTTTGTCTTTCCAGAAATTTCCCTTACTCTGTCCCATTGAAGAATGGGATTGGTAGATTCAATGTGTGGGATGCTCATACTGCCTACACTGTATTTGATAAGGCTAAAACAGAGAGTGATAGTCTCACGGGTGTCAAAAAATATCTTGCATGGACAACATATTCATTCAGTTTTATGAGTTTATCATAATTTTAAATGATTCCATTTGCAGAATGCTTTCAGATGTATCTGAAGCACTATTTGTGCATTACCTTTAAGGAAGACTGATTGAGGTTCTTCTTTTATAGATACATATATCTGGGATTAACCGTGGTCTTGGGCACCATGTCCATTTTCTTGAGTATTGCGGTCCTTTTCGTCTTAAAGAAGAGATATTTTCCACAAGATAAAAACATTGCAACCAATGGAGGGAGAGGAATGGTCTCGGTACAAAACAGGAAAGATAATTTTGTCAATAGTGACTACTTAATTCAGGCAACCTACTGGCCAGAAAAGGAAACTCGACTTTAGGAAAATTGATTTTTTTAAAGGGGATTTTGACCAGCATGGGAAGTTCTGTGCAGAAATCCATTCTAAGTGAAAATGTTGGAGTGCAGGAGGGGGTGTAATTGAGCATCCATTTTGAAAATGTTTCCCTTTGTCTAAGCTGGATTGTAAATACCAAAAATCTTCTTAGAATGTGTGTAAATCTGAAGATACAGTTCAACATTTGTCTCAAAATAGGAGGAGAAATTCACTGCTCTCCACACAAAGTCCAGTTGATTGATTCTTTGTGTGGAATTAAATGGGGGTTCTGGCCTTGCAGTTCACTTCTTAACCTGAAGGCAGGCTGTATAGCTGCCACATGGCCCCACATCAGCAACTCTTCTAGTTTTCAGCTGGGATGGGAATTCCTTTTGTGTAAAGGGCAGCCTAGAATCTCTTTCACATTGATCTATAAGGAATGAGTGTAAAAATACCCTTCACAATACACAGGAGACAGAGAGATCCCTTCAACACATGCTTGCCCATAAATGCCCCATACAAACAACTCAATTAAGACAATTTGGTGTTGTGTTGGGCTTTCTCTGAGGTGCTGTACATCATGAGTCACCTGTGATGTTCAGACCACTAAGTGTTGTGATTAGCCATTCCTTCTCAGATTTACTCACACGAGCTCTGTTCAATAACAAAAAAGTTGTCACTAATAAAACTACTTTGTGGTTTCATGTGACTCTACCAAAGGAAATCAGAATTAAAGATACAGATCTTTTATGTTTTAGAAGGTTTCTTACTACTTATTCAATGACTGTACAATGCCATACAGTGTAATAAACGAGATTCTGTAACATACACTGAATTTTAAAAAAATGACAAAACTTTTTGGGAATAATAAAATGAATCCAGTCTTTGCTTACTTTCTTTTATTTATTTGTTTTTAATTTATTTAATTCATTGAGGCAGAAATGTGCCAAAGCATCTAGGTAATTATTTTTTGTTTTGCTTATATTTGCTATTTGTGAATAATAAGAACTAAAAGAATGTTAATAACTGCATGAAGCATGGGACAAAGTAGAAGGGATGTCTGTGCTCAAAGGTTTACTGAAAATATCACTCCAGCCAATATCCTTTAAAAGAATAAATGCTGTTAGAGTGCCCAGTGGCAGATATTTTCAGCTGCAATGTCACATCGCATGAGTATGAATCACATGGGAACTAAGTCTCAGGAATGAATCTATTCAATCACAGCGGTACCTTGGCTGGCCAGATTTATTGTTTGAAGTTATTCAGTTTGTTTTAGTTATCAAAGAGCTGTGGAGGCTTCTATTATTTATCATCATTTAATATTTGTTTTACACAGTCCTGAGTAAGGAAGGCGCTCTAAGTGCTGCAGAAACATAATATAGAAACATGTTTCTTGCCACAAACAGCTCAACATCTAAGAAGCCACTTGACACACAAAGGTTGAGGGAAAGGATACAATCAAAAGATGAGCCAGGCCAAATCTTGCGAACTACTAAACTCTTACAGATAAGTCACAGCAGCTTAACACTGGTCCTTTCTCAGGGGATGTTTTCACAGATGGAGGCAAATTCACCAGTGTCAGATTGATTTATCAGGGTCGATTGAGTGGTCAGTAAAGACATGCTCAATTGATCCAAAAGTCTATCTAACGGAACAGGGGTCGGCAACCTTTGCTCACTCCCATGTTGGGCCCTCTTCCCCAACCCTCAGCCAGTACTGGCGGCTTCCCCTGCTGCAAATAAATAAATAAATAAATAAATGGCTGTCACCTGAAAATTTGGCAATGGCCACAGCTAGAGTGGGGGTGGTTTCTCAGGCATACTGTGGGAAGAAGCCCCTAGGAGCCAAGACCAGCGGCTCCTGGGGGCTTCTTTCCATGGCATCCCCCATGAATGCTGCTGAGATGAGCCACTCATGGTGGCTGCTTTCCGCAGCATGCCTCAGGCATGGCTCTGGCTGCTGCTTAGGCAGCAGGAACAGCTCAGCAGCACCACAGCGGGTGCTGTGTGCCGCTCTGAATGGACTCGTCCCACTGTTGGCAGAGACGTCAGGGCTGTCTAACCCCTGTAATAGAACCACGCCCTCAAGCAACATTGCACAGCATCAATAGGAACACCTTTCCCTCAGTGCAGTGAAGATGCTACGTGGAAATGAAGTTACGAAATCAGCAGCAGTTATGCAACCTACTCCACGTAGCTCATGTAATTCCTGTTGACTGCAACCAACTGTTGCCACCAGTGTAGGGCTGGCCTCACTCTCAGGCAGGACAGGTCTTGACTCATTCCCAGACTCAGAAATGTCAGGCATTGACATGCTATCTTCAGGCCAAATGTCTGGACACACATTCCCAAATTTAGGCTAAAAATTTAAGAATAATACAAAATAATAATACAAAAATACAAAAACATTAATTACAAAAATTATTCTGTTAAATCTATTTATAAAGGCTTCAATCCAAAACAAAAAAAATACATAACATGTACTTAAAAATTTAAAAAACCAAAGTATGAAAAAATTAATTAATAAGCATTCAAATTTAAGTTGTTGGTGCTAAAGTACCAAAAAAAAAAAAAAAAATTGTAAAAGCAAACCTTGCAGGCCTCAAATTTGCTCAGCAACAGCATAACTTATATTAAAAAAATGTAAAAATAAAAAAACAACTGGCCTCTCAAAATTAAAATACTCTAAATAAAATAAGCTATCTCTAAACTGTTTTTCTGTTTTAACCAGTTTGTACCCTTTCACTTGCACCAGTAGGCAAAAATGTTAACTGTCTATCATATAAATACCTGCAAAATCTGCCTGCAAGCAGAGCTCACGTAACTTCACAGACTTTGTGTTGTTAACAGACTCTCTTCCTGCATGCCAGAATAAATGTCTTGATAAAACTTAATTACATAGGGTTAAGTTGTATTTTCTTTAACAATTGAAACAGCCTCAAACTTCAGTGGTAGATGGAACTGTGTGGAACAAAAACTCTCAAGAAAAATATAGTGCATCATATCCTTCTCATTGAGAAAAAACAAAAGCGAAAGTCAAAGCTTCTATACCTATGCACGTGGTTTATGGATGTTTTTCTATGTGGTTTATTCTCTTTTCTCCTGAAACTTGAAATGAGGGGTGCTATGGGAGGACTTAGTTGTTTGTGGCAATATTTATTTGTTCTAAAGTTTAAATAAAAATCCACCCCTTTCATCATGTAGTGTTACATATTACACAGTGATGGTACAAGAATATTTTGATTTGCCGCATAGGTATGATTGTTTCCATTGGAGGAACTATTGTGAAGTATCACATGGGCTGTAATACCAGAAATAATCTAGATAGCTGGATAGATCAGGATGATGTGAGATGTGTGGTCTGTATTGACTGTACCAAAAGACTAAATGGTAGTCAGGAATTCTGCCTCAATAAGTCTTCCTTAACAAAAATGTTTTGAAGAGTTCTTAACAGAGTTCTGGTGCCTATGGCAATAATTATCAAAATTTACAATTTTTTTATTTAGAAATACAGATTTCCTAATGGTTTACTACCTTTGCCACTAACAATATGTAGATATCAGTCTGAGCCCCCCCTCCCCATTTCATACAGCTGCCTTTTGAGATGAGGTCATCATTCACCATGCCATAGGTAATGGCAGTGTGTATTGAGTTCGTAGCTAATGGAAAATGACAGGATAAAATTGTTGGGAAATTTTGCAGATACTAATTTTGCTACTATATAATGAAATGTCCAGAAAAAATATGATTTATTTAAACCAGTAGTGGTTCCTCTGAGATTTTTTTCCCAGTTCTGCAGAATGCTACTTAAAATTGGCACAAGTGTTATAGGATGGTTGACTTTTATAATAAATTAATAATGGGAAAAATTGTTATTACTATCCCCGATCATGCTGCTTCCTATTAAATGTTTAAGACTAGATTCTCAGCTGGTGTCAATCAGTGTTAAAGTTAGTTACAGATGTGTCACTGGGGGTGTATTTTGTTTTATACTTCTACAATAGTACAAGAAGGCAAAATTTAAGAACATTATTATGATTAAGAGCTAAGTGCTTTTAATCCATCTGTCAGGGTTACCTTGTATCCATGAAGGATGCACTATGTTCTATAACTCAAAAGCAGAAGCGTGACTGGTCATGGTGTTCTGTAAAATTAATTCTTTTGTGGAAGGCATGTTAAATTGAACACTTGTTTTGGGGTGCAGGTCTTGACAGCCACAATAAGCATGATCCAGGTTCCCACAGCTCTGATTTTAGGAACAAAAGAAATCCTACCAACTGTATAATCTATTACCAGATAGGGATGTTAAAATGCTCTTTAATGATGGAGAAAAAGCCAAAGTATTAACTAGATATGTCTGTTTTGCATTTGGAAGGAAGCTGGATCAGGTACATCACGCTTACAATGATAATGTGAAATACTTTCTATTCTGACAGCTAAAGAATGTTAAACAACATCTGCTAACGCTAAACATCTTCAGATTTGCAGGACTACACAATTTGCACCCAAGAATTTTAAAAGAATGGGCCAATGAGCTCTCTAAGGTCACTGATGTTGATGTTTAACAAATATTGGATTTCTTGAGGGTGTGGGATGAAGAAGAAGAGAACACTAATGCTATGTTTATCTTGAAAAATGGGTAAATGTGTTGCCCTGGATAACTATAGGCCTATAATTTTGCTGTTAACCCCCAGGAAAAATCATGGAAAGGTTGATACAGCATAATTAATACTAGCCAGCAAGCTTTTTTGAAAAACAGGTCTTTTCTGACAAACTTGATGTTGTTTTTTTGAAATTAAACATTTGGAACAAACGTAACTGTTACAGCTGTTTAAGTATACTGAGGTAACACATTTTATGTAGTACTGCATCACATGGTGATTAAAAAAATAAACCTATACAAATCAACCCAGTTTATATTACATGGATTAAAATCTGACATTGGAGAATGTCAAAATGGAATTGTAAACAGGGAATGATCATCTCATACCTAGTGGGATACTGCTAGAATTTGTTCTTGGCTCAGTGCTGTTAAATATGTTTTCTTCCAGATAATTGTTAAAGATAGTTGCTGATAAAGTTTGTAGGTGCCCTAAAAATTGGTGGAGCACTAAATAATTATAAGGACAGGTGAGATCCATTTATAGAGTGATCTGGATTGTTGATAAACTGTATTCACTTGGGCACATTGGGTGCTTCTACACTGGAAGCATAGGTCGACTTAAGGACTCTTAAGTCGACCTAAACTACTCCTTGTCCACACTGGCCTTTTATTAAGTCGACTTAAGTGTTTCCTTAAGTCGACTTAATGAAAGCTTAAGTCGACTTAACACCTTCTTTAAGGGCGACTTAAGCGTTAAGTCAACCTTATTAAGTCAACTTAAGCCAGTGTGGACGGGGAGTAGCCCTAAGTTGACCTAAGTGTCCTCCAGACTTCCCTCCCAGAGTTCCTGGCACAGGAAGATCCTTCCCTGGCCAACTGCAGGGCAGGACACAGCCCTGACCACCCTGATCCCCAGAGCTGGCCAAGCCTGCCATCTGCATACATGGCAGAGCAGAGCCAGCACCGCAAGTAGGCCTCATCCTGGAGTCACCAGGAAATCCTGGACCTGCTAGCCATTTGGGGGGATGAGGCAGTGACCTCCCGGGTGCGGGGCAGCCACCGCAACTGGGAGGCATGTGCCTCCATCTCCCGGGCCTTAGCTGAGAAAGGGCACACCCAGGACACCCAGCAGGTCCGGGTGAAAATCAAGGATTTCCGACAGGCATACCAGAAGGCCCGGGAGGACAGGCTGCGGACAGTGGTAGCCCCCACCACCAGCTGCTGCTATTATCAAGAGCTGGATGCTTTTCTGGGGCAGGAGAACAGCAGACTCCCAGCCCACACCATCGACTTCACTGATTCCCCCCCCCCCCCAAATGATGATGGCAAGGAGGGCTCGGTTGACGAGGCTGTGGTGCTGCAGGACAGGGATACCAGCCATCAGGAGCAGGAGGGCACCTTGCCAGCCCCGGAGTCAGCTGCCAGCCCGAAGCTGATCCCTGGCCCGACAGAAGGCCCAGCCTCGGAGGAGCAAGAGGAGAATCTCCCTGCCAAGGAAGACCCAGGCGAGGGAACAGCGTGCCTGACACACGCTGCACCTGCTGGTGAGTATTCCTTCCCTCCCTCCCTGCAAGCAGGGATGTGCATGACTGTGGGACTGGGACTGCAGAGGGACATGGCTCAGGGACAGGCAGGGGTCGGGGTGCCAGAGAAGTCTGCTCCAGAGCAGGAGAAGTCTTCCCAGTAGCTGGCAGGTGTCGTGCAGCTGCCTGGCAAAGCGCAGGAGGAGTCTGGTCCCTGACCTGCTCAGTGGATAATTAACCACTCAGATAACTTACTTAGGGCCATACTGGATTCTCCCTCACTTGATGTCTTTAACTCAAGACTGAATATCTTTCTAAAATATAAACGCTGTCTGAAGTTATGGTCTTGATAAAGGAATCACTTAGTGAAATTCCATGGCCTGGTTTATGCCATGGAATAAATAATTATGACGGTCCCTCCTGGCTTTTAAATCTCTGAGAGATATCCTGAACCTTTTGGAAGTCCATAGGAGTTTCACTAGGGCCAGGAATATTCTCTCTCTCGACACAGAGTCTGAGTGATGTTGGGTACAGAGAATGAGAATTTGGGCCTGTGGTGGTATGTAGGTGGAAAGCAATTCCCACTCCTGGCAACTCAATGTATTTTACATAGGCAGACACAGACATCTATTCTATTAAGAAAAATGTCTTGATGCCCCATCCAATGTCTCTCCATAAACTTTCATAAAGATACATGGTAAAATCAATACACTAAATTTGTCCCTACTGTCACTTCGCTGAGTGACACCAGGGAAAAATTTAGCCCAATGTATTTCAAGCTGTGCTTTAGGTAAGGACAGAATGTGCAGACTCAGCCTGTTGACATCACCTTTCTTTGTTTCTAGCTGCCTAACAAGGCAATCACTGTAACGCTCTGAGTGGGACACGCACCAAAATAACCGCAAGCATCAAATGAACCACATTGTATAAATATACTGTGCAGCTTTCCAAGCTCACAGAAGTCTCTTAATTGTTAAACATGCTCTTTCTTCTACATTATCTATTTGTTGTTTATTTCTGACAGACAGATTCTAACATTAAGAGCAGCAATCAGGCAGTACAGATGGAGAAGTCCCTGCATGGGTTAAGTTGGGGCCCTAAATGGATCTTTTGTTTAAGGATTAGTGGCCTGAGAATAAAAATGGCTGCACACCAGAGTTTCATAGTTCAATGTTCTCTTGTTGCCAGCCTGCAGACTTGTAATAGTACCAGTTACCAACTACAATTAACAGTTATTTCTACTGATAGGAGCCTGCTGCCGCCTTCTGGTTGGAGGATTCTTCAAACAGCTCTGCTCAAAAGGTGCCTTCTTGTGTGTTTTTTTTTTTTTTAAATGATTCTCTCATTCTGCAGGTATAATCAGAAAGTGCTAACATCTAATAATAATAAGATTATTATTATCTAGCATATAATTATCTAATTATTTCCCATATCATTTGTGATTTTTGTGCAAGGATTAGCATAAGATGTAAGGCTGAAACATTTTTTTTATTTGAGATTGGGACTTTTATAATATTTGCGTATACTATAGTGCTTTCCCTTTCCTTATTTTATTAATAATGAACATCCTCAAACCTTTTGACTCAGATAGGCCACTCAGAACATGGATGGCGATAGATAAAAGAATGAAAAATAAGAAAAAAAAATACATTAAGAAACTTAATGAGCTTCTTCCAAGCCATGTATAAAATAGCAGAAATGGATTTCATTGTTTTCCTTTTCATTTTAGAACAAATGGTAGTTTTTAAACATGCAATCTGTGCATACCTTTTGAGGCAAATTGCTTTGGAAACGTTCATCAATATGAGGAAACTAAGGAAATACTATTTCACCCCACAAAATAAAAATATCAACCACAAACAAGGGGAAAATAACTGATTTGTTTCCTCTAAAGGTTCACTAGTTTTCCACTTAGAGAATGGATTTAGCTCAATCCATAGCTTCATACATGTGGTGGTGGCTTCCTACATTTCCTGGCGTTCAAAGAAAAAAAATCACTGGTTGCTGATATTGAAGATGGAAACCAAGTTCAATGGTAAAAGACTGATAGTAGAGACTTTAATGTGGAAGACTCCACCTGCCCATCGGGTGACATAAAAGAAAAAGAATTACTGTGCGGTGAATATGTCACAGAGCCTTTAGGAAAGCATTGAAGCGAATGGCATCTATTGGAAGGAGAGGGAGGGCTCTTGTAGATGCACTGGGAGCTGTTTGTATTATGTAGCACTAGTGTCTTTTTGTTCACATCAGCAGAAACTCCTTCTCCCCACTGCAACAAATAATGAGGCACCAGAGATAATGAGGTATCAAATCTTCTAGACTGTGGGAGAAAGCCAACTGCTTTAGGGGAAACATGTAGAAGCTGGAAGATTAATCCCTCATGTCCAGCTCTGAACACCACCATCAATATATGAAAGAAGGACCACCCCTTGGAAGAGAGAAAGAAACCATATTATTTGTTAGTCCTTTAAAGTGCCACATTGTTTGTTTTGCTGAAATAGACCAACATGGCTACCCCTTTGGAACATATGTCCTCCAGATACATGAATCAGGACCTTTTGTAGGTACTTAACTTTAGGCATGGATTTAGGTCTCATTGACTTAACTGTGAACACATGCTTCTGTTACTTGATTTCAATGGACATGCTTAGGTACTTATCTAAATCAGGCTTAAACTGTATGGGGATAACATGAAACTTAACCGATGGATGAAAAGGTTACACATTATCACCTGTTTTTGCTGTCACCACAAAGAGAGCGCCTGCAAACTAATGGCTGATGCAGAGCTAGTGATTAATTAATTCTGAGTAAGTTAGCTGCAGTTCTACACAGAAAGCTAAAGATATAAAAATAGACAAAAATAATTAAGAAGAATCAGGATCTTCCTTTAGGACATCAGTAAACAGCTCAGAGATGAAGAAAAGTAACTGGGTTTCAGTTTCTGAGAGAACCACTCATATGAGCCACATCCACACTAGGCTTTCATTAAGTCGACTTAAGAAATTGCTTAAGTTGACTTTATAACTACCACTCATTACGACTCCTTAAGTCGACTTAAGGACGGTGTGGATGTGGAGGAACCCTTAAGTCAACTTTATTAAGTCGCCTTAAGGATTTTAGGTTGACTTAACAAAATGTACTAAGTCAACTTAAAGTTAAGTCAATGTAGTCCACTTTGTTAAGTCGACTTAAATAAGGTTGACTTTAAGTCGATTTAAAGTCGACCTTATTAAGTTGACAACAAAGTTGACCTAACTTTTCCTAGTGTAGACATAGCCATGAAGTCTTGCTCTTTCATTTACCACCTTTGGTGGGTATCTAAATAAATTAATTGAAGGCTTCCCCTGCCCTTCACTTTCCCCTTTCATTAATGCGCTTGAATTGGCCTTCATACAGCTCCTGGATAAAACCACTACCTTTTTCTGGGGGCCATCTCTCGTACTACTGAAGCTAAAAGTGATGCCTCTAGCCCTGACTGGGAAGATAAGATTCAAAATGAGCAGTGTCTGCAAATTGATGCAGTCTATCACTTTCTGAAATAATAGCTCTGAGAAGTATGGACTGCCTTTGTTCAATGGATGTTAAAGGCTAAGCCTAATCATAATAATCTAAACCTCAACATAGTTAACTATTTCAGCAGGTAAAAGTTGAAGCATGACTTTATGAAGGTCTACATAACCTCATCTGTAATGTGTAGGATATCATTCCGGTGTCATGAAAAGCTGGAGATTGGATTGTAGACACAACTTGCATGCAGTAAAACCACCAAACGCTTCTCTGTCGTGGCTAATTTTTTTTATTATAATTTAGTCTTTGGTGAGCAGGCCTGATCCACTACAGAAAGCCCTAATTAAATCAAACACAATGCTGTTCTTCAGATCCTGCAAGTGGACTGCATTATTGGACAAGGTAAGCCGATAAAATATCTGCTCTAAAGAGAGCATACACACATCTGAGAGAGCCTAAATATAAATAAAAATTCTGGAATTTTTCAGTGCTGTTAACAATACTGAAACATAAATCTAAACAGTCTCCTCAGCATGACAGTTCCTTGTTTTCTTTACATGTACTTAGTGACATCACATGTTACCCTCTTATTCTCCTTGACTGGAGTTAGAGGTCCCAGAGGGCCTGATACCAGTATGAGTCAGCAAAATACATTTAATCTGGAGCTACAACCTATAGAAATCAGTTGAATACAATAGACAAAAACAACAGTGTATGATATCAGACTGCCTCAAAGTACCATTCTTGTAAAAGAAATTCAAATTTTGCCTTTTTCTTTTTTTCTTTTTTTTCTTTTTTATAGTTTATAACTATATTCTGATTGGATCATCCATTATTAGTTTCCTAATAAGGCAAGAGGCATACCCTTCTGTCTCAGGAAACTGGGAGCTTCGAAAAACAGTTTCCAATGCCATTCTGAACATATATAGTATTTTAATTTTGTAGTATGCATGCATTTTGAGATTGGGAAAAGAGTGTGGAACTGGTCTGAAACAGAGGATTAAAGCAATATACCTAAACTATAGTTTCTATTTGCCTAGTAAAATGACCATGGTGGAAAGTTAATTATTCTGCTGATAAAAATCTGAACGGCTTTGTTTGAGGAGAGGATCCTCTGCTTTTCAACAATTTAAGTGATGCGGTAGCGGCAGCTGTGCTGGATACATAATCTAGGTGGGAATTTCTTTTATTTTATTTTTGCTTCCCTTTGAATTTCACATTAGCCATTTTAGATCAATCTATGTTGAAAAACTCTTTGATTAAGGGTTGCTGAGTAATGCAAACAGGACTTTGCTCTGCAAACTATTTAAAAGTAATCAAAATATATTATGTATTCTTCATATTTGAAAATTAAATATGTATTAATGTATTCAGAAATCAATAAGAATATTAATTTAGATTCTCCTCTTGTGTAAATCAATGTGCTTCTTTTAACTTCAGGCCAGGAACTGGCGTATTATATTTCATATGGTGGTGTACTGCATGCTGTTACTGCCTTTTAAAACCTATTCAACTAGAAACTTTAGCCAAAATCCTAATAGGAGTTTATAGGTTCTTTGTGGAATTCTGAGTATTTCTTTTGACGTTTTGGTATTGGTCCTTCCTATTAACTTCTAACAATGGTATTATCTTGATCTTTCTAAAGTAATAATATGTTATCCAGGATAAAATGTTTGAAATGTTTTTTATCCATTGTGATTTGATGTAAGAAGGAATGGGGAGCCAAAAGGAATTCCTGAATGTTTTTGCAGCATTAAGTGTAAAGTAATTTGCTCCCACGCAGAGAGGTAACATAGGGTGTGCCACTTACATTTCATTTAACTACTCGCAATAGGGTTTATGTGATGCAGAAGTTTTGGGCTGGCCTTGAGTGAATTTCATCTTACGGCTATGACCAGCAGAGCGTTGTGTCTGTGGTGCAGTGACAGCTCTTGACCCTCACTGAATTAGAAGGTCTGTTTGGTTTAGTAATTCTTAAATCCCAGGCTCTTACCCTGCACCCTGAGAACTCATCCTCAATAGATGCAGTTATTGAACATCAGAATGAGCTCTTCACGGTTCCCTGCTGTCACAAACAATATATGCTCTGAATCAGGTCCTCACACAGAGGCAATGGGAAATGAATCTACACTTATGGCTCTGTGAAAAACAGTGAAAACATCACTGGAATAATACTAACCGCCCAGTGGTATTGTTTGCTTAGTTCCAATTGCTGTCTCAGTGAGCTTGTAGTATATGCGCTTGGCTGTATGCTTATATTAAATGTAAATGCTTTAGTTATTCTTCTGCCCGCCTTCCTAGCTTGAAAATGCCATGACCATGGGCCACTGGTCTGCTAGAATGGAGGCAGGCAGGCAAATAACAATGTCTGGGAAGAGGTGGTGCATCTAACTGAAATTATCTTGGGCAAACCCATTAAAGTCACCTCTGTGCATTTCGTTTTTTTATAAAATGAACACTTTGAATCAGTAAAAGTTGAGGAAGAGAGACCCTTGTGGCTATTTGTGACAGGGTGCTGGTGGCACACCAAGAGTTAAGCAAGTCCCTGCCACTGGACCTTCAATTAAAATGTGAGTGGGGCCAGCCAGGGGTTGCTGACCGGAGTTGCGCTAGCCAGGAGCAGCTGATAGGGTCATGCAGCCAAGTCCTATAAAGGCTCACGGGAGGGTGGCAGCCAATGGGGTTGCTGCAGGGCAAGGGACAAGTGCTCAGCGTGCAAGGGAAAGTTGCAGTGGGAGGCAACAAGCTACCCTGATTAGGGGCTGAGGCTGCATGGCCCAAGCCTGGGCTGTTGTTATACATAGCTGGTGGTGGGAAAAACCAGTGAATAAAGAGCATGGGTGGAACACAAACCTGAGGACTGTACATGGTTTGTGGGTATGGAAGACCCAAGAGCAAGGGGGGGCTGTGTGAACTTGGTACGCTATCCAAACAGATAGCAAGATAAAGCATCAAGCTAGATCTTCAACTGCTGTAATCAGCGTAGCTCCATTCAGATCAATGCAACTCTTTTCATTTGTACTTACTGGTGTTCTGGCACATGATACGGAAATGGATGGGCTATCACCACTTTTCACTTCAATCTCTATCAAGATGAATTGCCCCCCAAAAATGGTTATATATTATGGTTGATGTAGAAGTATTTTTCTACTAAAGGGGCCTGTTAATCCCTTCATGTATCAATCTGCTCACATTCCTAGGAATGGGATGTTTTTACATGGAGGCTAAGACATTGAATGAAATCAAAATACCTTAAAAGAGTCTGATTTTCAGGAAGTGCTGAAAAAGAGGCTCCTGCAAGTTATCTCAGCATGAGAACCCGAAATTGTTCATCTTGTTGGAAAATCTTGACCTGAAATTTTTGCTGAAGAAAACCAATCATTTACAGTTGTTCTTAAGGAGAAGGCTTCATTAATTTTAAAGAAGAATGAAGAGAAAAGTAACAGACTTGATGGGCTGAGCCATATGACTGCTGTTTTTCCATGTTTTGATTCAGATTAATACCTGCAGCAAGTCTGCCTTTGGTCTTTTTTTCTCAACTTCATGTGATCATAGACCACACCCAGCACCTGACTCCTTTGCACATAGGCTAAGTTCAGTCAAGGACCATACCAGGAATTCCAGACATTGGTGCTTTCACACAGCTTACTTTCACAGCTTCTCCTACAATGATGACATTATCTTTTTTTTGTGTTTTTGTTTTCTGGTATCTTCTGTAACATTGGAAGCAGAGGTGTTATCTAACCCTGGCCAAAAATAGCCACCCATCCTTTTGTACTGTACTTTCCTGTCTCAAAACTTTTCATAGCATCATACTCTTGAAGACTTGTCACTGACTGGTCCAGCTTCACTAAGCAGCTGCCCCCATTGCTCAAAAATCTCTCCAGCACCCTTCTCACTCCCTCCTGTCAGCGTAGGAAGTGTATTCACTGAAACCCTAACGTGATGCAGCTGTGCCACTGAAACATTTTAAGTGTAGACAAGCCCAAAGGCTTATCCTAAACCTTTCACGTGAATGGGAACCATATCAATCCAATAGGCGTTTTTTAAAACATTGCCCACAATCCTCTGTGGTACGGACCATGGCAGAGATAACTTGCAAATGCTACTGGATCTTCCCCGGGGGGGGGGGGGGGGAAGTTTCAGCCAACTTTCACAAGTCTGTTCCAAATTGCATTGTTGGAATTGTTTTACCTCTAGGCTGTACCATCTCCTCCTCCCCCATGCCCTTTCATCATTAAATCACAAGGGTACCAGGAAAAGTGAAACAAGTTCATTCTGGTGTTCTCTGACTTTTGTACTCTGGTTTGTATTATTTCTAATACTCCAGTCTTTTTGTTCTATTGAAAAAAATCCTCTGAATTTGGTTGCTTTAATTGATTCACTATATCCTGGAGCTTGGGGACAACATAAATAATATAACATAAGTCTTTCAGCATTTCGATTTAACTGCTAAACTGTGGTACACCCATCCTTTAGGCACAGAGGATCTGAGATTTCTGTGCATTCCCAGGTGGTCAGAGGCTGATTATCAAAGAAGGACATTTTGAAGGGCTTAGCCTTAATCTGTTGTCAAGCTGCAGGCCAAAAACAGAGCTGGTTTAACTCAGAGGAGACCACTTGAGTGTCTGACAGACTCATTGTGCTAGGGAGTTAACACCCAGCTGGTATAGGCAAGGGCAAGTCTTCACTGATGCTGTTAGTTCGAACTTCCTGGTCAATTGGTCTGTGAAGATCCACCCAGCCAATCAGGAAGTTCAGATCCCAGTATACCGTTCCAACAACTGGGTAGCGCTGAGTCGATTCCCTTCGACTCAGCACGGTGAATGAGCTGGGAGTTAGGCATTCAAATTGAGGTACGCAAGTTATTTTAAGAAACTTGCGTATTTCAGTTTGACTGCCACCAAAAAGGCAGGCTGTGTAGACCTCCCCTAAGACTCCCTTGCTTTGGAAGCAGGAGGGAACAAGGTGATTTTCTGTCCTGGGTGTCCTGAAAAGCATCACTGTAACCTTCTACAAATAAATATTTCCTCCAATCAACTCCTGATTTGTTTTAATGCAGTACCTCATTGTTCTATGGCATGAAACAGATGGAGTAAAGCCTCTTCCCAAATTAATCTGAAGTCTTGAATTCATTGAATATTTTCAATACATAGAGTCAGGCCCATGATCCTTTCATGTTTTTACTGAACTTACACAATCCTGGTTATTTACACTCCAGCAAAGAATATACTCAGCCTTATGTTTCACTAGGCCAGAGCTATCTCAGAATTGCGGGACACTGTCTTACTTTGACTTTGTGAGGACTCCACGGTCACTTTCTCCTGTAACTCGCCTACAACTGCAACCCTAGTGTAGTGGATCCAGTGTCTGTAGATGGTGTTTCAGTAAACATGACAGCTGTTCAATGTTTGCCATCCCCCCACCCCTTTTTTTTTTGCTAATGTAACCATGCAGTCTGAGACTTACAAACTGCTTCCAATTAATGGCAGTGACTTTCACTCTTCATTTCAAAAGGTCTTCTTATTGCATTATTATTCTATGTTTTCTTCTCCCATATGGACTTAATTTTCAGCGATACCAGTACTTTTTGTTATACGTTATAGGGTTGCTTTTCCCCATGTAAGAGCACTTCTCTAGTTTTTATTTGCCAAACCCTTCACTTGTCTCTTTGTTGTTTTTACCCTCCCATCTCTTTTCTTTCCTATTACAACATCTCCCCTTCCACTTTCATGTTGTTCATTTTCAGGATCCAGGATGTAAATAAAACCTAACTTGCAATGATCTTTATTTTGTGAAAAACAAACAAGGAGCCCTGTGGCACTTTTAAAGACTAACAAATTTATTTTTCACATGAGCTCTTGTGCGTTACGTCCCACTTCATCTGGCATCTGATGAAGTGGGACTTAACCCACGAAACTTCATGTGAAAAATAAATTTGTTAGTATTTAAAAGTGCCACAGGACTCCTTGTTTGTTTTGCTGAACTAGACTAACACAGCTAGCCCTTTAGAACTTTATTTTGTGGTATTCATATAGCCTTAGTACAGGAGCTCACCCTCATCCACCGTTTGGTTCTATAAACGTGCATTCACATTTTCTTAAGCATTTGCTAATTTTTAGATGCCTGACACATGCCAGATTATTAGCATTACTGAGGACCTGAAGTGCTAATGGACACATCTACTTAGATACCATCTCCAATGAATCAGCTATGGTAGGAAATGCAGATTTTCACTTCATCTGAAAATTAGACAACAGAGTCCTGTGGCACTTTTAAAGACTAACAGATTTATTGATTGCATGAGCTTTCGTGGGAGCGTCTGACGAAGTGGGATTTTCTACCACGAAAGCTCATGCGATAAATAAATCTGTTAGTCTTTAAAAGTGCCACAGGACTCTGTTGTCTTTCTACAATAGACTAACATGGCTACCCCTTTGGAATCTGAAAATTAGGTGCAAGTTGCCTCTATTTGGGAATGAGCAATGATGATCTCTTGTGAAAATGTTAGCCATGTTGCAAATCTTTTTAGGTGAAAGTTAGATTTCCTATTCAAAATTGCTGGGGAAAAAAGTCCTTGATGTCCATGTTTCTGTATGTATTATAATTGTCTCGTGTATTCTTGTATGAAACAGGTAGTCAATTCAAGATAAGGAACCATGACAATGGAAACTGATTCAAATAATGTTAGCGATTCAAACCTGGACATGGAATTTACCCATTCTTTGGATGATGGAGCAATCAAGCAAATACCAGTCAAAAAGAAAACTTCCTGTTGCACTGGCTTGAAGGTTCAATGGTTTATTATTATTAATTACTGTAGTTATTTGTTTGCATGGATAATGTGTGTGTCATCCATACTTCAAGATATAAATGAAGGCATTGGTCTTGTCCCCTCTATATTTTCATCCAGTTAATAAAGAATATTGGGAGTTTTATTTAAAAGACACAGAATACAAAAGACCTATATATTATTTTTTATTATTGTTATCAAGTTCTTTATCAGTAGACCTCAATGCACTGTGAAAAGGAAGTCAGTATCATTATCCTCATTTTATAAATGGGGAAATTGAAGCACTGTGAAGGATGTGATTTGTCCTTGGTCACCCAGCAAAACAATGACAGAGCTGGGACTTGACTTGGGTCTGCTGATTCCCAGTCCTGATAGACAAAGCTCAAAAATTTTGTTGGTTTGTCCAAACACTCAGTTTGTCAGGAAAATAATAATACCTGGCTTGGATCCACAGATCTCAAAGCACTTTAAAAATAAAGCAATTTATCATCTCCATTTTACAGTAAGAGAAACTGAGGCATGGGGAGTTGAAGTGACTTGCTCAAGGTCATCCAGCAGAGTGACATAACCAGAAATCGACCTCATGTCATCTAAGGCCTAATCTGATGCATGATCCACTAGATCATATTGCCTCACTTGAATTATTTAATGTCTTGACCAAATATGGCTGGAAAACTAAGAAGAATTTTGCTTTCTTGTTAGTGCTATAGTATTTCCAAATTTTGGTTGAGTTAGAAGTACCATGGGGTCAGATTTTTTTGTGGTATAATGAAGTATTTTACTTCTGCCATGGGTAGGCCCATTGGCCAAATTGATACCTGGCGTAACTCCATTAAAGGGAATAGAGCTGCAACCAGAGATGAATTTGTCCTAATAAGAGGTCTGTAATATAATTATAAAAATAAACGAATCCAGCTTTTTCAAACATTCAAAATGGCTTGCTTCAAGTCTTGGACAGAAGTTAGCATATTTCTTTGAGCTGAACCAGTCTTGCCATCCCCAGATATCTCCAGGAGTAGCTGAAGTGCTCTCAAAACTCTCACACCCTTTGCATAAGAAGGCACAGCTTCCTGGAAGATAATGAGTTTGTTCCTGCTTATCCCCATGGTGAATGTGGCAAGGAATGTTCTAGCAACTAGAATGTAATAGATACAATACCATTTACTGTTAAGGTTAGACAAAAATGTTCGCTTACAATGAGAACCACCTCATCTTCCTGTCAGACTTTGGAGGCAAACTCTTTTGGGGTTCTGATCAGATCAGCTAGCTCCTGGCTTGTGTTTTGAGGTTTAAAACAGTCCAATTAACTTTTTGGTTCATACTTTCACGCTTAGTTGCATTTCATGGCACCAGTCTGAACCAGATGTAAAACTACTGAAATACTGCCCCACCTCCAAAGCAGAGA
This sequence comes from Pelusios castaneus, assembly GCA_007922175.1. Taxonomy (NCBI): domain Eukaryota; kingdom Metazoa; phylum Chordata; order Testudines; family Pelomedusidae; genus Pelusios; species Pelusios castaneus. Next base: position 3,827,189 of record ML685821.1, read on the forward strand.
AAGATCTCACAATTTTTGAACCCATCAGAATAAAGCCTGCTTTTGTGAGGTTTTTCAATCAAATTTCTTAACAGTCTAGCTAAACACAGCACCTTTTAAAAAACATTTTCTTTTAGGATTTGTTTTTCTTATCATCTGTTGCAATATATAGCATCACAAAGTTCAAAACCCATTTTAATTTAGTTACTTATCTATGGTCAGGTTATCCAAGCTGTTTTAACTTTAAACCCTATGGCCAACAGGTTTGTTAGTTTGAGGTTTAGTAGAAAGCTGTTATGTTGAAATAATTGGATAATATTTAAGCACTCCTAGACTATCTTGTGTCAGATTCCCATGGCTTTATTTGCAACGATTGCAATATGTAATAGCATTCATGTGCCAGAGCAAAATGCGTGTTCAAATGCTCTTGTTTTAAAACTATAAAAAAGTCAAATATGAACATTTCCTTTGCAAAGGGGGTACAACTCAAATATAAGCCAAATATTTCAAACTACATCCAAAAAGGGATGAAACTGACAAAGAAATCTGTGCAAGATCTCCAAAAAGAGGGATATTGTGACCCTTGTGGCTAAGCCCTATATTGTAATAACAATACTACTTCTAACCTGGGGATGGACAAACTGGCTTAGAAAAAGTAACAGCTGAATTGAAGCTAAGACTCATTTAAACTTTGCACTGGTTTCAGTAAGTGACCTCTGACCAGATTTTTTATTCTAGTTAATTATTTGTTACTAGGATGTATTCTAGTAACACCTACAGGACTCAAGGTTTCTTCTGTACCTCACTGGTCCTTAATGTTGTTGGTCATTTGATGGTAGGTTTTGTGGGGCTTAGCAGTCCCCAGTTGAACTGGAAACCAGCTAAAGGTGCTTTGAAGTTTAGGTGTTATTTTAGGTTCAGAAGTGCAAATTCTCCTTTGGGAAGCCTGTGACCAGAAAGCCAAGAATTTCTGGATGTTGCAATGCCAGCCCTAAGCACAAAGGGTGCATCTACACTGGCAACTTAGGTTGACTTAAGGAGGCTTAAGTTGACCTAAACAAAGCCACATCCACATTGGGCTTTTATTAAGTCAATTTAAGCATTTCTTTAAGTTGACTTAATAACATCTCATTTTAGGTTGACTTAAGCCTTAAATTGACCCCTTAAATCAACTTAAAGCCAGTGTGGATGGGGATTAGCGCGTAAATCGACTTAATAAGGTCAACAAGGGGCTATGTCTACACTAGAAAAGTTAAGTCGACTTTGTTAAGTCGACTTTAAGTCAATTTAAAGTTGACCTTATTGAAAGTTAAAGTTAGCTGTTGCTTTGGGCTATGCCATGTATCTAACTTCTGTAGATCACACAGGCTGGACCCATTTCAACAGTAATACTAGAATGGAAAGGAAACCCTGAACGCCCAGGTAGAATTTTTTGTGGGATCAAGGCCCTATATTGTACATTTTCTCTGTAGGAGTTTGATTAGTAAAGTGAATTAAATTACGATTTAATTCCTACAGATTGTTCTAAATAGTTTTAAACTCTCTTTATCGCTATATTTTCAGTTTCTGCTCTCTTACCTTCCTCCTTCTGTCTCCTCAGGTGTTTCTTGCTGCTTTGTCATTCAGCTATTTGTGCAAAACATTATCGGGAACGATTATGAAAAGCTCCATCATTCAGATAGAAAGAAGATTTGATATTCCCTCCTCTGTATCTGGCTTAATTGATGGAAGTTTTGAGATGGGTAATTGGAATTACATAACATACAGTAAATTATGCAGGGCAAATATAACAAATAGCATCTCCTAATAATGGTTTCTTTTCTTTTTTAGGTAATTTGTTGGTACTGGCCTTCGTAAGTTACTTTGGAGCCAAATTTCATAGACCAAAAATAATTGCTTTGGGGTGTATTATTATGTCCACTGGAAGTATTTTAACAGCAATGCCTCATTTCTTCATGGGATAGTAAGTATTAACTAAGACATTTAGGCATCTTAACTCTGCGATTCCATACCACTTTCTCCATTTTGTCAAATGAAAACCATTGTGTTTTTAAAGTCTGGGATGATCAAAGGGTCTAAGGCTATAAGAATATCAGAATAAATATATGAACCAGGCAACTCCACAGATACATTAGCATGAATTACAACTGGTGGGAATTCCCTGCCCTCACCTGCCCTAATAGAAAATTTCAATTTTTTATCAAAAGTCTGAACAACCAAAATGTTTCCATTTTCAGCTGGAAGTGTTTTGCTTGAGTTATTTTGGAGACTTTTGAGGAAAAGCAGACGTTTTCTATAGAAAGTAGATACTTTCCATGAAAACATCTATTCCTTGAAAACCTGAATTTTCTGTCAAAACCAGTTATGATTAATTTTTTTTAACCAGCTCTAGGGTGCATGATGCTGCTTTTCAAGGCATTGCTATAGCTAATTCTAAAGGCTGAATCTCAGGAAAATCATTGGGGTTAATCAAAGAGTGAGATATTGCTCAGTGTGAGGAAGGATTGTAGAATCTAGCCCTCAACAGAGTTATTGCATTGGAAAGCAGAGTATGATGAAGCATAATAATTTCAGAAGAAAAATTATATTATAAAAATATTTAATCTGATTTCTGTTACCAAGTATTTTCATGTTTTATGAACAGGATCCAGAGACCCCATTCTAGCAAAGAAGTGAAGCATGTGTGAGTGTGGAAGTGTGGGAGCAATCCAGCTGAAGTCCACAGGACTACTCCTGTGATGAAAGTCACACACATGCTTTAGTACTTTGCTGTCTCGGGCCTCTTATCCAAAAAGGGAAAAAGATTAAAAGATGCTTTCAGAGTGTGTTTGACTACATTGTCCAACAGCTTACGCATCTAACGTGATGGGGTCTCTGAGACAGCACTAACTATTTTTCAATGACTACTCACAGTCTTATCCAAATCCTCAGCTAGAGTGGGGTGTGTGAAGGGAATGACATCTGCATGTAGATTCTTTTATTGTTTTAATAAGTTTTCTCTGTAATGCTTTCACCTTAAGAATAAAGGTGGGTACTTAGAAAGCACTGTGTGATAACTTTTAACTGTTGGCAATACAAACTGTGGGCATAGCCTCTGTAGAGAAAGCAAATTGCAGGTGCTGGCCTTTTATACAGTCTGGCTTGCTGGAGATATCAGTATAAATCAGGAAGCTGTACAGCCTTAACACTCTAGTCAGTAGGGAGAGAGATGGGGGTCTCTGCCTAACAGAGATGATGGCTGAGGAGCCACTCGGAGCCTTGAAGCGGGTGCCTTTCATGGCTCCGTGGGAGAATACAGGTGCTGTTACTCTGAAACTCTGACATGGGGTCACTCAGGTAAGGTGCCAAGCTTCACCTCTGAAGATACCCAGCAGAAATGGGAGTTGAAGAAACCCAACACTCTGAAGGCAGAGTTTTATTAGTATCCATAGCATCAGGCCATCCATTTGTAAGGGCTGATCCTGCACAACCCCTACTTCAGCGAATAGTCATTACTTTGACAACAACTTCAGTTAGACATTTCCGATGAGTTTTTGTAGAATTGGGCCTAAAATTCTGTTCACGGTGCTTTTTCCACTAAAAATCCTCATGTCTAGTGAAATTAATTTCCTAAAAAATGCATCCTCTTCCAAAGTGCAGCAAAGCACCAAATTTTGTCTACCCATAGCATTGCTTCTAGCAGTAGTTTTTGTACAGTGACTAGTATACAGTGCAACACATTTCTATTCCTGTATTCAATACAATGCAATCTTTTATGGGTGTCACAATTCAAGGCAACTGCATTTATAATCCTCCTTTATGGGCCACATAGCTCTTTTTAAGCAAGCTTATTTATTCTTATGATATTTCCTAGGAAATTCACTTAACCCAATGTTCAGCCTTATTTGACCCTTTGTTTTAAAAGAGTCTTTTAAAGCTCATGCCACTTTCTACCTTTACATTAGTCCTGTATCCCTATTAAAGAAATTACATGTAATTCCAAAATAATACATAAACATTTGCACTGTTAATACAATGAACTCCCAAGATACTTGTACTCAATTCAGTGAGGTATAATTAACTCAAAACGGTTTGTCTAGAAAATTGCCATATCAGTCACAATGGGTTTATTATTATAAAAAGAAAACTAAACAGTTAAGTTCAGTAGAATATCTTTTTTAAACTTCTGCTCTTTTGCAGTAACATCAGGCTTATCAGATCTATTACTTATCTCAAAAAGAATATAGTATTGCACTTAGCAAAAGTAAGTGAGGGCTCGACTATGTGAAGAGTGAATATATGACAAACTGGGTGTAAATCTATAGCACTGCACCATTAACCTGGCATGTGGACCCTCTTACTGCACACTCAAAGTTCTGTAGTATGCTTTCACATACTGCTGTTTGCCCGATGGCATTTTAATGCAGAGTAGCCGGGTCCATGTTGCCAGTTAGTGCATGAGAGGTTAGAGATTTACATCCCAGTTTATTATACACTAACTCTCCATATAGACCTCTTCTAAGAGTGCAGTGTTCAAAAGAGCCTAACAAGTTAAATGTCCACATTTCTTAGATTTCTTTGAAGTTCTCAGTTTGAAATATTAAACTGGCCATATAGCTGATTTTCATCTTTTCTTGCTCATTGTTTATGCATTCCCCCGCTCCCCCTTTATTTTTTTTTAATTAAATGACTCTCCTTTTTAATGTAAAATGAATACTTTGGAAAAATAATGTGATACAAAGACAGCTAGACGAACATATTGTCTGTACAGAAAGATAGCAGTCACGAAATGTCCCCCTACTGTGATAAAGTACAACCCTGTATTTCTCCAACTGCCCAGAAACATCACTACTAAACATAATGTTGTATGTGTTCAGTTATAAGTATGAAACAGCAGCACATGCAGCCTTGTCAGTCAACTCAACTTCAAGTATCTCTCCCTGCTCAGTGGATCAAAACATAACTGGTGTCAGTGAAACCTTACTGGGACAGCCGAATACAGGTAAGGAATTTTAACTGTAACGTATAAATTAGTCTTCACACAAGAGTGACTTTCACCCCAGCGTGGAAAGGCCGCACAGTCCTCAACCCAATTTAAGCCTTACTTTATTTGGAGCATGTTAGTGACCCTTAAGTGATGTGTGGGCTTTGTAAATGTCATTCAGAGCAAGTGCATCTACCAGTCCAGAAGTATTTGAACTACTGGGGCCAGTTTCCTTCCATCTTTCCAGATACAAGTAACTCAAGTGATATTAAAGGAATTGCTCATATCATTTTTGAGGACAATTGGTTCCCAAAGGAAATTTAAGGGCCCAAGCAGTGTTAGAGTTAACTGGAAATTAACTGATTTATTTGTTGCATGAGCTTTCATGGGTAAAGTCCCACTTCACCAGATGTATGAAATTAACTGATTAACAAATTCACATGTGAAATTAACTGGCATTTCTATGATCTTCACATACCTCGCCGCAGTTTATGCTGCCTGGGAGGAGAAAAATGTCACTATAGGAACCATGAACGAAACTGCTAGCTTGGATCAGGACGTAGTTGAAGATTAACAGATTTATTTATCACATGAGCTTTCGTGGGAGAAAATCCCACTTCGTCAGACGCTTTGAAGATCTGTTAGTCTTTAAAAGTGCCACAGGACTCTGTTGTTTTTCTACAATAGACTAACACGACTACTCCTTTGGTAGTTGAAGATGTAAATGAAATGTCAGAGAGTATGTCTATTACAATTTCAATCTGTGTATTATTTCCTAGATGTTCTGCCCTAATGATACAGATCATTATGCTTTCATCATTATAATGGAAGCCAAGCATTTAAGTGATATCAGGAGGTATTGTTAAAGAGAGGGCTGATGATCATTGGGTTTAATGAGTTTGTTAACCTACACATAGTCCTAGTCATACATAAGGAAAAACAATTGAGTAGAACGAGAGAGAGCACATTCAAGTAGTTATAATCAGAATCATGGTTTATTGTTCCATACTCTAAATATGTAACTATTGTTATTTACAGATTGTGTAAAGGAAGCATCATCAAATATGTGGATATATGTCTTATTGGGCAACTTGTTACGTGGAGTTGGGGAAACACCAATAACACCGCTAGGGATTTCTTACCTTGATGATTTTGCGAAAGAAGATGATGCTCCTTTATACATAGGTAATTGTAAGAGACATAGGAGGCTGGATTATTAAGAAATAGGATAAAAATTGCTTTAGCTTAAAGAGTAGATCATCTACAGCTGCCTCCAAAGAGTTCTATTTGCCAAACAAACAAAACACGAACAAAAAACTCCCCCAAAACCCAGAAAAACAAATAACATCAGAAAATGTCCAAATATTTTGATGTAACTTTTTCTAAATGAAACATTTCGGCTTTTCAATTCAAATTTACTTTTCATTTATGAAAACTTTCATTCCAAGTTGAAGGAAATATTTCATTTGGTGACTTTTTCAGTGTGCAGAAAAAAAAATTTCATTTTAGGCTAACTCAAGCTTTATTTCATTTTATTTTTTCAGTTTGACTACCTAGCCAAAGATTCAGTTACTCTCACAGCTCCACTATCCATTTAGATTCTGATTTTCAAAGTTGCCTATGCAAGCTGGGTGCCTAAGACTCTTGGATTCTTATGAATATTGTAGCTTTCATTCCCAATCAAGTGTTACCTTCAAAAACATATGAAATAAATTTCTACATAATGTTTTGTCTTAACCCACCAAGTCCTTGTTCATTCTACCTCTACTGAGACTTAAATTTGAGTTTTGTATGAGTGGGGTTAATTTGTCCCTTATAGTCTGGGATGGCCGCTAAACAAATTTACATAAATCAATAAAATGATACATTATTACTGCCTTGATCTTTTTCATCAAGCAGAAGAAGTGGGGGGAAAACCCATTTGACATAGTAGGATGATAGTTTTTGCGTTTCCTAGAATATTCTGGTTTTAGGATGGAAATAATTAAAAGTAGGTAGAAAATATGTAGTGCTGCATGTGCGTAAATTTACCAGTGTCTATTTTGTTTTATTTTCAGCATTTTTGCATACAATAGCAATGATCGGTCCAATAATTGGCTACTTGTTGGGATCACTATGTGCCAGCTTGTATGTGGATATTGGATTTGTAGATCTAGGTAAGGAAAAATGAAAGCCAGTTATATTGAACTATGGTATAATAATTAACATGGCCTGTTGGTATACATGATAATCAGTGTGGTTAGTGCTTTATAGCAGCATATGCCAAATATTTTTCTACCTTTTATTAAATGATAACAAATTCTAATAACGTTGTTTGTTTTGAGACGAGGTGAGAACAGAGTTCTTTTGCTGAAAAAGTAGTTTTAGAAGTTGTACGTATAGGAAATATTTTAGGCCCAATAAGATCTTCAGGATAGACATAATCCATTTCTATTCAGGGGAACATTTAAACCCATGCTTAACCACCCTCATTGAATGCATTGCTGGGTCATGGCCTTACTCATAGGGTTTGGCTCGCATAACATTTTTTTCATTTTAGGTGGTTATTTCAAATGTTGGCTGACCATATAAGATGTTAATTGTTTAATATTACTCGTTATTACTGGGTTCAGATTTTACTATGGGTTAAAACAGTGGCTTCTACTGGGTGTCCATTCATGTGCATTCAAATTTTCACATATGTATGTGCACATTCTTTTCCATTACAAACACCTGTGCATGTGTAATATAAATAATAATAATAATAAATGCACTTGAACTGTAACATTCACTCAAAATGCCTAATCTCTGAGCATATGCTTGTAGAATGAGTCTGTTTAAGCGCTCACATACATGTTTTCTTATTTTGCTTTTTAAGCCAGGATACAACAAAATTTGATCATGCATGCCGTGTTCACTTAGTTAACTGCACCCATGACTACTCCTGGTCTCCTAGGCTATGTCTACACTTGAAAAGTTAGGTCGACTTTATGAAGTCAATTTAATAAGGTCGACTTTAAATCACCTTAAAGTGGACCTTATTAAGTCAACTTAACAAAAGTCAACTTAACTTTTCAAGTGTAGACGTGGCCCCTTTTCGACCTTATTAAGTCGACTTAATGTTTTAAGTCGACTTAATAAGATCCACCAAGGCGCTAATCCCCATCTCCACTGGCTTAAGTTGACTTAATAAAGTCGATTTAAGAGCTAGTTTGAATTAAAATGAGGTATTATTAATTTGAACTAACTTTTCCTTAATTTGACTTAAGGAGCAGCTTAAGTCAACTTAAGGAAAGCCCAGTGTAGACATGGAGTATTTTAAGTCGATTTAAGCCTCCTTAAATTGACTTAATTTGTAATTCTAGATGCATCCCTAGAGTAGACTTTCTCAGATGACCGGCCTCATTACCACCACTTCTCTTTTGGATGGGATCATTCAGTTCTCTCGCTATCAGACTTGGGCTTCAGCTACAATCCCTTGTGGACCAACCTTGATTTCTAAGCGGGTTCAGCTGAGGTGTTGGACCTTCGTATAGACTTTCCTTCAGGAACTACGACAAGCAGTTATTACACTGACCAAACAGGTTTCTTAAAGCAAAGAACTGTTGATTCAGAATGAAGAAATTCTGAGAAACAGATCTTAAAACAAAAAATAGACTATACGTATCTACATATTCTCCTCTAACTAAAGCAGACTTTGCTTATGCCAGGCACATATCCCCACCAACTGCTTTGCAAATTAAGCTAAGTTAAGGGATCCATCAATCTGTTTCTTACTGTCTCATCAGAGGCTGTCTTTTTATCAGTTACAAAGCTTTGTTTAGATTTCCTGCTTGGATTTCCCTATCCCATCAACATGCACACAGCAGCCATGAGCTGCCCCCAGCAAGTTAGAAGTAAAACCTAAAAGGAGTTGACACTTCTCTTTTATTTGTGTGTCATCAATAGGGCTTATCTGAAGCCATTGTCTACTTCTCAGCCCAGTGTAGCCGGCTTTTGAATGACAACACTTTGGCAGTCACACAGCAAACAATAGATAAACAATCCAAACAATAGATGGACATACGATATTCATAAAAATATTGAAAGCAGTTACCACATTCTCCATAATACAGACTTCAGTATGTGACAAATCTCACTGAAGGCAATGGGACTCCTCATGTGTTTAAAGTTAAGCACATGCTTAGATGTTTTGCTGAAAAGGCCTATCAGAAAAAAGGTTAGTGGAAAGTATTGTACCCTAAGTTGTGTAGGACTTGGCCTATTTCAGAATCTCATGTTCTCAAAAGTACCCTAAGTAATGAGGCATGGTGCATTGAACCATAGAAGTCAGCATATGTTGTATGAGACAAGTGAAACTCAGTACTAACTAAGGTACGATATGATTGCTGATGCCCTGCTTGCTTTATGACATCTTTCAATATATTTCATTAGATATTGAAATATTGAGTTTCCTCCACTGTATAATGTAGATTTCCCATTAATTATGGGGGGAAGAATAATTTTTCTTCATTAATAGCATTTGTTTTTGTCTCATTTTATTCTAGGTAGCATAACCATAACTCCAAAAGACTCCCGGTGGGTAGGTGCATGGTGGCTTGGTTTTATCATCTCTGGAATAGCTAATCTTATCGCTGCCATACCATTCTGTTTCCTGCCAAAGAGTCTGAAAAAGCAGGAGAACGAAAATGACAAAACTTCATCTGATCTCTCCAAAATTAAAGGAGATCAGAGCAAGCAACAAGTATTTGAAAATCATCCACCAGTAAAGTGGTCAGTAGCATTAAAAGGCAAGTGTTTCATATATTCTGCAAAATGGAAACCTGCCAGTTCAACACCTCTATTCCCCCTCTCCCCCCAGGGATTATTAGAAGTCACTGTGTTTCTGGGTGGCCATCAATGGCTGCCCATATTGGCTCAATTACATAGTCAGGACCTACAGAACCTAAAAGTTGCAGTAGCAGCAAATTGGAATTGGGAAAAAAAAAGTGAATGACCAAAATTACCTAAAATCTGTGTTAAAATTAGTGATGGGGAATCCCAGAAAAATCAGAAGGTTCTATTCCCAACTGTATTATTTTCATGGTCATCATAAATTAAATGGAAAATGTGAAATCAATTGTTTGCCATGAAAAACACAGAAGGCCTGATTTTCCATTCTTGCTATGCTATGCTTAATGCAGAATGTGGGAGGGTAGAGCCAAGGAAAAAGATAACATTATGTCATGTTTACAATTCTCCTATTATGACTTATTTCCCAATGCAAAACATGCCACAAGGTATGAAGAAACCATGCAGAAATCACTTAGATCTGGAACCTACAGTGAGAGTCAGTGAACAGATAATTACTTTTGTCTGTGTGCTGCTGCCCCATTGACTTCAGTTTCTCTGAGACACTTCTGTGTGGATCTCCCTGATAGACTGGGCCTCTGTTGGCATGCTACCACTGAGGTTTACCATTTCAGAGGATTCTACTGTAATATGGCAGTTTATATTCTAAATGGGGACCCAGATTCTGTCCTAGATACTCACCTACAAATCTCACTGAAGCCAGTGGGATAGAGCAGGGTTTGCTTCTGAAACTCAAAGATTATTTAACAATAACGATGCCAAGCATTTAAAGAAAACCAAAACTCTCTATTATTTCTTTCAGATTTCTGTACCTCCCTGAAAAGAGTGCTGAGTAATCAAATGTATTTAACGTTTCAGTGTTGTTCACTCTTACAATTCAGTAGCTTTGTTGGTTTCTTGACTTACAAACCAAAATACTTGGAACAGCAGTATGGTCAGTCAGTATCGAAGTCTAACTTTATAACAGGTGAGTGTTGCCGTGTCTGGAGAAGTGCATTGGATGTGCATATTTTACGGTGCATGGTGGGGGGTTGAGAGTTAGCATGACCGTAATGTATGTCTGTCTCCTTCTCATGAGCCAAAATTGTGATAGGTGGTTGGCTGCCAAGTTACATTTTCATGAAGCTTTGAATATATGCAGTTGCTAAGGGCTCTTTTGTGGCTTTCTTATGAGCAACTTTGGAGTAGATACACTGGGGTGGCAGATTGTGAGACATAATGTGAGAATTACAGGCTTTGATTACATGTGTGTGCATATCCAAATACTGGATCGTGTTCCTACTTGTGTATGTTCCCCATATCCATGTTGGACAGTCCACATGTGCAATCCTAGGCTATGTCTACACTTACAAAAGCTAGTTTGAATTAGTTAATTCGAACTAACTAATTCGAACTAATTTTAGTTTGAACTAGCATGGCCACACTAGAATGCGAGTTCGAACTAGCCATGGCCATGCAGGGCACTTGCTTAGTTCGAATTAGTCAGTTGCATGAAGGTCAATCTGCCGATTAGTTCGAACTAAGCAGTTAGTTCAAACTAATATCGCCGTATTGACTTAATTTGAACTAACTATTTTAAATTAAGGGTTAGTTCGAACTAAGCAGTCAAATTTATTAGTTCGAATTAAGGAAGCCCTTAATTCGAACTAATGAAAGCCTAGTGTGGCCAAGGCTTAAGTTAGTTCGAATTAAGCTTCCTTAATTTGAACTAACTTGCAAGTGTAGACATAGCCCCAGACACTGGTATACAGCTGTGTATACACCTGTGTCCACATTGTTGCGGTAGGTACTTAATGTTAGTGCTATCATTTCAGGGGCAGTATACTAGGATTCTGTGCATCACAGGGAGATACTCTAGGAACTTCTTTGCTGGGTTTTGTTGGTACAGTCCTCTGTTTTCATACATTTGCCTATGGCAGTTCCTGATCATGTTGCCCTTCACAGTTATTCCCTCCAAACCTGAGTGGAAAACGTGGAGCAATTGGACAATTATCTGGTTCTGCTTCTATTCCTTATTGTGAGCAAAGGGTTACGTGGTATAGTATGCACATGGTAAGATGTTGGGTGGAATTTGACCAGCATATTCTGACATGTGGAAGATGGCTGACCTTGAAGGTCAATGACCATTCATTCAGCTCACATGGTATAGGTCTGATGTATGCCAGTGTTGTCACGGTATGCCCTGTAGCTGACCATCACTTCTGGTGCAGGAGAACTAGCCCAGTGTATGAGAGAACAGTGTTTTGGAAACCTAGGATGACGAGTAGTGGCTTCAAAACTTCTAAATGAAGAAACAGACCTTCACTGAGCTTCTGAAGAGCTTCCACCCCTCTTCCAGCACATTTTGAGTCAGGGAAGCCATGACATTTCTGAAGTGCCCTGTGGAAGCTGGCAACACCAAACAATTATACCTCTTTTGTAAACCCTTCTGGGTTTGGAAAGTCCACTGCCAAGGTTGTCATGCAGGTTTGCAAGGCAATTAATTTACCTCTGGGTTGCCACAAGAAAAATTCCAGAGATAATACATTAATTTCAGCAGATACCATGTCCAAATTGTGCAAGAGTCATCGATGGCACACGTATCCCAATATTTTGCCCATCACAGGGAGCACAATTGAGTATGTGAACTAAAGAGGTTATGTAACAATCATTCTGCAGGGCTTAGTAGATCACTGAGGCAGATTTGTGATTATAAAGGTGAGAAACACTGGAAAGGTTCATGATGCCAGGTGCTGAGGAGATCAGAGATTGCTCTCGAAGGGAGAAAAAGGGACTTTACTTCCCAGAAATGACATAATTTTATACAAAGTGTCTGTACCAACTGTTATTTTGGGGGACCCCACATATCCAGTCCTGCTTTGGCTCATGAATCTGTACCCAACATCGATGACTCTGGAAAACAGGAATTCATTTACAAGCTGAGTAGCTGCAGACTGGTCATGGAGTGCACATTTGGTAGACTGAAAGTTCATTGTTGCTGCCTATGCAGCTGTCTGGGTGCCAACGTAGCAAAGGCTATTCATATAATCCTCAGATTAAGGGTTGTTTTCCCATTCTGAGTGGCTCAGGACAAGTTTGGTTAACAAATTCTGTACAGGTAGCTGGATTCCACCCATGTGGACACAGGTCCTGGTTCCCAGTAAGTGAGGAAAATCAGAGATGCCATGCACACATATTTTGGCACAGCAGAGAGTCAGAGGATGGTATCTGCCTGTGCCAAAGGACACCTATACATCCTGTACAACTAATGGATATGCAAATGAGGAAACATTGATACATACTTACAGGGCTATATATCTTTGGGTGCGTCTACACTTACAAGTTAGGTCGACTTAAGGAGGCTTAAGTCGACCTAATTTACTCCCTGTCCACACTGCGCTTTTATTAAGTCGACTGAAGATGTTCCTTAAATCGACTTAAGGAAATCTTAAATTGATTTAATAAAACCTAGTTTTGGGTCAAATTAAGGCTTAAGTCTACTTCTTAAGTCGACTAAAGCCAGTGTGGATGCCCTAAGTTGACCCTGCTCTCTTTTCCCGGGGACCGCAGCTTCCCGGCAAGAGGAGCCATGGCTCCCTTTTTGCCGGGAAGTGATGGGTCCCGGGGAGAAGGACTCCCCAGCTGGGGCTCCAGCGATGGAGCCCTGGTTAGAGAGCCCCGGTGACTCCCTTCTCCCAAGGAAGCCGCTTGCGGCTCATTCCGGGGAGAACCAGCCATGCAGGGCTGGCTATCTCCCCAGGGACAGCCAAGGCGTGAGCAGCTTGCCAGCCCTGCGCAGCTGGATCTCCCCAGGGGAAACCGTGGCTCTCCTAGTTTGGGGAGCCGAGGCTCCTCTCGACCTATCCAGTTGATTTGGAGAGTCTAATGTAGACTCTCTAAATCGACTTAATAAGGTTACCTTTAAGTCGACTTAAGAGTTTTGTGTAGACTCTCTAAGTTGACTTAATAACAACCCTTTGTGAGGGTTGTGTTCCCCTGTCACCAAGGGACATTAGCCATTTGATCATGTGATGTTGCACACATTAATGACAGTTACAACAGGCACCACTACTGGGATATCATCTTGGGGTTGGGTTTGTGATGTGGAGGGTGGCAACTGAATGACATTATGCAGTCATTGTACAATATTTTTGTCTACACTAGTCAAACTTCTTTAGAAGCCCACTATTGGGACCATTTTAACTTTAGAAGGGGTGAATAACAAAGAACCATGACTTGTAGTGAGATCTGCAGACCTCTCCTGCAAAGGGTTTTGGAGGCTGATATGGGGTGGTGTTGTAGGAGCACTGCAGGCTCAGTGTTCTCCTCCTGGTGAGTTATTGCAACAGGATCTTGCAGCTTAGTCGCAGCCTGATTGGCAGCCAGAGGTGGGGGCAGCAGCGGCCGCTGATGGGCTGGTTCTAGGACCTTGGCAGCAGGTGGATGCTGCACTCTTTCAGCCATCAGTTCAATGAGTCTCTCCATTAGCGAATGTTCCTTTTCCCTATGGTACGCCTCCATGTCCTTGAACCAGTTCCTGCTGAAGATACTGCTCCTCCTATGCCTTGAGGAATTCAAATTGCTTCTAGTTTGTCCTGTCTGTCCCTATGAGCAGCTCCTCCAGGATCCTTCACTGGCTTCCTCTGCTATCTCTGCGATGCTGCTCCTGCCCTTTGGTGCTATGATGTCACTCTCAAGTTCTGAAGAGCCTGCCAGGACAAAGAGAAGGAGAACATTATGTTTTTGGTTTTAGGAATAAGCTGAGAAATCCCCCTACATAACACAACTTAGCTGTAGAAGGCTACAATTTGGATACTTTTCAACAGTCCAGTTCTGATGCCTTCTCACTGTCCTTGGTTCTCAGAAACAATTTGCAGCCCATAAGGGAGGAGCAGAGGTGAGTAGTGTACATGTATTTGTAGCGTTATAAAACATTCATGCTGGTTAGACTGAGATGCGAGGTGATGGTGTAATTCCTTCCTGAGGCTGTCACCGGTTTACTATTTCTTCCATTAAGGATAGCCAACATTTGGGGAAGATGGTTGTTTTCAGAGTATTAGAATGGAAAAGAGAAGTGGCTTTCCAGCTCTGGAGTGGAGATCTCATAATCTGTGCCAGAGAGCTGTTTCTTCTAGTGGTCACCCCTGCAACTACATATTGCCAAATGGAGGCTCTTGGTCAGATAGGCAGGTGTGTTGAAGAACCAGCTGGAGTTTTTGCTTCAACAGAAAGTTGCTGAAATGTATTTTCAAGATGAGGAGGCAATTTGATTGGAAATGGCTGCCATTTTGAGCTAAAATACAAAGATTTCACGCAAAAGGATATTAGAACCACAAACTAACCCCAGACCTGGCTTTGCCAGAAAAACCTGCCTCTGTGCTTGTCTAACAAAGGCAAATGGACAGGAAGAGACATCCTGCAGCTTCATTATTGTTCAGCACCACCATCCTTCTCCTCAGCTAACTGGAAAGGGGCACTGCAATATATTGTTTTTATCTGACTGCCAGAACAATTCCTCCTCCTACCTCCAGTGATACCAACCTGTGCAGCATTGCTCTGTGTGAGGTCAGAGACTGTAAAGACTATGTAATCTTCCAAAGGCAGAAAAGATTGCTTTCACTAACTTTTCCTTGAACAATCAGCTGTAAGTTTTCTACAGCTGTGTGCTAGTCCATGCCCTGTCCAGACATTCCTCCTCTGGGGGGGTAGGGGGGTGGTGGAGCCAAATGCATAATTGTGGTTCATCAGAAACCAAGAAATCTATTGAATTAGAATTATGTCTGTCTTGCTTGAGGACCATTTCTGGGCAGAGCAGAGTGGAGGCTGGATGGAGGAAGGAAAGCTAAAGGCATTTGGTAAGGGGATGGATTGTGACAATGCCGTGTCTTCAGCACGGTAGTGACACATGTAATGCATGGTCTATTATCCATAGCACTGTATTTCAAACACCCTTGGCTATGTCTACACTGGCAATTTAAGTTGACTTAAGGAGGCTTAAGTCAGCTTAAATTAAACTGTGTCCACACTAGGCTTTCATTAAGTCGACTTCAGAAAGTCCTTAAGTCAACTTAATGAAAGCTTAAGTTGACTTAATAACTACCATTCATTAGGTCGACTTAAGCCTCCTTAGGTCGACCTAACCCTTCTTTAGGTCGACCTAAGCCCAGTGTGGAAGCATAATTCCACTTTGTTAAATCAACTTAAGGGCAGTTAGGTTGACTTAACAAAGTGGACTAAGTCGACTTAAAGTGTTGCCACTTGGTTAAGTCGACTTAGTAAGTTCGATTTTTAAGTCGACTTAAAGTCGCCCTTATTAAGTTGATTTAACAAAAGTCAACTTAACTTTTCTAGGGTAGACATAGCCCTTGATCATAAAATAGGGAATTTAGCATCAGAGGAAGAGGGCATATTGTGGATGTCCACTGTAACTGACCAGCTTGCGGTCCTGATTCCTGGTATGGTGTGGGGTCCTCTCAGGATCCTAATGGAATGTTTCTTCAACCTGCTTTTCTGGGTAAAAATGCAGAATCAGAAGCTCGTCATCCTCTGCGTCTTCTAGGGCATCTTGCATCCTCCTCAGTGTAGCTCACATTACTGTGCTGTTGAACAGTGAGGCCTGAGGATTGAGGAAGAGATTGTGAGTGAGTTCAGGCTCAATACCAGAGGACCTTGAAAGCATCGGTCAAGCTCCTTGTAGAAGACGCATGTACGACAAGCCCTTCCAGACTTACTGCTTCCTGCATTTATAGCTCTGAGCCAGCCTCCATGTAGTTTCGTGGTACAAGTGAATGTTCCTACTACTCTGGAGGAAACTGTGGAGGTTAGAGAACTCTCCCCACACATTGATCAGCATCCGAGTATACTGCATAGGCCAAGTGACTGATCTTGGAGCTAAATCCATGATCACCCATAAAGACTGCAACAGACAGCTATTCTGCTGTGGGCAGTGCAACACCCTACTACAAATGACAGATGGACAGGGAGCTAGGCTTTGTAAGGGTCAGGATGAACAGGTTTCAGTTCATTGTGGGACTGGGGATGAAAGGCTATTGAAACTCAAGACCTGGTAGATAAAGAGGCACAGGTATGAGCCTTAGCAACAGCTGTGGTGTGTACTTACTTATACCACTCAGGTGTGCTAGCTTATTAGCCTTCTGCTTGCCTTGAGACATGCTTCGAGGTTTTAAGTGTGGACATTAGGGGCAGAGGGAGGATTATGGCACAAGCCTGCATGTTACTAGTGTAGATGTCTGCCACTGTCTGCCTCCCAGTATCCCCACTGCCTTGAGTGGGTGGTACTCCATTCTGGGCCTACACACGGTGCGGTGCATGACACCCAACATACTGGTGCAGCTAATCTGGCTGATATGTTGCAGGAGGCAATCCAGTAAGAGAGAAATGTTCAATCCAGTAAGAGAGAAATCTAGGGGTTCTCTGAATTCTGCTTCTTCTACCTTGCTGCATCCTGTGGTACAGATAGTCGACTCAAGGGAATAAGGAGGTGCCATGCTTCCTTAGCTGTTCTGGCTGCAATATGAGTTGGGACACAATTTGGTCTTAAATTACATAGACCTAGATGTAATTTTCACAGGCTCATTAGCAAAACTATTAGGGGAGATGTTTTTGAATCATTGAAACATCATGGGCTACAAGGATGGTCTGTGGAGTGGAAAACCTGCCTTATGAGTGGAGACTCAAGAAGCTTCGCTTGTTTAGCTTAACCAAAAGAAGGCTGAGAGGGGATATGTTTGCTCTCTATAAATACATCAGAGGGATTAATATCAGGGAGGGAGAGGAATTATTTGAGTACAGCACCAATGTGGACACCAGAACAAATGGTTATAAACTGTCCATCAAGAAATTTAGGCTTGAAATTAGACGCAGGTTTCTAACCATTAGAGGTGTAAAGTTCTAGAATAACCTTCCAAGGGGAGTTGTGGGGGCAAAAAGCATAACTGCTTTCAAATCTGAGCTTGATAAATTTATGGAGGGGATGGTATGATTAGCCTATTTTGGAAATTGACTGATATTTGGCTACATGTGGTGGATTTACAAGTGGCCTAAGAAGGGAGAGTACGTGGAGTGGGTTCTGAGTTATTACAGAGACTTGTTTCTTGGATAACTGGCTGTTGAGACTTGCCCACGTGCTCAGGGTTTAACTGATCACCATATTTGGGGTCGGGAAGGAATTTTCCCCCAGGGCTGATTGGCCTGGGCTCTGGGGGTTTTCCGCCTTCCTCTGTAGCACAGGGCCTGGCTCACCTACCGGTGAATTCTCTGTATCTTAAGTCCTTAAATCATGATTTAAGGAGGTAAATAACTCAGTCATAGGTTGGTGGCCTATTGCTGGAGTGGGTGGGTGAGGTCTTGAGGGCTGCATTTTGCAGGAGGTCAGACTAGATGATCGTACTGGTCCCTTCTGACCTTAAAGTCTATGAGTCTGAGTATTTTGAGTCACATGAAATAAACTGATGAAATTTTTTCAGAAAGTATTTTGTGAAAATTGTCACCAATTTATACCAGCTCATTTATGTTAACAGATTCTATTTCAGTATTCTTCCCGTCTCTCTCATTGCAGGATTAACGTCTTTGCCTGCTGTAAGCATTGGGATTTTCTTAGGCGGGCTCATAATGAGGAAGTACAAATTGGGCATAATTGAAGCAACAAAATATGGATTTGGAATGTCACTTATATCTTTTCTCATAAGCACCTCAAGCTTTTTTATAGGCTGTGAGAACCATGAAGTGGCAGGATTGACTTTATCCTATGATGGGTAGGTATACCTTATATAGAACATTTCCTTTCTCTGGTAGCAAAGAAACATTACCAATAGCATATTGTGCTGTCATGACTGAATACAAACATACCATTGCAGTAATTTGTGTACCTTCACAAATGTTGAAGGATTATATCCTTTATAAAATGTCAGATTCTAGATTTGTGTGACTCCTAATTGAGCTATGTTGGTTTACACCAGATCAGAATGTAGCCCTTTTTAGATCCATCTGTATCTAGACGCTTTGTTTGAAAGTTAATGTGATTCATGTATAAAATGAATAAATAGTTCTAGGGAGTGGTTTTGGACAGTTATAATGGTGGAACTGGACACAGATAATGTCAGGAATTTCACTATCTCTTAGAACTGAAGATCTGTTTTTTCTGGGCTAAAATGGTAGAACTGCCTTTCTTTGTCACAAAATTTTTCATAATCCAATAGACATTTGTATTTCAATGTAAGTGAGATGGAGGCTGAATCAACAAGACCAATATTACAAGAACAGGAACAATTTAAGCCTGTTTACCTGGAATCTTAGTTTAGTTCTGTAATAATGAGATAACCAAGTAGTAGTGAAAGGCAAATGTACTATCTTGTTCTTAATGTTTAACTGAAAGATGAATTTTGTAATAAAACTATGCTATGCCTTTGTAAATTTACCTTGTAAGCAAACCAGTTGCACATCACGAAAGTGCCTTATTTTCTGTCTGCAACTCTGACTGCAAATGTGCCGTGAACCAGTGGGATCCTGTCTGTGGAGGCAATGGAATCACATACTTGTCCCCTTGTCTTGCTGGATGCAAGACTTCAGAAGGATACGGGAAGAACACAGTAAGAGCTTTGCCCAGTTTTTTTCCTATCTTCCTTTGCTTTTAAGGACATTGGTAGATTAGTGATAGATATGATCAAGTCAATCATAGAGCAAGAGGAATGGTAGTGCATTTGTAAGGGGCACTGAAAACCATGGACTTCCAGACCTAGATGCATGAGTCTCTGCAGCTTGCGCCAAAGAGCCAGGGTCTGTATCTGGGCGCTAGATGGGAAAACACATTGAGCAGTGCTGCACAGTGCCAGAAGGCAGACCTGTATTTATTCCTCTTTCATAAATCAGGTCTTGGCTACATTGTGGATTTTAGTCACCTCTGCCACTTCACTGACACATTTTTCCAGTGCCATTTCTGGCACAGAAGCTTTTGAACTGTGCAGCGTGCCCCCAAGGGTGGGCCCAGAGGCATGTTTAGTGGGATAAGCAGCTTGGACTAGCCCCGTACAGCAGGGCTCACAGAAACAATGTCACCTCCATCCCCTAACTCTCCTCAAAAAGCCACCCAGCCTGTAGGTCAGTGTCAACAGTCCCGACAGCCTTCTTGCCCAGAGCTGGCTGTATCCCCAGAGACCATTGCACATGCCTTCCCCTGCCCTGAAAAACTGTGGTGGAGGGGCAGACAGGTCTTGTGTCTCTTTCTGTCTGAGTTGGGGGGTCAGGAGGAGGAACACAACCAAAAACTGTAACTCAAAGGAGGGCTCAGCTAATAAAGTTTGAAAAGCACTGCTTTAGAGTAAATGTGCTGCCCAGATGTACAGTGCGACTTATACTGGGGCAATTTACCTTGGTTTGAAATGCTTTGTCAAGGCTTTGGAGATGTAGATTGATTCTCTACTTCACCTGGTTGCTCTGCTCTGATACTGTGCTGGATACCAACAAATGGAAATTGTGTCTTTTAGGTGTACCATAACTGCAGCTGCATTGAAGTTACAGGTTCACAATCAGGAAATACTTCTGCAATTTTGGGACAATGTCCAAAAGGCGATGCCTGCTCAAGAAAGTTTATTTATTATACAGTAATACAAGTTGTAAGTGCCTTTTGCTATGCTTTAGGAAGCACCCCTTTATTCATGGTTATGTTTAGGTAAGTGAAACCAAAATCATTATTTTAATATCACTGTGGGCTTTTTATAACATGGGGGCCTAAGAGTCTTAACTTTTCCAAATTATAATAATTGTCATTCTTTTGCTGCTATTTTCTCTGACTCTTTTCAGTTATGAAGAATTTAATCAATTTGTGGACACTACTACCAAATATAACTATTATTTTCATGTTTTCAGTCAATTTCTTCCTCTTGCTGTTAAACTGACCCAAAACAGCTTTTGCTCTGTTTGAATTCTCTATTTCCTGGATGACTAATTGTCCATAACACCAAATCTAGGATAAATCATATGCACCTGGATTTGTCATCCAGTTGATGAGTGGGTTCAAAGTTTCTCCCTAGAATTCTGTAATATTAAACATCTACACCACAAATTAATAACATGAGCACAACAGTAACACAAAACTCATCTGAGTTTTATATTGGTAGCCAGAAACAGACAATTAGTATGAATAGACTGAAGAATAAAAGAAAGTCCAGTGGAAACACATTTTCTTGGCACTATTTCTTTATCTGAAATAGAAAATGGATAAAAGGCTTCATAGTGAGAAAGTCTGATGGCTATGAAATCCCAAAAACAATTCGGAAGCAAAATTCTACTAGGTGTTCTAAAAACTTCTTGATCATATATGAATGTGCAGAAAGAGGTGCTAAACTCCCCTTCTTGCAGTTATACTTGTTTCTAAGAAGGGAGTTTTTCATGACAATAATTGTAAATGGAGTCAAGACTGAATATTTAATTAACTCATAACCCAGCTCAGATTCCTTGGTGGAAGCCGTTTAGTTTAATCTCTTGGGAATTGGTTATACACCAGATTGAAAGGCATGTTGCTTTTCATCTTTCCTAAGAAGGTGGCTCCAGAAAACAGATTTTGAGAATGTCATTACAATGTTACAAGATGTTGCTCCAATTATTTTGCCCCAAGACAATATTATAGTCCCCATCACTTCATAAAGCCCATAATGAGAAAGCAGAAGAATGGGTATTTGGGAAAACCCACTTTTGCTAACATGGGTAGAATGTGCCAATATTTCATATAAATTCACCTCACTAATTATATTCAGCACTTTGACTTCCAGTGGATATTTGACGGACAGCAGTTAATTAGATCACCTTTTCCATATCATTTAATATGTTTTGGGGAAATGTAGGAAACCACTTCAGTAGGAAGTTTTGTATTCTGTCATTAAGAATAATAATTTTAAGGGAAAATAATTCATTTTAAAATGAGTACATCTAGGTACAATGGAGAAATGTTATTGTGACATTCATTAAGAATAATAATTTTAAGGGAAAATAATTCATTTTAAAATGAGTACATCTAGGTACAATGGAGAAATGTTATTGTGACATACATCTATCTGTTTTAGGTGTGTTCACCCAGAGCTGAAATCTCTTGCAGTTGGTCTGCATATGCTCGTTCTGAGAGTCCTAGGTAAGACAAATATTCTGAGTGCAGTATTTGAGTTTTTTAGGTATCTTTGAGCAGTTGTGTTGCACAGGCCCTGAATGTGCCAGGGAGCTGGGGTTGGCGGGGCTATTTTAAATCTCCTGCCCTGCTGTGCTCCCAGGAATGTGGCCCAGGACAGAGCATGGTGGGAAATCTAAACAGCTAGTGTCTGGAGGCTCCCCCACTCCAGCAACAGTAAGTGCTGTGTTGGGCCAGGGGGGCCTCGGGAACTGAGTGTGGGCTTGGGGTGGAGGGAGGCGGGAAAAGGGAGGGGCTCTGGGCTGGGGAATCGGGTGCATGGCCTAAGGGAAGGGGGGTGCAGGGAAGGTGCTTGGGTTGCAGCCAGGGAATGGGGCAGGGGAAGGGGAACATGGGAGGGTTAGGTGAGGAGGGAGGCCAGTGGAGGTGCATCTGGCCAGGCTGGGAGAAGGGGGGAATTGGGGGAAGAGCCTGGGTGCTGGGGGGAAGGGAAAAGTTCAGGGGCAGGAGAAGGGGAAGTGAGAAAGGTGCATGCGGTTGGGCCACAGGAACGGGTAGGGCAGGGAAAAGATTGGGAGCCTGTGCCTCAAATCTTTTTTTGGGATAGCAACACCCTGCCTTTGAGTGAGTGAATGTGCGTGGCTTGAAATGACACTGAGCGCATTTGCCATTTGTAAATCAGATGCACAGCTTGGCTCTTGTTATTGACCTAAGTAGTGGGAGTAGAGATAGTACTGTGAAGCCATGGACCCCCAGTCGTCAATCAGGACGCCGCTGTGCTGGGCAGTGTACAAAGAAAGAAAAAGATTATCCCTGTGTTAGATTCTGTGGTGGCTACTCCTGAATGTCCAAGATGTGGCCAAGGGCACATATTTCCAGCGGCACCTGGCAAAACAGCTGTTCCTCTCTGATTTGGACCTTGTCACAATTGCATGTGCCTTACCTCACCTCACTCTTATGGTGAGAGCGCTGTAATGCGTTGTGCTTGGGTCTGCATCTTAGGACCGTGCAGAAGCTGACGCTAGCGCAGAAGGCTGCAGCCTAGTTTTTCAGTGTAACTGTACATTGGGAGTACATCAGGCCGGTGCTCCACACCCTGCCTGGCTTCCAGGAAGCATCTGAGTGAAATTCAAGTTGTTGGTTTTAACTTATAAAGAGCCCTGAAGTACCTAGAAGATGGTCTCTCATCCTATAATATATTGCCACAGTTGAGATCAGAAGAGGTATTTAGATTGGAGCTCCTTCAAATATAAAGCAGAGGGAACTGCTTACAGGTTATGTGTGAAGGGTCCTCCATTTTGGAACTTAATCTCCATGGCTATGTCTATACTTAAAAAGTTAAGTTGACTTTAGTAAGTCACCTTTATTAAGTCGACTTTAAGTTGACCTCACCAAGTTGATGTAGAAGTGTGGCAGCATGGCAGCAGAGACGGTCTCCCGTCCCCTGGCCACGCCCTCAAAACAGGAAGTGGGCTCAGCCCCATAGTGCCTGGAAACTCGGAGCCTGAGCAGGTCATGGATCTGCCTCTTCTCCTGCGCTTTATCAGTCAGCTGAGTGACACCTGCCAGCTAGTGGTAAGGCTTCTTCAGCTGTAGAGCAGGCCTGTCTGGTGCCACACCAACTTGGAGGAAGACAACAGCCTGCCCCCTGCCCAGCTGCCCTAGCAACCTGCCATGGGCACTACACCGCGCTCCATGCTTTGTCGCCTCTGGGCACAGGAGGCCCACAGCGACTGGTGAGAGCAGATCGTC
The DNA here is from genome assembly GCA_007922175.1 of Pelusios castaneus. Taxonomy (NCBI): domain Eukaryota; kingdom Metazoa; phylum Chordata; order Testudines; family Pelomedusidae; genus Pelusios; species Pelusios castaneus. Next base: position 3,850,828 of record ML685821.1, read on the forward strand.
CTCACCACCTGGGATGACAACCTGTGGCTGCAGAGCTTTAGGATGAGCAAGTGGACCTTCCTCAAGCTCATCCGCGAGCTCACCCTGGTCCTGCAGCACATGGACACCCAACTCCGACCTGCCCTGTCCATACACAAGCGAGTGGCCGTTGCCATGTGGAAGCTGGCAACCTCCGACTCCAACCACTCCGTGGCCCAGAAATTTGGCATTGGGAAGGACACCATGGGGACTGCCCTCATGCAGGTCTGCAGGGCACTCAACTGGGTCCTACTAGCCCACCTTGTCACCCCGGGCAACTTGAATGAACTCCTCAACAGCTTCGCCCGACTCAGCTTCCCCAACTGTGGGAGCATTGTGGACACCACCCACATCCCCATCTGCACCCCGGAACACTGCGCCAGGGACAATGTCAACCACCTGGGGTACTACTCCATGGTCCTACAGGCCCTCGTGGACCAATGCAGAATCTTCCAGAACATATATGTGGGCTGGCCGGGGAAGGTGCATGACATATGGATCCGGTACAACTCCACCATGTACAGGCGCATGCAAGTGGGCACCTTCTTCCCCAACCACTCCATCACCATCGGGGACATGCAGGTGGCAGTCCTGATCCTTGGGGATGCTGTCTACCCCTTGCTCCTCTGGATGATGATGCCATACACTGGCCGCATGGATGCCAGCAGGGACCTCTTCAATCAGAGGTTCAATCAGTGCTGCAGAGTCGTCGAGCGAGCCTTCGGCCATCTCCAGGCCCGCTGGAAGGCCCTCCTGACCTGCCTGCAGCTCCACGAGAGCAAGCTCCTGGTGGTCATCAGCATATGCTGTTGCCTGCACAGCCTCTGCGAGCTGTAGGGGGGAAAGGTTCCCCCCACGTCTGGGAAGCCGAGGACGAGTGGCTCGCTGTGCAATATGAGCAGCCCGATGACATCCTGCCCTGGACTCAGCGGGGCCAGCGGCAAGCACAGCTCATCCGGGATGCGCTGAGAGCCCACTTCGACAGTGAGGAGCACTGAGGGGTGGGCCTGCTACCAGGCCCTGTCACCTCTTCCCCCTGCCCATGCCTGCCCCCCCCACCCGTCCGCCCCCATCCCCCAAACCAATAAAAAGCATGACACACTGTATAAAAGGGTTCAGGATGTTTATTCAGAGGGGGAAATGGGGGTTGGGAGCTGCGGGGTTTGGGAGGGTTGGGGGGAGGGAGAAGGGTCAGGGGAGTGAGGAGGATTGGGGGTAGTGAGGGGGGTTGGAGGGAGTGAAGAGGGTCAGGGGGAGGGGCCGGTGCTAGTGGCCTCTGGAAGGCAGGTCCCGGGCTGCCTCTCGATGCCTCTTGCTTCTTAGATCAACTTAATTTGTAAGTATAGATGCACCCCATCAGCCCAGAACATTCCAGAGATTCTGTAACACCTGTCTTTATTTCTCTCTCTCCTCCAAGGCTGTGGAGAAGGGAGTAAGCTGAGGTGGATATAGTTATAGGCAGTCCTTTGTATGTTTCTTATTTGTTTTTCATTCCTGGGACAGGGATCAAGAGCACCCATAGTTGCATTTCAGAAATCTAAATAATGAATGACTGTGAAGAATAAGTGTTCTAATGGTTTCCTAGGTTTCAGACCAAAGCTATAGCAGATGAGGAAAGGCTACACTCCCAGTTTGTTTAGGGCCCTAGAAGTTAGATATGGACGTGCAGAAGCAGATCACCCATACTGTCACAAGAGCGGAATATACACACATAGCCCCCTGGCTAGAATACACAGGGAAGACACTCCTTAAAACTGTGTTACCTGTGTCATAGTGCAATATTTTAATGCAGAAAATAGCTGACACAAATATGATTCAGTACAGGGTTGAAATCCTGGTATTATTGAGGTTAAATGCCAAAATTCTCGTTGAATGTAACAGGGCCATGATTATTAATTTTTACATTAATTTTAGAGGAGTAAAGGGCATCATAGGGCAGAGCAAGAAGGAGTGGAAGGTGCAATGCCAGATGCATTTCTCTTTTCCTTCGGCCAGTTAAAAGGATTCCTAAGCTTTCAAGTAGTGTGAACTACAGTTTAATACAAAGGTAGTGTCCTGTACCATTGGCCCCCTCATTTGCAAGGCACAGACCAACTCTCATTCCATTCAGAGACACAAAACCGCAGGGGCAAATATGTCATTTGTCAGCTGGGACCGTTCTATTAGGAAAGTGTATATGCATTTTCAGCTGTCAGCAATGCAGTAAACACTTTGCTGTATTTTGAAAACATAATTACATTAAGTAAACTTTTCAAAAGTATCTAAATCCCATTTTCAAAAGCGGCTTAGGTACTGAGGCGCTAAATCCTGTTGCCTTTCAATGAGATTTAGATTGCTAAGTGCCTACATCACTCTTAGAAATAGGAATTGGATTGCCAAATTACTTAGGTCCAAATTTTGAGACGTATTTAGGCTTTGTTCTGCACCGCATTGCAACAGCTAATTGACTTAATAGCTAACTCTCATTGGGTGCGTCTACACTTGTAAATTAAGTCGACTTAAGCTTGCTTAAGTCGACTTAATTTACTCTGCGTCTGCACTACACTTTCCTTAAGTCGACTTAAGAAAGCTGCTTAAGTCAACTTAAGGAATATTAAGTCGACTTTGTTAAACCTAGTTTAAAGTTGACTTTATGTTTAAGTGGACTTTCTAAAGTTGACTTAAGCCAGTGTGGACGCAGAGTAGCCATAAGTCGACTCTAAGTTGATACAGGGCTCTCCAGGACTCCCCCACTGCCCTACCTGCCGGGGGGGGGGTGGCACAGGGGGAGCCTGGCATGCCCCCCACAGGGCAGGGCATAGCCCTGGCCCACCCTGCCCCTATGCCCGGCCAGGGTCCCTGGCCCTCTTTGCCCCATTGTACCCAGGTACAATGGGGCTAAGGCTGAGCCCCCTGGCACTTGGCAAGGGGTGCCTCCCCTTCCACCATGGACCTCTCCCAGGTCCACCTAGCCCCTAGAAGTCGACCTAGGCATCCAGTGTGGATGCTCTAGGTCGACTTCGTAAGTTCCCCCCAAGTCGACTTAAAATTTAGGTGTGGACATGCTAAGTCGACTTAGCTAAAGTCAACCGAAATTAACAAGTGTAGACATAGCCTTTGAAAGTCAATGGGACCTAGGCTAGTAAGGCACCTTCACAAAGGTGCTTAAACTCTTAAACACTAGGCTCAGGTGCTTAAAACTCAGTTTGAGACTCCGCTGCACTTCATAAAACTCCTGCCAAACACCGTAGGCACCTAAACTCACTTGACACCCAAGTTTTCAGGCGGAAAGTTCCTTCCTTCCGTGCCCATGCTTATGTACCTGACCATAAATGCTGCTACTTCATTGTAGGCATTTGGACACTTGTCTCCCATGTAAGGCCCTGAGTGGTTCACAAACCAGGGAAGCTAGGCATTTGCCAGCCTGACTCATGTGTGGGGTCCAATCCAGTAGATTTGCTCATAGGCTGCCTTCCCAATCATGTCCCATTTAAAATCTGGCCACCAGAGAAGATGATGCCCACTTTAAAGCTTTCAGTCAGCAGTTAGAGCACTAATCAGTGATGTGTGAGAGCCAGATTCAATCCCTCCCTCTGTTGAAGGGGCAGAAAGGATTTGAACAGGGGGTATCCCACCTCTCAGGAGTGTGCACTAAACCTGAGCTATCTGATGTTATGCAGTGAGTCTCTCTGTAAGAGGGGCAGGGCCTAGCACTAACTTGTTTTGATGACCTCTCCCATTGGCTAACTTAGGTAGCTCCCCAACCAGCATGCTGGCTTTTATAAATCATATTCCAAGGAGCCTGTCTCTCCCCTGGCAGTGTAGAGGATCATCAGTGCCTACCTCAGGCTTCATGAATCCCAGTGTTGTTCCTGTGATTTTTCTAGGGTCCTAAAAGTTTGGTGTTGCCACACTGAGTTTCATGGCACCTAAAGCCTTTGTAAATCTAGCTCCTAAGTACCTAAAATACTTTTGAAAATGTGAGCTATACCTTGCAACACTGCGTGTGGGGTCATGCCTATATACCTTTACAATCTGGTCCTGAGGTAGCGTTGGCAATTTTACCCACGCTCTCCTTTTGCATTTGGTTTCATTCGCACCTCCCCCCCGCCCATTTACTTCTTTCAGTAGGAAACAAAGAGGAGAACCAGCCCCATAGGAAGAATTTCACCTCCGTGTAGAAGACCAGCGTGAGACCCAGGCACTCCTGTGTCCTGAAAATTATTGCAGCAATTAAGCTGCAAACCAGCAACTCATTTATCTGAAGGGCCCTGTCCAATTTCTATAAAGGGAGGAAATGGCTTATATAGCCCACTGCCCACCACTACAGCACATGGCGGGGAGAGGGATGAAGATGCTATTATATTTCCTAACATTATGCCTCTTAATATGACATGAATTTTTGAATGTTTTATTGCAGCTGGAATTCCAGCCCCAGTTTATTTTGGTGCATTAATTGACAGGACATGCTTGAAATGGGGAAGCAGAAGCTGTGGGCAACGAGGAGCTTGTAGGATATATGATGTTACTACCCAGAGGTAAGTGAAATCAAAATGCAGAGGGATCATGAGTTTCTGTTCTGCATCAATACTCTAAATTATTTGATGCTCTGACCCTGGCCATCTAAGGTTGGTTTCACCTTCAGCGAGGATCTCAAATGTCAGAAACCTTTGTATTAACTAATCTCGAGACCAAATCTTAAAGTCTCTACTCAGTTCTTTACACGGTCCTTACTTATTTAGGCAAAAATCTCATTGCCATCAGTGACTAAGTCCTTCCTGAATAACATATATATGTTCTACATTTCAGCCCAGCTCAGAAATCCATAGTGATCATGTGACTCACAGGCAGAGATAGAAAAGACGTCTAAATCACATTGCCTACCAAGAGTATTGCGAATACTGCCAGCCAATTTTGTTCCCCTGGCCATGTTTAACATATGAACAAATGATCAAAATGCTGAGGGGCAGCTGAAGATGTATACATTGTAGATAATGTTTGTTAAGCATAACCACAAATATCTGCCTGAAGAATATGCCAAGCAAATATTTTTCTCACTTGTTTTATTTCATGCAACCCTTGGTGGCCACACATTTGTGGAATATTTTAATGCAGAGTAGCCCAGGACTTGGGATCCCATGATACCAGCTAGCTATTCAGGGATCCTGGCCTCAAAAGCTTCTACAAATTCTGCAGGAGTAGAGGAAAATGATAAGATTTTCACTGTACAAACGTTTCTGAAGTCATAGTGTAAAAATGTTTTTGCTGTATTTACAGTGAAAGTGTCCATTTTGTCTCCTAAAATGTTGTATGAAAGAGTTCAAGGACTACTTTGTGTTTTTTATTTTTGTATAATTTCTGAAAAGATCAGTTTATAAGTAAAATTAGTTCTTGAAGTTCTTTTGAACTTTGTTTATATCGGGAGAACTGCCTTTTGTGATCTTTCTTTACAGGTATACCTACCTTGGCCTGATTGCAGGTTTCAGAGCACCATCCTACTTCTTAGCTTTCCTGTTTTATACAATGGTGAAGAAACATTACCAAGCAAAGGACCCTAAAGCCAAAGAAAATGGAGGGCAAGAAAGTGTTCCTATGAACAAAGACACTAACTCAAAGAGCAATGAATATTTGCCAGGTTCTTCTGATGTGGAAAGAGAATCATGTATTTAGAAAAAACACATTAAAACCATGTTACATGAATCAAGGCAGCATCTTTTAAAATCAACTTGCAGAATGTCCTGAACAATAACAATCAGAATGTAACAGCAGTAATGAACATATAGTCAAAGGCAAGGACAGCTAGGTGCAAATATGATTTATATATAACTATCTTATGCATGAACCTGCTTATCAATGACACACAGAACAAATTCCATGAATTAACTAATGAAGGAAAATCCTGTTTGGTCTGGTTAATTGCAACTGTCTGTAATTTTTAAATGGCTTGAATGTGATTTCTGGCACAATAACTGTATTGCAAACATTGCACAAAATGGAAGGCCCCAGTCTTGCCCACAGATCCGCCTGGATAGAGTCCCACTGAAGTCAGAGACTTTGTATATCTGTAAGGGTTGAATAAAGTGAAAAGTTAGTGCAGATTTCTGCACTCTGACCTGCCACAGTATGTCTACATGGAATGTCAAAGCGTCTTTTTTTTCTCTGTATTTTAATAGGGACCCTTTTAATTTGAAAATCTTGTTTCCAACTGAAAGTGTTGTGCCGATTAAAGTTTTAAGTAGAGCTAGTTGGAAAATGGATTTTCTGTTACACCAGAAACTCCAAAATTTCAAGTTTTGTTTTTATCCCCAATTGGAACAAAAAGTCAACATTTCAAGATTTTTAGCGTGCAATGAAAATTTCAAAATATTTTGTTTAGGAAACATCAAAACAGCCTTCTTTTTGAAGCATTTTGTTTTGACATTTTTCAACTTTTACATTATATTGCATTATCATTTATAATATAAAAGACATAATATTTGATATAAATGATAATATAATATAAATTTGAAAATATAAAGTCAAAATAAAATATTTTGACCTTACTGAAACAAAACATGTCAATTTTATCAAAATGGAATCTTCTACCTTATCAAAACAAATCATTTCATTAATTTTGATTAAATCAATATGTTCCTACTAGATGGTTCAATTTCTTCAAATCAGCATTTTTTAAGGGAAAATTGTTCTGTCGGAATATTTTTGATCAGCTGTAGTTGTGGGTAACTCCTATGTTTGCTGTAAATGGAATAACTGTAAAAATCAATTATTTTTCTTTACTTTGTATGTTTTTTACAGTACTCTATGTATAGTCAGTTTCACTGTTCCTCTAGTTAGTCAGTTTCTCCTTTATCAAAAGGACATCTCCAGACATCCACAGGAGAGCAGCAAAACTTGGATAATTTATTTTTAAAGAAGACAAAAAACAAAAATAAACAAACATCTCCTCCCTGCAACAATCCTACAACAAAGCAGGGTGTAAATAATTAAAGATTTCACTTTCAAAAGTAGGAATTTTATTTTTTTTTAAGTGGTTTTCAGAAACTCCCCTGAGGAAGTCAGGGAGAAGTTGTGCTTCTAACTTAATTGAAGTACATTTGGAAAATCCCACCATTGCAAAAACATTCAAATTGACAACTGACCGCAATTTTACTAATATTAAAGCCAAACAAAAGATCAGCTTCTGATACTTTTCATACTGTTTTGTAGCACTTTATTTCAAACTGATTCACATTACTTTCAGTGTGACTACTCATGATGTAAATGACTATTTAGTATTAATAGCAGTAAACAGGAATTGCTGCGAGCTTGTACTTGATGTACGTGTCTAAATATGGATTTAGGAGCCTAAGTGTAGGCACCTATTTTTTTTTTTTAAATCTTGACTGATTCATCCATCTTAATTTTAAAGTATGTTGAAAATTATTTTATGATTCTTTTCTTTTTAAAAGAAAATTTAAAATGAAAATTATTGAGTTCAAAGTTGCAGCATTTTATAAAAATTAGACTAAATTATTAACTGGATTGATCAGTGAAATATTTTCAGTTTTGTAGAGACTTTATTTTTTCAATCAAAACCCAGACATTTTATGCTATTCTAGTCTGAAGCTAACCTCAGTTCCTGTGCCATATAACAGCCAGTAGAGGGCACTCAAAGGATGATAATATTAACTGCCTGACTGTTGGAGCCCAATTCTATCATTAAAAGTGTCACTGCTTGGTTGCAGTTCTATCATGTTTGTCATATACCAAATTTAAACCTTATTGTTTTTAGGACATTTGAGCTCTAGATTTCTTTCAGACAGTCTGTAATACCTATTTCAAAACCATTGCTTAACCTGAGTGATATCCTAGGCTATGTCTACACTAGGAAAAGTTCGGTCGATTTTAAGTCGACTTAAAGTCGACCTTATTAAAATCGACTTACCAAAGTGGCAAAACTTTAAGTCGACTTAGTCCACTTTGTTAAGTTGACCTAACTGCCCTTAGGTTGACTTAACAAAGTGGATTTATGCGTCCACACTGGGCTTAGGTCGACCTAAGGAGTGGTAGTTACTAAGTTGACTTAAGCTTTCATTAAGTCAACTTAAGGATTTTCTTAAGTTGACTTAATGAAAGCCTAGTGTGGACGCGGCTTAATTTAAGTCGACTTAAGCCTTCTTAAGTCGACTTAAATTGCCAGTGTAGACATAGCCCTAGACAAGAAGTTTCCTTCTGAACAGCATATTTAGAATACCATAGAAGTAGCTTTTCCATCATGTCATTGGTTTCAATCCTATTACTATCCCATGGGTTTGGTGATTGTTTTAGACATCAAGTGCCTGAAACTTCCTTTCAGTGAGGGTGTTGCTTGAGTAGAAAATCACAGAACTGTCTCCCAAGATTAGATTTTGAGACATAAAATGACTTTTTTCCTTTAGCACTAATTTCCAGTTGTCTTCTCTTGGGATAGATGAATGCAATAAAATTAAACAAAACTTTGAAGGAATTAATGTTATTAACCCACACACAAGCTTATATTAGCATGCGTTGGTAGCATTGGGCCATTTGTTGGTTGTGTTTCCTCAAATGATCATCAGTGAAATAGTTAACAATGTCACTCTGTTTGCCAGCCATCTTTAGGTTTCAGAGTTACCAGCTCATTGAGAAGAGAGGGGCAGGACCTCTCTTTCAGAGCTATAGTTTGTCTATCTGCAGGATTCAGGAAGACAACACTATGCTGTTTGCACTTATTGCCGAGTTTCGAGTGCCTAGAAAAGCAGAAATGCACCTTGTGGGATTTCAAAGAGGTAGGCAACAGGTTGCATTTGAAAATCTAAAAACCCATTGTTGTATTAAATAAAAGGCTAGATCCTGGAGAATGGTTTTAGAGTAATGGATAGATTATTTCTGTGGCAAATATATCAGAAGCAGAATCTCAGAGTATGGAGGGACCCGGATATTAGCCACATCCTGGAATAAAAAGTTATAATTAAGTGTATTGTGTAAGAGCTATTGATCTGTTAAGACATTACAGTCTTGCCTGCTACAATAAGTCATTAGAGTATTAATTATAATAATACCTGGGTGGAAAGTAGGAGAATTTTCCAGCTAAAATGAGGTTTATTTGTGGCTGTAGGGCAACGGAGTTAACCCACTGCATTTGATTATGTTATTACAACTCTTTCATTGCTCTTTTCTCAGCAACCCATTTACTGATGTTTTGATTTACTAGATGTGTCAGTAAGAAGACCTCTGGAACCTAAGTGATTGAGACATCTTGCTTACAGTTAATTTTTTGTTTGTTTGTTTTTGGGGGACAGTGCTAATTCTTTGGACATGCATGGCTGACAGGAATATTGCCCAATGCACTATTTATTGATATATGTTAGGGGTATCTTGTTCTCAGGGTGACGCTAGATCAAAGTTTTAGGTGAGAAGCTACACTCCAAACATCACAACCCATGAAAAGATGCATTCAATGCTACTGTTAAAATACACTGGTCTCAAACAAATGGGATAGGAATGGGAAGGGAGAAGCAGACTGAGGCCAAAGGAATCACCCCACTGATGAAAAAGATTTGAAGTATTGCAAATTTCAGAAGCTGTGGCCCACTGCAATCACGGGTTCTTGGGCAGCTATCTACGTGGAAGGAAACGCCTTTGTGCCCAGAGAGACAAGCCAGGACATTGTCCCCTCCTTCTTTCCAAGAATTCCCCTTTCTCCTGGCAGTGTGGTTCCACTGGGAGTCAGGCTCCCATTAGCAAAGCCTCCATTTGGCTACTCAGGAAGCCAGCATAATGCAATATGGCTCTGAGAGCCCAAAGAGAGGCTGCAATCTGTCTTTCTGCATACTCTCAAAAATTTGGAGGGGTAGGGGAAGGAGGATTTGCATACCACAAACTAAATACCCAGATGTCAGATTTACTCAACATGTGGACCAGATCCACTGACCACAGAAATGAACTGTAAGCTCTGTATGAAAAAAACCAACCAGACCTTGAACATGCAAGAAATCGTTTACTGAAGTGGTTGGGGTTGACATGGCTGAATCAAAACAGAGCACTAGGAAGAAGGATGAAAATTCAGCTAGTAAGTTGTTGGAACCCGTTGGTCCAGTCAGAACCACTGATGAGCAGACAGTTTATATTCAAGATGAGAGCACATATGACACAACACAAACTAAAACCAATATGTAACTTGATAGTTTTATTCAAATTGAGTGATATTTTCAGCTCGTGTAAAGCAGTGTTGTGTCATAGACTTTAATGGCGCTATATGATTTACACAGTGAGGGTCTGCTCCATTATGCATCCCCTGTAGAGTAAAATTATTGATTTTTTTGGTTTGAGAGGTGCTAAGTAAAGGTGGGTGAAATTTTTTGGAGATAGAGTTAGTATACTGAAAAATGCAGTTTTTGAGTTGATCCATATTTTTAGCAAAAAAATAAAAACAAATATAAAGATTCCCTTAATGTTCCTATGAGCTGGCATTTTCTTCAATGAAGCTGTGACTTTAAAGATTATAAAAGCTGTGTGTAACTCTCCGAGTACCTGTCCAGGTTATTTGATTCACCTCTTACTGCGATAGCACCTATGGCTATGTCTACACTGAGAAATCTAGGTTGACTTTACCATGTCAACTTTACCAAGTCGACTTTGTCGACCTTATTAAATCGACTTAGAGAGTCCACACAGGACTCTTAAGTTGACTTAACCCTGGCCTCACTAAGTCGACTTAGAGAGTCTACACTAGACTCTCTAAGTCGACTAGTTAGTTCAAGGGGTAGGGAGGCTCCTTGGAAGCCTTGGCTACGGGGGCTCATCCTGGGGAGAGCCAGCCCCGCACTGCCCTTCTGTCCCAGACCGCTCAGCTCCCTTCTCTCCGGAACCCCAGCAGTCCTGGCTAGAAGGGAGCCCCGCGGCTCCTTTCTGCCAGGACCCCCACCGGTCCCGACCAGAACGGAGCCCTGTGGCTCCATTCTGGCTGGGACCATGCTCCAGCTGCTAGGGAGCCCCCGGCAATTGCCAGCACGGTACTCCAGCTGCTGGGGAGCCCCTGGGGCTCCCTAACAGCTGGAGCATGGTCCTGAAAGGAGCCGCAGGATTCCGTTTTGGCTGTGACTGCTCGGTCCCGGGCAGAAAGGAGCTCTGCACTCCCTTCTGGCCGGGACCCCAGTGGTCCCGGCCAGAAGGGAGCCCCGCAGTCGCTTTTCCCCAGGGCGTGAGCTGTCCCAGGGAGAAGGGAGCTGGGATGAGCCACTAGCAGCTTCCTGGGGAGAAGGGGGCAGGGGCTCCCTTTTTCCTCTGTCCTAAGTCGACTTACCCTGTAAGTCGGCTTAGGGCATCCACACTCCTTAAGTCGACTTAAGAAGTTGACTTAAGCATTAAAGTTGACTTAAAAGCAGGTCTTAAGTCAACTTTAAATTTCCTTAAGTCGACTTAAACAGCAGCTTAAGCCTGCTTAAATCGACCTAATTTACTAGTGTAGACGCACCTTATGAGCCCCAATCCTGGACCAAGACCCCATTATACTAGGGTACAAACATAGAATAAGAAGCTTGTCTTTACCGCAAAGAGCTTACAAACTGAGTCCTTCATGCCTCTGCTGACAATAGCAGATTCATTGCAGTACCTTTTGGCAAGGGAACTGCAACCCTTTATTCCTTTAATTAGTTGCTCAGCTCAGCTATTACATGTTACAAATGAAGAAGTCAGGTATCTTGGCTACAGGAACCTTCAGCGTCACAGGCTTCCTAGCTTAAATAAATGCCAAGTTTATCTGGCACAGTTGACCATACAGAGAAATGTAACATGGACTTGAGAGTCTAGGTTGAACCAGCTCCTTAAGGAATGAGTCTCACACGAGAGGAATCAGGCAATCCCCTATAAAGAGAAGAAGATGGCTAGAGTAAAAGGGGGAAATCAAGGGCACTGCTGCAATGCTGATAGATGTCATAGGGAGGAAATAAAAGTCTTTTACAGGACTCTAATATCTATTAGGGATGTTAGAGGATAAAGCATGGGGAGCTGGAGCTGGAAGCTCCAGGCAGGTGGGAAATCTTGAATGTGGAGAAGTCTGACTGGATGTCAGAGCCCAAGTAAGGGAATGCTGGGAGCTCCGGCTGGGACATCAGAAAAAGAAGCCCTAGAGGGTGAGAGAGAATGCCAGTGCAAAGTATGTGTCTTTCTTTGAGTTGTTGGAATGGATTTTAGTGTGGGACTCTGGGCTATTGTAAACTGGTTTTGGTATTAGGCATAGGTGATGTTAGCCAGAGGAAGCCTCTCTGAGTTCTTAAATGGCCCTAAACAGAGAAAAACCAGAAGGGTGTGCTCAATAAGCAGCAATCCTGTTGCAAGAAATTCTCAAAGGAAAAAAAAAACAACTTTATGCACAGTATAAGCTTCCAGTGTCTAGTCCCCAAACTTAATTTGGGAGGGGGGGGGCGTATTAGTTGAAGAGAATGGAAAAGGTTGTGATCTTTTTTTTTTTTTAAAGGCTTGCTTTCCTTGGCAGCAGCAGGAGGCTGCCTCATCCCAGCTTGTGCTTTTGAAAGGTTGTGTATCATGCCCAGGAAATCATGCTGTCATTGGAGACCCTGCCTCAGAATTGCTGTGAGCCCAAGTATCAAGTCGTCTTTGTAAGGCTACATGTGACTTCATCTTTTAAGTCAGACAGCAGCACACAGCTTCTACTGTACATCTCAGTTACAGGATAATAGCTTAGCATTGTTAGATCTTTTCTTTATCTACCCAACCTTCTTCAGCGCCTCTTCCAAATTACCATTAATGTATTTCAAAGGGCTTGTGCTACTTTATGGGTTCTTCTCATTTGCATAAAAAGACAATTATAAAAAAATTGGATGTACAAACCTCACATATTAAAAGACACAACAAACAACTTTCCAAAGCACACACCCTCTTTGTAAGCCTCTTTCAGATCAGTAGCTCTTAGCATGTCAATAGATTCTTCACCTTAAGAGATTCCCTCTGTTTCCTGTCTGGTTGCCACATTGAAAAACATAATAAATACAGCTCGTATTGCATAGGCCATGCACCATCTCCATGTGATTTTTTGCATCTATGATGTCTTTGTGTTTGATTCCAACTTTCCATGTAGATTCTGCCCCCTTCCCTATAGGTTCAGAACATATAGGAATCAAGTTGATAGTAAGATAGGAATTGCCATGCCATGTCACAGTAATGGTCTAGTAGCTGGCAGTAAGCCATTGAGCGCTTGGCCTGAGTAAAGACAAAGGATTTCTCAAATGGTGACCAAGTGTGAAAAAATAGGAGAGAGGGTGGGGAATCAGGGGGATAATAGACACCTATATAAGAAAAAACCATGAATATCTGGATTGTCCCTATAAAATTGGGACATCTGGTCAGCCTAACTTCAGAATCTGGCCCAAACTTTAGTTGAAGTTTTTATTAACGCAAGTCATTCCAAATAACTTGAAGCTAATTTGACTTTTATTTTATTGACATTTTTCCATTCTTCTTTTCTTTTGTTGTGCCTCCCCCCATCCCCTCCAGCTGCCCTATCACTCAGCTAGCTTTTTAAGTTGTTTTTTATTTCTTCTGGAATCTATATTAAAAAGTGCCATCACTCAGAGAAAAAAGATTTGACATTCCCACCTCTACAGGTGGCTTCCTTGGAAGCTTTGAAATTGTACACAGTATTTTATATGTTGTGACGGGGCACTTGCCCTGCACTGGCCTTTAAGGGGTTAATAAGGGCCAGGGAGCTGCAGCCAATGGGCTGCAAGCAGGAGAGAGCCAACAAGGGGCCAGGATCTCAGTATATAAAGCAGGGGTAGGCGACCCCTGGCACATGTGCCAACAGTGGCACACGAGCCTATTCAGAGCGGCACACGGTACCCTCTGCGGCACCACAGAAATAGCCTTTCCTGCCACCAAAGGCCACTCTGGGTGGCTTCTTTTAGGTGTGGTTGGGGTTCAGGGGATCTCCACAATGCCCATGCCCCTATATGCCATGGAAAGAAGCTGCTCATAGTGGATCCTCTTCCCTGCATGCCCCCACCAAAAGGGGAAACTCCGGGCAGCTTCTTTCTGCAGCATGCCTGGGGACCCCTGAGAGGAGCTGCTGCTTCCCATGGCATGCCTGGGAAGCGCCCCATTGCCTCCACTCCAGCTGTGGCTGCCATTGAATTTTCAGGCAGTCACCATGTTTTTTTCAGCAGAGGGGTCGCCGGCATCAGCTGAGGGTTGGGGAGGAAGGGCCGGCACAGGGGTTGGCAAGGCAGCTGTGGGATCCTGAAGGCACCCAGAAGGGCCCGGGGTCCAAAGCAGCAGTCCTAAGGTGAGAGGCATGGAGAGGCCAGCAGTTGGGACTCGGGGACATCAAGCCAGAGCAGACTACAGGAGAAATCAGAGCAGTGGCCCAGAGGGAAGGGGCCAGGATCAGATGGCTGCTGGACTCTGGAGTGGAGAGTAAGTGCATGCACGAGACTGGGGCTGCAGAGAAAGCATCCCAGGGAATTGTTGTGTGGAGAAGTGACTGAAGAAAGGCCTCAGTGGAGGTGCTTAGAGTCCCTGGGCTGGGGCCCAGAGAAGTGGGTGGGCCTGGGCCCTCTCCACTCCCCCTGGCACTAGGACTAGCACAGGACTCTCCAGCCTGTGACTGTGAGTGGCCAGGAGGCAGGAGAGACAATACCCTAGAAGGGATGGACTATGGGACCTGGCTGGAGCGCTAAGATCCTCAGCAGAGGAATCAGGACAGGAGTCTGGTGTAGGAAAGGCAGAGCACTGATCACTTGCAGGGGGACCACTTGAGCTGTATTCCCCAGTGTCATCACCAGGAGGAGCCTTGCAACTGGGTCACGTGCTGATGGACTGTAATAGATACTTTTTGTGCACATAGAAAGCAGCACCTAATAGGAATCATTTTCCTTATCCTTCCTAGATAACGTACTGGTGATCACATTTGTAAATTATTTTTTGGAACAAAAATGTCATAAGCTAATGGTTATTGCGGTTAGGTGTTTCATTCTATCTCTTGGAAATACTTTAACAGCCTTCCTTCATTTTTTAATGGGATAGTAAGTATTAACAAAAAAATATTTTTATTAGTATGTGACTCCCATGAGACTCCCCCCCCCCCCCCCCCGTCCCTGCTTTATGTTATTTCTGTGTTGAAAGACCAGACAAATACAAAAGACAGGGTTTTGGGGCACTGGTCAGACTCATGTATTATTTCCAACAACAGAATAATTAGCTGAATAATATAGCTAAAACTTTACAGCTTCCTGTGAAGAGTTTACTGAATTTTAACCCCCTATATTGATTTCAAGGGCCCATGTCTCTGTTTTCATAAATCTATTGACTTCAGTAGTTTTGAACCAGCAGAAAGTTTGGTGCTATCCAAGGCAGGGCTGGCCAAGGGTTTTTGTGCCCTAGGCGAGCTATGATTTTGGCAGCTCCTCCCCCACACGTTATAAGAGATAACATATGTAAAAAATTCTCTTCCATCTAATTTGGTGCCCCTTAAAGCCTGGCGCCTTAGGCGACTGCCTAGTTCACCTATATGGTTGGGGCGGCCTGGTGCTATCACTTTATGTGATGTTCCTTTTCACCATTGAAGGAACACTTTGGATAAATTTTAGAGCAGCATTTAATCAACTGAATACACAACTCACATGGCTATGTCTACACTGGCAAGTTAGTTCGAATTAAGGAAGCTTAATTCGAACTAACTAAAGCCATGGTTACACTAGGCTTTAATTAGTTTGAATTAAGGGCTTCCTTCATTCGAACTAATAACTTCGAATAGGCTATTTGAACTAAGTTAGTTCGAATTAACCAATGTGGGTATGTTAGTTTGAACTAATTTTTTAGTTCGAACTAACCAGCCCATTGAAATCAATGGAAATGGCTAATTCGAACTAAGCAAGTGCCATTCATGGGACTTGCTTAGTTCAATCTAAATTTTGCTAGTTTGAATTAAGTTAATTTGAACTAACTAAAATTAGTTCGAATTAGTTAGTTCGAACTAACTAATTTGAACTAATTTTAGTAAGTGTAGACATAGCCATACTATTTATCACTGAAGTTGCATATATTAATTTCTATGCTGAATAATAACTTTGTTTTTCATCTGTCCTTTATGACTAACAAATCTATGTTATCATAGTTATATCTATGTATCAGCAATATGCACTGTGCCATCACTAAATTTAACTTCAAGTGACACTCTTTGCTTAACCCATCAAAATCAACAACAATCTTGGGATGACAATGAAACATCCCAGATGTCAAAGTCAGGTAACAACTGCTTTTAAGTAAATAAAATACATTGCTGTGCTCTTTTATAGATGTCAGAGACGATCATGGATAACTGGAGGTGAATTATCATCGTTTCAGCCTGTTTCTGAGTCGCAAAACGGTCTTCTCATCTGACTCCCCTTGCCAGGGTAAGTTTAATTGTCAGTGATGTCCATGCTGCAGTTGCAAAACATTCATGATGATAACCTATCTGTGAATTGCCCAGCTATTCTGAACAGCATGCCAAGCTGCATGTGTCTTTTGAATAAACTTAAGCCACATTTCAAATGAAAACCCCTCCACTCTAAGTCCTACTGACTACATACATTAATTAAAGCCTGGCATTTTTGGTTGGTTTTTAATTTGAAAAAACTCCAAGGCAATTTCAGAATGAAAACTCAAAGTGAAACGCAGTTGCATTGTAAAGGAATCAAGTGAAATACACCCAAATATATTGGGCATAATTCTCCATTGCTTTACATCTTGTGTAAGCTGTCTGCGCCTGGGCAAAGTGGGGGCCAAAAAGTTACTAAAATCAGAATAGTAATGTTTATACTCATATGCCATACCTGTAATTAACTGCACGAGGCAGTGGAGAATCAGGTCCTTTGTGCTTAAATCTGCAAAAATTCAAGCTCATAATTTTGAATCTCTCTGATTCAGTCATGTGCCTCCTGCATGTTGCTTTTCAGCCATAGCCCTATCTGCTAGTGCCAGCTGCACAAAACACCCTATTTCTATATTCTACGCAGATAAGAACTCTTCGTGGGGGGGAATGGGAGGCTTAAGTGGTGTGGAGAATGACACAGGAATAATCAAAATTGTTCAGTTTCCATCTGCTTTTATGGTACCTGATGCTTTTTATGGAACATTTAAACATGTGAGACTGCAGATTCCAAAAATATTTATATACCACAATTCATTCACATTTCCTCAAAGGTTAGTGTATTAAATCTCTATGTGTGGTATGTGCTCATTATGCATGTGTGACTGAATTCCTATCACTCAAATTCCTGCATCTTAAACCAGCTCATCAGTGGGTGGAAAGTGCCTACTCACTCATGAGGCATAACAGCCAGTATTTGTCTCCACCATGTGTTTTGTACAGATCTAATTTTTTTACCAGGGATAGATAAGTTGTTTTTTGGTGACAAATAGGGGTTAGACTAGATGACTTTCTAAGGTTCCTTTCACCCCTATTCTTCTATCAGGCTGTCTAATCCAGAGTACATTTCATTTGCTCTTTGGTGGCTTTATTTATTTTTTTCTAATCATTATTTCAGCAGAAGCAACCCCACTCTCAAACTCTTATTGTTTCGCCACACACTGTGTTGAGCCTGAGATGTTTCAGACTTGGATCCTGACCCTGCAAAAACTAAACCATCAGATTCCTGCTGCGCTCAGTGGAACCACTTGGGAATCTAAAGTTCAGTAACTTTAGTTAAGTGTATATGTGAGTTTAAGGATCAGAATCTTGTTTTGTGACCCTTTTTTTACATTTAATTTTAATTTTTAGTTTTACATTGGTCTTTTCTCTCTCTGAATCCTTAAGGCAGGACATTAGCTGTCATCACAGGAATGATAGATGGAATTCAAATACTGCTGCAAAATGCTGGGGGTTTATAACTATGGAAAAGTGATGGTGCCAGTGTTAGAGAACACAAAAAAACAGTACAGAATCCTCAGCTAAGGAGTGTTCTCAGAGTCATGTGCTGGGATTCAAAACTCAAGGATCCAACCTTTGGAGACATTTGCTCAGTTTGTGGCACACAGATGAGCTAATGAATAGTATGAGTTTTCTATCAAAAGATGGTTATAAAACAAATATAGATATTATTCAGCTGCAGAAGAAAAACCTTGAATCATTATTTTTACAGATTGTGTGAAGAAGCAGATTCACCTATGTGGATATATAGTCTAGAGGGAAACACGTTACATGGGACTGGGGAACACTGATGATGTCTCTGGGGATTTCTTACCTGGTCGACTTTGCTAAAGAAGAACTCTCTGCTTTCTATATGGTAAATTTACAACAGAAAACAGTGAAAGAGCTCAGCTGCTCTGGGATAACAGCTATTTGGTCACTGTTACAGAGCACAAATTATGTTCAGCGTCAGTTACCGGTAAGGGTAATGGTGTACCTGATTTGCAGATTAGTAAGGTTTAATACGCAAGAATTTTTTAGATAGTTAGCCACTCTCGTTCAATTAATATGGGGGGGTTGTTTTTGTTTGTTTGTTTGTTTGTTTGTTTGTTTGGTGGTCCTGTTTTTTGGGACGAAAACAAATGTCAAAATTCAGAATTTCCTGTAGGATGGAAATACAATTTTTCAGTAAGCTCTATTGTATATGATACAACTGAATGAGTTTATCCAGGGCAAAGTAAATAACGGTTATTCAAATGACTTTGGATGGCCCCAAAATTAGCTACAACATATTCATCTTCACTAGACCAAAGGAGTTACATGTTCACTCCAGAATCTGTATACAGAAATGGCTGTCTGCAGGAGCCCTCACAGGTGATCAGGCCAGCCTGAAGATGTCTGCCACCAGAATAAAATCCTGCAGGATGCTGGGTTTGGGTGGATTTGTTTCGTCAGTGGGGGGGTTTCTTTCAGCAGAGGACAGATGTGTGCTGTGACACATTAATGTGTTGCAACACAGCGGTTGAGAACCACTGCCCTAGATGAACATTTTTTTTCAAGGAATGTATAATGTTATAGTCTGATTTCTTCGACTTATTTTAAGGTTTCTCTTAATATGGCTCTCATGTTGCAATCAAATCCATACAAGTCAAGGGCTTATTTGCATGGCTCTGATTGCAGAATCAGAGGCCTTGTTATTTTGATCACCGTTGTCTTTTTCTAATGGATCGTAGGAAATTTACAGCAATTGACTAAACAAAAGTCATGAGTTGGCCATTTTCTTCAATAATTTTCTTCAACCCTCCCCCCCCACCATACACTTTTATGCTAGAGAACACAACATTCACTCCACAGGTGTCTCAGTGGGCTGATGCACCATGACGTGGATTTCTGATACCTAGAACATTTAGTTGTGTGGCTGCCACACCCTTCTGCTTTTTGCCTAAGGCTATGTACACACGATCACTTTATTGCGCGATAAGGCTCCTTATCACGCAATAAAGCTGACTGTGTACATACGATCATTTTTCTTGTTGCACGGCAACACCATCTTGCCACGCAACATTAAAACCACTCAACACGAGAGTGGTAAGCATTACTGCAGAACAGCTGTTCCACAGTAATGCTCGTGTGTATGCTTTTTCCGAGATAGACAGCCTCAGGAAATGTCCCAGAGTGCCAATCGAGGGCACTCTGGGACATTAGAGCTGTCAAATATGTCAATTTCACTGCTCTGGCTCCAGCAGAGCAGTGAAATTGACTATTATGGGAGCTGCCAGGTTTGGCAGCTCCCCTGGACTGAACTAGGGGGCTGACCCGAACCGGCTGTTCAGGCCAGCCCCCTAGCTCAATCTAGGGGTTCGGACGGTGGCAGGAGCTGCGGCGCTTAAGCGCTGGAGCCTCTGCTACCACCCGAACCTCTGCACTGAGCTGGGGGGCTGGCTCTGGTTCAGTGCAGGGGTTCGGGTGGCGACAGAGACTCCGGCAGGGCATAGCCTTTGCCGCCACCCAAAGCCCAGGGGCTGAGCTGGGGGGCTGGCTCAAACCCTTGCCGGTTCGGGCCAGTCCCCAGCTCAGCCTCGGGGCTTCGGGTGACAGTGGGGGCTGGCAACGCAGTCCCCGCCGCCACCAGAAGCCCTGCAGCTGGGCTAGGGGGCTGGCTGTGGGCAGGGTATGGTGGGACAGGTGCCCACCATGCACTGCTCTTCTATCGCAAAGGAGCATTCACACCGTGAATGCTCCTTTGCGATAAAAGCAGCACGTATGTACATACAAAAGCACTGTATTTATAGCACTTTTCTTGTTCCGCAATAACTTATTGCAGGACAAGTTTATCGTGTGTACATAGCCTAAGAGTCTGAAAAAGCAGGAGAAGAAAATAAGGCCAAATCTTCACCTAATCTCTCTGCAATAGGGATGTGGGGGCTGGGGTGAGGGAAATCAAGGCAAGAGAAATCACCAGTCACTGTGAAGTGGTCAGAAATGTTGAAAGGCAAGCATTTCACAGTTGTTTTCAAGTTTGGGAAGTGTCACCATACCACAAGTACAGACCAAGAAGCAAATTCTGAGTACACAGGTTTGAAACTAATGCCTGAAAGCCTCAAGGGGTTTGGAACCATAGCCCATTAGATCCAAAAGTTCAGAGGATTATCAAATTTTTGCCTTTCCCTTCCTGTAGCTAATCTGAAAGTCTCTGCCTGATATTATCCCTGCAGTGAAATTCCCAAGAATCGCTGGTTCCCTCTTTATCTCCCTTTATGTTCAATTACCTCTGACCACTAAAAGCCGGGACTGGATGACAAGGGAATGAATCACTTGATAAATTACCCTGTTCTTCTCTATTCACTACTTATGAAGCATATAGCACAGGACATAGTTGGAAGACAGGAAACTGGAGTAGATGGGCCACTGATCTGACCCATTTTGGCCATTCTTATATTCTTATTAAATTACTAATACACAGAAAAGTTGTTCAAGTCACTTATTCTATATTTACACTGGTACACCTGAGATCAGAATTCTCAGCTGTACATATTAAACATGCATATCCAAATTCTTCCTCTATTTCTATCCCATACAATTCCATTGAATTCAATAAGGTGGGAATCATGCCAATATTTCACTTTGTGGTTTCACAATTTAGTCATCTGACTGCACTGTGATTTTAGTGCAGTTAGATTTCTTATTTTCCTCCTCAAATCTCTTCACTTCACGGAAGAAATTATTTAGCAACCAAATCTATTTTATGTTTTTATGCTGTACACTTCTGCAGTCCAACAATCTTTATTAGTTATTACACTTTCAGACCAAAATACATGGCACAGCAGTATGATCAATTGGCATCTAAGTCTAATTTTATAATTGGTGAGTATTATCCTACAACATTCATAGGGTGCATCTACACTTGTAAATTAAGTCGACTTAAGCCTGCTTAAGTCGACTTAATTTACTCTGCGTTCAGACTGGAGTTTCCTTAAGACGACTTAAGCTGTTGTTCCCTTCTCCCCAGACCTGCAGCTTCCCTGCCCGGGGAGCTGCGGTGCTGGGGAGAAGGGCTCCCCAGCCAGGGTTCTAGTGGGAGGGGATCCCCTGCTGGAACCCTGGCTGGAGAGCCCGGGAGGCGGGTGGCTGGTCCCGGCAGAGCCTCCGAAGGCTTTCCAGGAGCTGGAGCGCGGTTCCGTCTAAGAGGGACTGCAGGAATTCCCTTCTCTCCAGGATCCCCGTGGGTCCCGGCAAAAAGGGAGCGGTGGCTCCCTTTTTGCCCGGACCCGCGGGGGTTATGGAGAAAAGGAAGCCGCTGGCTCCCTTTTTGCTGGGACCCTGTGTGATGCTGTCCAGGTTTAGCGACCCATTTATGATATTATTTTGTATTAATATTTCATAATTGCTATAATCCATAGGAACTATGTCATGTTTGGTATCAATAGAAAGGTGGTAATTTGCTAGGAATGATTATATGGTTGTGTGTAGGAATTACATCTGTATTAGAAGTTAGGAATATGTTTGTTATATCTATATTTCAACCTGTGTGATTCTGGGAAACTCCCCAGACAGGATGTCTACAGTCATTGTCTCCTTAATGGCCCATTAAGGAAGCTCCCAGGTACAATGGGCCCAGGGAGAAACCTGTTGAGCCACTAGGACTTGAACATGTGACTCCACTCCATTTTGATTGGAAAGAACGGCACACAGCATGGAGAAGGCCAGAGGTGATAAAAGGCAGCAGCCCCGACTCCATCTTGTTTCAAGTCCCCAGTCTACAGCCAACACCCGTCTCTGGAGCTATTCCTCTGTGACTGGACAAAGGATTGAGGCCCACCCAGCTGCTGGGTGTTTACCAGAGGAACAAGCCTGCAACCTGCTTTACATGAACTTTAAATCATTTGTATGTATGTGATTCACTTTGACCCTTTAACATCTCTCATACTTTGCTTCTTTTCATTACATACTAAACCTTTAGTTGTAGTTGCTAAAGGATTGGCTATCAGTGTGGTATTTTGGGTAAGATCCAAACCTATATTGTTCTGTGTGCTGTCGCTGGCCCTTTGGAGTCAGGAGAATCTATATCTTTAAGGGACCGTGCAGCTAGGTGGGAGCCAGAGGAGCTGGAGAGCAATAAAGGGGGCTGTTTCTATTTTGGGCAGATTTCTTGGTACCTGGTGTAGAGTGCCAGAAGCCCATTTGTGACTGATAGGGAAATTGGTTCGTGTACCACCCATCAGTGTTTGGGGAGTTTGGCTCCCGGTTTTGCAGCTTGCCCTGATTTTTTCACATCCAGGCAGGTATCCCAGGAGGCCCTGGTCACACCCTGCTCCAGCTGCAGGGAAACCTCCTGGTCTCCCCGCCAGCTGGGCACCGCTGTGCTGGCACTTGCCGGCGCTCCAGCTGTTTGGGGAGCCTCCGGAGGCTTCCCGGGAGCTGGAGCGCGGTCCCAACCAGAAGGGAGCCACAGGGCTCCGTTCTGGCCCAGACCTCTGGGGTCCCAGCAGAAAGGAGCCCGCGCTCCCTTCTAGCCGGACCCCCGGGGGTCCCAGCAAGAAGGAAGCGGCAGCTCCCTTTTTGCTGGGACCCGCAGGGGTCCCAGGGAGAGGGGAGCTGCTGGCTTCTTTCTAGCCAGGACCACTCGGTCCCAGCTAGATGGGCTCCTTTCTGCCTGGGACCTGAGTGGTCCCAACCAGAAGGGAGACGAGCGGTCCGGGGCAGAAGGACGCTCCGTGCTCCCTTCTCCCCCGGACTGCTCCGGGGCTTACTGCCTTGGGGAGAGCCAGCCCCATGCAGGGCTGGCTCTGCCTGGACCTAACTAGTTGACTTAGAGAGTCTAGTATAGACTTTCTAAGTCGAGTTAGTAAGGCCCACTTTAAGTCCACTTAGGAGTCCTGTGTGGACTCTCTAAGTCGACTTAATAAGGTCGACTTAAAGTTGACTTATTAATGTTGACTTATTTAAGTCGACCTAAATCACTAAGTGTAGACATAGCCATAGTGCTTGGGAAGTGCTTTGAACCAGGTATATGTATTAGTGGTAGAAAGACCTGCAACTGCTAAGAATCAGAGATTTAATATCAAGTCTTTCTCTCTAAATGCATTTATAACTATTGAAGATTTAAACAAAAAATTCTCACAAGGAGAACTTAGCCTCAGTGCACCATGAGTACGCCTGCCTGATATGTCTTATTGCTGGTATCATACAGTTCCTTAATTTTCTATTTCATTTTCCAGACCGTTTATTTTATGTAAAACATTCTTCCACTAAAAATACAGTTCATAAAGATAAGAACAATTTGCATTTGGTTCAGTGTCTTCTATCACAGCATTTACATGTCAGTTAGACTGATTATGAAATGATATTTAATATAGGGATTTCTGGAGTTTTGGAGACATTGAGGTCATCTAATCTAATTAGGACTGCTAGGAGATGAAGGGGGAAAGCAAAACTACCAGTCTAGTTTGTTAAAAATAAAAAAGAAGTCGTGTAATACTTTGAGACTAACACATTTATTTATCACATGAGATTTCATGGGAGAGATCCCACTTCATCAGACTCTTGACCAAGTGGGATCTCTCCCACCAAAGTTCATGCGATAAATAAATTTGTTAGTCTTTAAAAGTGCCATAAGACTCCTTGGGTGCAACTACATGGGCAACTTAGGTCGACTTAAGGAGGCTTAAGTCGACCTAAACAAAACCACATCCACACTGGGCTTTTATTAAGTCAACCTAAGCATTTCCTTAAGTCGATTTAAGGAAAGCTTAAGTTGACTTAACACCTTGTTTTAGGTCGACTAAAGCCTTAAGTCGACTCCTTAAGTCTACTTAAAGCCAGTGTGGATGGGGATTAGCGCCTAAATCGACTTTATTAGGTCCACTTAAAGCTTTAAGTCGACTTAATACGGTTGACAAGAGGCTATGTCTACACTAGAAAAGTTAAATCGACTTTGTTAAGTCGACTTAATAAAGTCAACTTTAAGTTGACTTAAAGTCAACCTTAAGTCAACCTAACAAAGTCGATTTAACTTTTCTAGTGTAGACATAGCCCTTGTTTGTTTTACTGAAGTAGACTAACATGACTACCCATTTTGTTCTAGTTTGATGATTTCTTTATGCGGCACTTAGCTGTTATGGTGAAAGTTGAGGAATAAAAATCAGAACGGAGAGAAATATGTGAATACCAAAAATGGTCCCTTTGTAGTGCACAAAACCAAAATCTGACATTGAACCCTGCTTAGCTCTGGGAGTTCAAAGTCCAGATCTCATTCTCAACTCCACAGTTTGGGCTCACTTCTGCTTTAGCACATATTTTGGCTTCATGCATATGTTGTAGTCAAATACAGATTGTGAATGTGACTGATTGTCACAATTTTAGGAGTAATCACTTAACCTGCTACAGCTGTTGGGACTTTCACTGAAGCATTTATCATGAAAAAATAGAAGCTAGGCATCATTGCAGTGATGAAATTTGCACTTATTGTTTACATTCTACATCTTCACTTTTTACTGTAAAAGTAGAGAACTGCAAGGTGGCAGAAGATTATGGAAGCTTCTTATTACACAGATAGCAAATGTCCCTATCCTTCACTAGTAGCAAGGATGTCATGCATATACATCATCTCAATGCCTCATAGTGGTATTAAAATTATTGATACAACTAGTGATAGCTTTGAACAGGGAAATCAGGGTCCAGAATTGTAATCCAGTCCTAGCCTATCCAAAACACACAGTGGAGCTGAGTTCTAGGTTGGCCCCATCTTCTAGTACTGTAGAATATGTATTTTTGAGTTTGAGGTAGATGCCATTGCCTTTCAGGCCCTGATCAGTAAATGGCTCCACATGAGCACGCTCCCCTGAGCAATTTTCTGAACCTCACATTCCTACCTTGTTAAATGGGGATTATAATAATGGCATAACTCAGAGAGGTGTTTGTGAGACCTAATGTGGCAAAGATTATTAAGACCAGCTATAATTCGTGAATTCTGGCTGCATAACCATATAGCCACAAAAAAAAAAAAAAAAAAAAAAAAAAGGGACTGATGCCTGATTCTCCTTGAAAACAGGCATCTTTCTACTTTGGATCAAATTCCTATGATTGGGAGTGCGGGGGGCATAGACTCTAAGGTCAGAAGGGACCAGTACGATCATTTAGTCTGACCTCCTGCAAAATGCAGGCCACCAACCTATGACTGAGTTATTTACCTCCTTAAATCATGATTTAAGGACTTTAAGATACAAAGAATTCACTGGTAGGTGAGCCATGCCCTGTGCTACAGAGAAAGGCGAAAAATCCCCAGAGGCCAAGCCAATCTGCCCTGGGGGAAATTTCCTCCAACCCCAAATATGGTGATCAGTTAAACCCTGAGCACATGGGCAAGTCTTAAGAGCCAGTTAACTAAGAAACAATTCTCTGTAATAACTCAGTCAATTTCCAAAATAGGCTATCTGATCATACCATCCCCTCCATAAATTTATCAAGCTCAGTTTTGAAAGCAGTTATAGTTTTTGCCCCCACAACTCCCCTTGGAAGGCTATTCCAGAACTTTACTCCTCTAATAGTTAGAAACCTGTGTCTAATTTCAAGCCTAAATTTCTTGATGGACAGTTTATAACCATTTGTTCTGGTGTCCACATTGGTGCTGTACTCAAATAATTCCTCTCCCTCCCTGATATTAATCCCGCTGATGTATTTATAGAGAGAAAACATACCCTCCTCAACCTTCTTTTGGTTAGGCTAAACAAGCCAAGCTTCTTGTGTCTCCACTCATAGGGCAGGTTTTCCACTCCACAGACCATCCTTGACACTGACATCCAACTGACACTGGATCTCCAGTACAGACTGCCCAGTATAGATAAGGTATGACTACCAAACTTCCATTAATAATAGAAGAGATCTAAAGTAAGTAACCATATGGAGCAGATTTGATCATGTGCTCATAACCACTTATATTCAGAACAGCACTTAAGTGCTATCCTGAAAAGGAACTTTTTCCTGAATCAGAGCCTGGAAAATTACATGCATAAAGTAATTGTGCATCCTATGCTGAAAAAGAACAAACTCTGGTTTAATCAAATATGGGCCTACAGCAGACCACATGGAAGCTCATATTGTCAGATGTGACTAATAATGTTGAGTGTTTCAGATTTTGGGTGCCCAACTTGACAATTTAAGGCAGAGGCTCTCAATCACTGGCCCGTGGGCCACCTTTTGAAGTGGCCTGCAGTCCCTGGTCCTGGTTCACAGCTGGAAGCCAGGCTGTGGCTGCCCACCTCGCTCCCTTCCCCGGCACTGGGCTCTCTCCAGCGGCAGCAGAGGCAGAGGCCCCTAGCAAGGAGGGAGGGAGAGAGCCGGGCTGGGAACAGTGCCTAGGTGAGGACCCAGCGGGGGCACCCTGTACGGTCCCTGAGTGGGGTAGGACACCTTTAGGGGGAGAGACCCAGACAGGAGCAAGCATACGGGAAGCACTACACTGGGGCTGGTTCAGGCTGAGCAGGGCCTGGTGCTGCCCCCTGTTGAAACAAAACTCAGTGGGCCCCAAACTTGCCCATAAGACAGCATGTATGTAAAAAAAAAAGATGTTGCAATAGCTAACAGTCAGTAGAAACTGTGAGTTGTTCAAGATAAGGACGGAATGTTTCAAACGATGAGTTTCCTCCACCCGGTGCGTCAGTCTTATCTTATGGTCATGCTGTTTTTATCTGGTTTGTACGAGTTGTACTGACTCTGCTTTCTCTTATAAATACTCTGGAAATCTGCAAGTGATGGGAGCTCTCTTAATGGCTGGGGATACTCTATCCGTTAACTGTCTCTCCCTGCAATTGCTTGGAATAAAAGAAGTGTCTTGCTGAAATCTGATCTCATTTGACTAGTAGTTTTTCTTCAACACCCCCGTACCCCTGGAGAAGTGGAGCAGTGGGGGTATCACATCCACCCAGGGCCGGGCTTGTATCTAATCCACAGCATCGGTGCTGGGGGAGAGAGCATGGCCCAGTTCCTTGGAGGCCTGTCTGGGCTGAGAAGCTGGGTAGGTTCCAGGTGTTCGTGGGCACCCTGCCCTTTGGGGGGGGGGGGGGGGGAAAGCCTTTTAATTTATTTTTTAAAAATTTTTAAAAAATCTTTTTGGCTCAAGGGCAAAAAAATATAATTTTTACAACCCTGAAGGGCCACCAGTCTATTTAATTAAAAATTAAATTAAAGTTTAATTACCTAAAGATTGATTGATTGATTAAAATTGAAAACAACTGAAATTTAATTAGTGGAATTTGAATTAAATAGACTAGTGGCCCTTCAAGGTTGTAAAAATTATATTAGTGGTCCTTGAGCCAAAAAGAATGGAAACCACTGGTTTAAGGCATAAGATTTTCAAAGGGTGAACACTCAGTATTTTCTTAAAAATCAGGCTCCTTTAATCTGTCTCAAGTAAGGCATCCATTTGAAAAATTAGCTCAAATTGCTTAGTATTAAATATAAAAAGATTTTCTAGCTTCCACATCAACACTAAAACGATACAGGAATATACTCCAGAGAATTCAGTGGAATGTAAGCGCATGCTTTGTGCTTGAGAATCTCTTCCTGAATAGGGATGCTTTCATGATGTGAGGCCTTATATGAACATGAATACGAACCAGGATTTTTGAATGATGGAAGAGAATTTTAATTATTTTGAATTATAATTATGTTATAATTTAATGGTTAAGGATAAATGTATTGACTATGTCTGTTGCAGCTGTCCCCCTGCTGCATTTATTTTCCCTTTGTTGTGTTGTTTTGTGTGGCCACCCCTCCCGGGCTACTAAGGGCCATTGCCCAGCCCAGGGAGGTGGCCTTTAGCTCCTTGGCTTAGACCCTGGCTTGGTGTAGGGTGGACAATGCCCAGGAGTGCAAGACTTAAATGGCCTGTTGAGCTTAAGGGCATGAGTCATACCTGTGGTTCAGAACTTTGCCCAGACATGTCCTGTGCTTACCTGCAGTTTTCACTGCCCTCTCTCCTCCCCTGTAGCAGAAGGAACCAATCAGAGTTACTGGCGGGAAACTGCCTGAGTTTGCCTTTAAAACCGGACATTTTTGAGTCAGCCATCAGAAAGGTTCCTGCTTTGCCACCTGGTCTGATCAGCTAGGGGTCTTTGGGGGGCCCTTTCTCCGCTCTCGTTTAATTTTTGAGCGTACTCCCCGTTTTTAAACTTCCCTCCCACAAACACCGAATTTTTCCTGTGAGATCTTCTGACTATTGAAAACGAACCGAGCCTCCTCTGCATCCTCTGATGCTGATGCTGTTCCTGCCTCTATTCCTGCTGTCCTGGGAATTGGTAAGGCTCCCCTCTTGCAAACTCTTCCTGTCCTAGCTTCCCCAGCAGACAGCCTCAAGTTAATTCCTTGGTCTGTGCCTGAAACTGTTTCTAACTCCGTGGCTCCCTTGCTGCTAAAGAAAAGCCTGTGCCACTGCTAAGCTCTGCCTCTGTGTGCTCTGTCCCGGGGCTCCCTGCTTTCAGCTGTTTCCACTGCTGTAGCCACCATCCCCTGACTCCCCCAGGAGTTGTACCCTGGGCTCACACCACTCTGCCTCTGGGACTGCTCCCTCTGGTCAATAGGACCGGTGTAGTATAAGGCGTGCCATTAGGTTTAGTTTCATTAGTTTGTTTAGGCTTAGTTTTGTTAAGTTGCATTTTATTAGCTTGTATAAGTTGTAGTCCCATTAGAATTGAATTTTGTGTCTGTGTTTAGCGGTAGTTAAGTGGGATACTTGTTTGCCATTACCTGTTACATTGTGTGGCCATAGTCAAGCTAGATTAAAGATAACTGTTTTACTGTGTTGCTTCTCTCTTTTTGTTTTTCCTTCTTTCTGTTGTTCATTATTAGCATAAGTTGTATAGTTGCTGTTAAGTTGTTAAATAAGTAAGTGTCTCTGTGTCTTAATCTTTCCCTGAACACCCCAAGTCCTCCGCTGCTGTTTCCCCCTCTCCCCGAACTTCCCAAGCCCCTTGCTGCCTTTCTTCTTTGATTCCTCCGCGTTTAGCCTGCAGGTTCCTGAAGACTGCGCTGAGCCTTGCCCTGCAGGGCTTCAGTGCCTCTTGCGGCATCCCTTGCAGCTGTACTCTTCCCTCTTCCTCTGCCACTGATTACTCACCCCACCCCCACCCCTGTTCCTTAACCCAGCCTCTAGGTACACTCTTACAGACTGCCTGCCACTGCAGTCCTACAAACCAAGTTATTGATTTTCATCTGTACTATTACACTTGTGTAAATTCACTAATCACCCTTATTGTGCAATTTTATTGCCATTTGTATCTCATTCATATTCGTAAAACCCCATTGGTTACCACTGCCTTTACTGTTCATCTACACCTATACCACTGTGACATATTGCTTTTTTTTGTAGAATCGCTAGCCACCAATTGTGACTCGCTGTGACAGCTCTTCATTTTCACACTGCTTAATAAGAGAAACCCCCTCCCCAATTGCCTACTGTGACAAACCCCATACACCCCATTGTTAAATTTTACTGTTTTATATTTTTCAATAAAGATTGATTTGTATCCCACTGGTGCGGTAATTGCCTCCCAAGACTCTCTACCTGCTGGCAGGGACAGACTATTGTTAATGTTGTATATAAGTTTTACCCTTCAGTTAAACTAAAATGTGTGAAGCAGAAATTTTCCTAATAATCCAGAGAACTTTGAGCTTGTTCCTAGCTATCACTAAGCAAAAGCACTTTCTTGCAACATTTGATGTATTTCAAACTCCAACAGACTTGAACCTGTTTGAACGTTTCCACTCTGCTATTTTTGTGCTAATATCTGAATGCGTTTGAAATTTAAATTTGGTGGCTTGACGTATTAGCTGCTTGTTTTACTATGGCTGGAATTCTAGATCTGGTTTATTTTAGTGCTTTGATTGACAGGGCTTGTTTAAAATAGAGAAGCAAAATCTGTGGGGGGTTGAGCCGCTTGTGCAATCTATGATTCTAATGTGTGATTTTTTCCCCCTATTTTTCATAAACATCTAGGAAATTTCACACAAAGATATGTATTAATAGTCATAGGATATTACAGCTGCTTTTTTAACGCATTTAAAAAGTTAAGAAATGCCGAAGTGAAAGCTGAATTATCTATTAGAGCAAGTTTCTCTCTGTTGCAGTTATTTTCATAAACAGCCTTGATAACAACATATAAGGGCCATATTATTGACGCTTGCTGTGGCATAGACCTGCTACTCAGCTGCTACCGACCCTTGTCATAGGAAGCGTGGATAAGAGAGTGGCTGGAGTGTCTTTCTCTATATTCCAAAGGGGTAGCCATGTTAGTCTATTGTAGAAAGACAACAGAGTCCTGTGGCACTTTTAAAGACTAACAGATTTATTTATCGCATGGGATTTTCTCCCACGAAAGCTCATGCGATAAATAAATCTGTTAGTCTTTAAAAGTGCCACAGGACTCTGTTGTCTTTCTCCATATTGGCTATTCTCAACTGCTGGAACAGGAACCGTGGGCAGCTGGGCATAAGCTAGAACAGTTTTCTGGCTCTTTTAACATACACTGAGCATCCATAAATTAGGGTGCTACAGAGATGGTGTAAAGCCTCATTTCCACCCGTTCCATCTCCCCTGTCCTGTGCCGACCCATACTTCTGCCAAACCCAAGATTCAGGTCCTAATTTTTACATTTGCTGATAAGAATACCACAGTTTAACCAGCTCTAAGTCCACAGACTTCGAGGGCTGCTCTGATGTACACCAGCTAAGCATCTGTGCTGTAAATAAAGTTTTGCGGACAGTCTTTTGTTTGTGATTTCTGTTCACACCTACCTATGCTGCCCTAGCTGCAAGTAGAAGAGTACCTTCGTACTACTTAGCTTGTGTCTCTTTTAGGACGAAGAAACATCACACAGCAAATTGCAGCCCCACAGAAAATGGAGGTAGGAGCTATGAATAATGATATAACAAAGTGCACTGACTGTTCCGGCAGATTCAGATGTTGTGGACGAAGAAACCTAGCTTTAGCCGTATTGTACCGATCAGTGTGTGATCACACGAGCTGTTTGGCACACTGGCCAGGCTCTAGAGCAGTGGTTTTCAAATTTTTTTTTTCATCCGGACCCAGTTGAAAAGAATCATTTATGCCTGCGACCCAACAATTACATCTTTCAGCAATGCATTCCAGTCTCTCAGCAGTGGCAGTAGGGAGCTCCACGACCTAGTACCTGAGGGTCTGCGACCCAGTATTGGGTCCCAACCCATAGTTTGGAATCCACTGCTCTCATGAAGCCGTTAGGTGTGTGCAGATGTGTGAGGATGTGCATAGCCCCCCCCTGAACTCAGGGAGGCTGCTTATACAGTGCTGTTTTTTTTTTTTTAAGTGAATAAACTCGTAAACTAACCCCCATGTTACTCGAATGACAAGTGGGTAAATTCTGTCTACCTGTGACTGCACTACTATAGCCATATGCTTCAAAAGTGCTTTCGCTGGATCAGGGCCAGAGCTGTCAGCACTCAAGTTCTGAGATAATTGGTCTGAGTCTTATTTAATGTGCCCTTTCCTCTCTGTGTAAGTGGGAGAGCTGTTGAAAATAAGCGGCAATGGCCCCAGTCACCCTCCACTCAGGGTAGGGTACCACCATGTTCCCTGTCCTGTTCTAATTATTTAAGGGGGAGTCCCTGGAATGAGTGGGGGCCCCAGCTTACCATGGCAGGAAAGGCAGTCCAAGCACTGTGCTATGTTCAGATTGTAATGTGTTTATAAATTAAAGTTTTGAATACTCCAAGGAGTTCTTGTAACAATGTTGCATGCTTTGCATTACATTGGCTCACTTAACAATGGGAACTGTATGATTTGCGCGCTACAGTGGATTTAACCAACCACCTTGGGACTGTTCACTCCCATGGACCACCCTAGCCCAGTTTAGGAAGAGGAAGAAAAAAAAATCCAGAGATGACATGTTCATGGAGCTCATGCGCACCTCAGCAGCAGCTGACAAAGAGCTCAGAGCATGGTGGCTCTCCTTGTCTGAGAAACTGAAGTTGGACATGGAAGACAGAAGAGCAGCATAGGACCAGGAAATGCAGCAAGAAATGCTGCGGCTCATGCAGGATCAGGCCAACACATGGCAGCACGTGGTTGAGCTCCAGGAAAAACAGTGTTTGGACAAGCTTCCCCCGCAGCCCCCACTTCAAGTTGTGCTCACAAGCCTTGCCCCCTTCTCCCCCAAAGGAGGAGAAGGGGAAGGGTCCAGCACATCATTGCTTCAACACTATGATAATGTAATCGGGAGGTCTCCGAGCCCGTGGACTGGGAGAGGTAGACAACAATCTCTAGCCCTGGGAGGGGCAAGTCTCTAAATAACAAGCCCTAGCCCTCAGGCAGGGCGGGGCAGGCAGCAGTCTCTAGCCCTGGGAAGGGTAAGTCTCTGTATAAAAACAGGCCCAGCCCTCAGGCAGGATGGGGGAGGTAACAGTTCCAAGAATCAGTCTCGATGGTCAGGGTTGGGTTATGGGAATACATGGTATGGATGAATACCACTAATAAGCCTGTGTGATTAGGGCAGGACGGTTCAAGTACTCTGGGTAGGAATAGGATGCCTCTAGGGTGGGGCTCCTACTGAAACACACTGCCTGCCAGTCAATCATTCCCAGGCCTGTCGAGGGCCACCGAATGAGGTTCCCTGTATTTACCCTGGGGTACCTGGTTCCATGCTCCTATGGGACAGTTTGCCATTGGGAAGTTCCCAAAGCCATCAGCATCATCTGGAGGGGGTAGGGCTGGCAGGGGGTGCACGGGTCCTCCGCTGAGAGCAGCTCCTTCAGATCACAGTGGTCAGGCAGCACCTTCCGCTGCCAAGGCTCCAGGTCAGGGTGCTGCAGGTCAGGATCCCCAGCAGAGACTTGCTCCCTTAGGTCTCGCCGCCTCCTCTGGCTGGCAAGGCACCAAGCAGTTGGGGTGATCCTCTGGGGCCTAGGCTGTAGGGAGCTCAGGGCAGGCAACTGCGAGCTACGGCCCAGCGAGCATGTGGCGAGGTCTTTCCTCTGTACCTGCCAGGGCCTGACTGAAGGAGAGAGCTTCCCTTTTATACTCCGCCTCCTTGCTCCTTGCCCCTGCTTCCTGTCTGGTGGGGATGGGGCTTTTCATCCCCTCCCCTTGCAGGGGATTGGCTCGCCCTCTGTGTCTGTCTCCGAGGGTGGCCATATTCCTTGCCCCTTAGCAGGCAGAACCATGACCATCATAAGAACATAAGAAAGGCCGTACTGGGTCAGACCAGAGGTCCATCTAGCCCAATATCTGTCTACCGACAGTGCCCAGGTGCCCCAGAGGGAGTGAACCTAACAGGCAATGATCAAGTGATCACTCTCCTGCCATCCGTCTCCATCCTCTGATAAACAGAGGCTAGGGACACCATTCTTAACCCCTTTCTGGCTAATAGCCATTTATGGACTTAGCCACCATGAACTTATCCAGTTCCCTTTTAAATATTGTTATAGTCCCAGCCTTCACAACCTCCTCAGGTAAGGAGTTCCACAAGTTGACTGTGCGTTGTGTGAAGAAGAACTTCCTTTTATTTGTTTTGAACCTGCTACCTATCAGTTTCATTTGGTGACCCCTGGTTCTTGTATTATGGGAGTATTTAAACAACTTTTCCTTGTCCACTTTTTCCACATCAGTCATAATTTTATATACTTCTATCATGTCCCCCCTCAGTCTCCTCTTTTCCAAGCTGAAGAGGCCCAGCCTTTTCAATCGTTCCTCATACGAGGCACTCTCCAAACCCCTAATCATTTTAGTTGCCCTTTTCTGAACCTTTTCTAGTGCTAGAATATCTTTTTTGAGATGAGGAGACCACATCTGTACACAGTATTCGAGATGTGGGCGTACCATGGATTTATATAAGGGCAATAATACATTTGCAGTCTTATTTTCTATCCCCTTTTTAATGATCCCTAACATCCTGTTTGCTTTTTTGACCGCCTCCGCACACTGTACGGACATCTTCAGAGAACTATCCACAATGACTCCAAGATCTTTTTCTTGACTCGTTGTAGCCAAATTAGCCCCCGTCATATTATAGGTATAGTTGGGGTTATTTTTTCCAATGTGCGTTACTTTACACTTATCCACATTAAATTTCATTTGCCATTTGGATGCCCAATCACTTAGTTTTGTGAGCTCTTTTTGAAGTTCTTCACAATCTGCTTTGGTCTTGACTATCTTGAGTAGTTTAGTATCGTCTGCAAACTTAGCTACCTCACTGTTTACCCCTTTCTCCAGATCATTTATGAATAAATTGAATAGGACTGGTCCTAGGACCGACCCTTGGGGAACACCACTAGCTACCCTTTTCCAATCTGAGAATTTACCATTTACTCCTACCCTTTGTTCCCTGTCTTTTAACCAGTTCTCAATCCATGAAAGGACCTTCCCTTTTATCCCATGACAACTTAACTTACGTAACAGCCTTTGGTGAGGGACCTTGTCAAATGCTTTCTGGAAATCTAAGTACACTATGTCCACTGGATCCCCCCCTGTCCACATGTTTGTTAACCCCTTCAAAGAACTCTAATAGATTAGTAAGACACGATTTCCCCTTACAGAAACCATGTTGGCTATTGCTCAACAGTTTATGTTTTTCTATGTGACTGAATTTTATTCTTAACTATTGTTTCAACTAATTTGCCCGGTACCGACGTTAGACTTACCGGTCTGTAATTGCTGGGATCCCCTCTAGGGCCCTTTTTAAATAGTGGCGTTACATTAGCCGACTTCCAGTCTTTGGGTACCGAAGCCATTTTAAGGGACAGGTTACAAATCTTAGTTAACAGTTCCGCGACTTCACATTTGAGTTCTTTCAGAACTCTTGGGTGAATGCCATCTGGTCCCGGTGACTTGTTAATGTTGAGTTTATCAATTAATTCCAAAACTTCCTCTAGTGACACTTCAATCTGTGACAGTTCCTCAGATCTGTCACCTACAAAAGCCGGCTCAGGTTTGGGAATCTCACTAACATCTTCAGCCGTAAAAACCGAAGCAAAGAATCCATTTAGTTTCTCTGCAATGACTCTATCATCTTTAAGCGCTCCTTTTGTATTATCCCCTTTAAGGGAGCTACCGTTCAATCCTCCCAACGGTGAAGAAAATAAACAGCCCTGTGTTCAAAACATGTGTTTATTTAGTGCTGTGCTGCAATGTTGTTACTGGTGACAGAAGGGTTGGTGGTAGAAAGGAGCATGGGGGATGGAAAGGGAGCGTGCAAGCAGCAGCAGCCTTGGTGAAGGCACATTGTGGGCCCCTCCCCCCATAGGCCTGTGGGGCCCCGTCGCCAACCCCAGCTCCCTACCACCATTCCTGGCCCTGCCTCTCCCATAGCCCCAGCTCAGTGCCGGCTCCAGCGTGCCCCCTCCCCCCCCCAAACCCCAGACACAGGCGCCAGCTCCTCCGCCTGCTGCCAACCGAGGCAGATATGGCTTTTGGGACAAGCAAGGGGGCCCTTACAGGTTGGGACACACACTAGGCCTGCTTCGCCTACCCCAAAAACCACCTCTGCATACAAGCATAGCAGACACAAATATCATGCTGCTCACTGCAAAAAAAACAAAAACAAAAAAACAACACTGTAAAAAACACACTCCCGGATACTCAGTGCACTATCACTGTAATGGTTGCTCAAAACAAGCATCCAGCCTTTCGGCCGTGGTGGCCCAGCCCTGAGGGACCCTTTTCCCATGTGCTTCACACAAATTATGGAGCACCCAGCAAGCATTTATACACATTGGTATATTTTTCCTCACATAGGTGAATATGTTCCTCCACTTCCCCTTTAAATGGTCAAATGCACACTCTACCATGATTCTGCACTTGCTGAACCTATGATTGAAACATTTCGCATTGGCATCAAGGTGCCCATTGTATGGCTTCATTAGCAAGGGGAGCAAGGGATATACAGGATCCCACATAATCACTATAGGCATTTCAGCATTTCCCCAGTGCTTATTTTTTTAGTTGGGGAAGAAAGGGCCTTCCTGTATCTTTTTGATCAGCCCTGAATTCCTAAGGATGTATGTATCATGTACCTTCCCGAATGAGCCCACATTAATGTCTGTAAAACACCCTTTGTGGTCCACCAGTGCTTCAGGACCACATTTTGGGCTGAGGCAAAAATGGGCTAAGCATTTCCTCTGTGCCCGCCCTCCCCCCCCAACAATTAGGAAACTCCCCAGCAGCAAACCCATCCAATATGTCCTGCAGATTTCCCAGAGCTACAACCCATCTCAGAAGAAGTTTATTTAAGGCCCTGCACACTTGCATCACTTCATCTCCCAAAGTAGCTTTTTTTTTTTTTTTCCATCTCCAAATTGATTTATTTTGGCAACCCAAAAAAATAAGGGGAGCCATTTAAAAAAAAATTCCTTCAATTACTGAGTGTTTTGAGAGCTGCAATGTAGCCTCCTGGTCACGGGAGCTGGACCAGGTCACATGCCGCAGGGTCCCCTGCTGGGGTTGTGGGGGAATGGACCTGGACGTGGGCTGCCCCCAGGGTCCCCCAGTGGTGGTGGGGCTGGAGCCCAGAGTCAAGGGCAGGGAGGGCAGTCACAGGGCTACATGCTGCTCCAGACCCGCAGTTTGCAGACCCCTGCCTTAAGTAATGGTGTTCAGGGACATGGTATAGCTATGCCAATAGAATAATGCCTGTGAGCATACTCTACAGCTCCATTAGGGGGGCTGTGTCCATCGGGTTGGGGGGGGGGCAGGGAGAGGGGGCTTAGGCCACTGGTTTTAAAAACATGGGTTGGGACTCAGTACTAGGTCACAGCGACCCCTGCTGACACCGCCAAAAGACTCGACTGCATTGCTCAAAGCTGTAATTGTTGGGCATAAATGATTGTTTTTTTTAAACTGGGTCCTGACAAAAAAATGTTTGCAAACCACTGCCTTAGGCTATCGCGGCTGTAGGAGAAGGCTCATGGGGGGGGGAGTTGCCCTAATAGGCTCCAAACCACTAGCCCCGGACGCGCCCCAGCTCCCCCTGGGGCCCCCCCCCCCCACTTCGCCCTATTCCCAACACGTCGGCCCCCCCCCCCCAGTGGCCCCAGCTCCCCCAAGGACTTACTCCTCCGAGGCAGATGTGGCTTTGGGGGATGGGGTTCCCTTACTGATTGGCCTGCCCCAAAAGCCACTTCTGCTGTCGGTATAGCTATACCAGCAACACTACATCACCAAAGGCTCTGTACCATGCGCTCCCTGAGCAGATGACTAAACATGCTGTAACAGGCTGACAAATTACTGTGAATTGTTCTTATTAGTTCTATTCATTCTCTTCAAAAAGCCACAGGGTTGTCTGTGTGTCAGGGGGACATCACACTTCACATAGTGACACTTTTTTAAAGAGATGTTTTAGTAATAAATGATAGGTGCATTTGTTGTAAAGGCGCTCTCCTCTCTGGCATGTCACCAGAAGAGCTTTTAACACTTTAGTGAATAACCTCTTTTGGGGGCACTTGAATGATGAATTTTTATATAGATTATATATAGTGCAGTCTTTTATTTATTAGCACCTTACATTAGTAAAGTTCTAAAACGATTTTTTAAAAAAAGCTAAAAATTAAACTTCAGTATCTGCCATCTCATTGCACAAGATCAGAACAATTATACCAGTAACCAGAAAATATTACACGCAATACTGAAAGGTCCTTTAAAACAAATACAATGTAGCCTCTCGTGTATGGTTGTTTTTTGGCTGGTTAACATTTGAGCCAAATCCTGAAGTTTATTCAGACAAAAAGCCCAGTGCAGTCGAAGGAAGATAAACCAGTTACCTAAAAAATAACTTTTGTATCTCCCTCCGACTTTCCTACACCTAGAACAGCCACCACAGTAAGTCAAAGAGAGTCCCGCCCCACCCCCCCCACCCCCCCACCCCTCCCCTGATGCAGGGCTATGTTACTTACTGGGGTGGTCTTCAGGGATTGACACAGACCCACTCAGTTGATCTGAAGGCAGCAATTTTTGCTGCTGTCAGTGAAGACTAGCCCTGAGGGACCAACCCTACTTCACGTTAGCAATCCTCATGCAGGTGTGCCCACTGAAGTCAGGAAGAACAACTGAGACCATATACTTATTACTTGATTTAATAAGGACTGCACGATCAGACCCAGGGCAAGATCTGGTTGAAAAACAGGTGAGGATTGGTGTGACTTTTTTTTTTTATTTTAAATTTCCCACCTGTTTTTATTCAAAATATTGACATTAGAAGTTTCAAGCAGCCTTACAATTGGTTAAAAGCTCCCTCCCACCAAAATAAAATCATAACTTTTCTCTGATTTTTTTTTGGGGGGGGGGAAGGGTTGGGAGAGGGAGTAAAGGATTAAAACTTGAAAATCAAAATCGTGAAAAAGCTGTAGCTGTCAGTATTTGGCTCTGTGTCATGTTTCCAAAACCTGCACATGAGAACTGACAGAAAATGCCTGTGTCCTTGTCACATATATGTGTCATCATCTGCCTCCAAAGGTTTTGCACAAGGAACTGTTTCCTTTTTATTGACACTAGCTGATGTCTTCATGGATGGTACGTCTGTACTTTTCAAATCTATCAAATCTGTGCTGTCTTGTCTGAATCGTTTTGATATTAAAATTACCAGCACTATATATAAGAAACAGCATCCTGTTCTCAGTCCTGTAATGAGTCCAAGATAGACATTTCTAGAAAAGAAATGAAACATGAATGTTTGTATCATTGATACTTGTGAGTTAGGGGCCAGATACTCCACAAAGGAGGAACTAGGGGTTTGAATTCCAAAAGATAAGCAACGGAATCAACTGATAGTATGCACTGTTACTGTACATAACATATGTTGAAGAAGGGATTTTTATAAAAGGATAAATTCTAAACTTAGTTATTATAAGACACATGTATGCAGCTTTTGGTTATGAATTTATATGGAAAACTGGGCTTACAAGCTTTGGCACCACTTCCCAGCAAAATAGTGAGGACAAGGCTACACTTAAAATGCTGAATTGACACATCTGTTCCTGCACCACTGTAGTGCCTATGCGAAGATGGTGAAGTTAATCCTCCTCCCCGAGAGGTGGTAACTATGGTGACAGGAAATGCTCTCCCGAGAACATAACGCTGTCTATAGCGGAGGTTAGATCAGAATAACTGTGTCACTCAGCGGTGTGGTTTTCTCAAAACCCAGAGTGACATAGTTACACCATAAGAGGTCTGTAGTGAGTGATACCTGAGTAATAGCTCCCAAGCCAGGTCTTTACATAAAGCCCGACTCAAGTAACACTCCACTATACAACTCTGGAAAAGACAATGATGAACCATTATTGTTCATAAAAAGACATTGAGATAACTGGGGATTTTCCCACTTGGAATATTTATTGTGACTGAAGAACCTCCCCTCTACCCACACACACCTTTTAAAATTAAAAGGGTTTGAAATGAAAGGCATCCAGAAGTCAAGGCACACTAGGAGATAAACTATCCATGAAAATCTAGATCATCTAGATATCTTGTATTAGAAAAGGGAGTTTAAATTAATATGAAAGTAAAATGCCTGAGGTTGCACTGTAATATTTATTTTCTCTGTAATGTGTATATGTTTGCTTCTCTCATTTCTTGTTTGAATCTGTGATTTTTCTATTGAATAAACCTTTTATTTTTACCCCAACCAGGTCTCTGCTGTGCATGCTGCGTGGAAGCCAGAGAATCTGGGGAAAGGAGGAGGGGGGCTAATTTCACATACTTGGGGGAGATGAACCAGAGGGGAAAGGTCAAAGTGACTGGTAGTTAAGAACCTGGGAAGATGGATTTGGGAAGAATTGGGACCAGAAGGTCAGTTGGGGTAACCCTACAAGAAGTAAGTAGACTGGAGGAAGCCAGGGTGAGACTTGTGCTTGTGGACTGGCTTCTGATGCCAGGGATCTGAGCCACAGCAGCACAGCATTAAGGCACCCAAGGTTACAGGGCAGATGGTGACAGATCCCTTACTGGTCTGGGTGATCCCCAAAATGTTAATACTTACCAGGTCTTAATGGAATTTGAGTGTAAAATATGCATTTATGAAAACCTGCTTATTTTTAACAAGTGACTCTGAATCCTGCTAAATCATGAACACAAAACTAAGGGTTAGGGTCTTGGGTGTGTTAAGACTCTTCTGCACAGCTCAGGTATGCTTAGGAACCATAATCTGTTTGATAATTTCCAGTGAATCGGGGCTCCCTCTTGGGGGTTAAGGCATTGCATTTGGCAGCCTCCAACCAGAGTGGGGAGTATGTTGAGGGTGTAACAGAGTAGCATTGTAGCTTCAGTGCCAATCCTCCACTGATGCAAAGTTGTTAATGGATCACACATCAGTAACGCATCTCAATTCTGTTTGGCCCCTCCTCTTTTGACATAGGGTCCATTATCAATAGCACACCTAGAGTTGTCTGACATGGGGACTACAGGCAGCTCTGTGATGCTTCCCTCTCTCCTAGGCTGAGTGAATTTTTGGCACAAGAGGGAACCAAACTGAAAACAGCCACTTTGTTCTTCACTCCTCTTTTCTACATCTGACCCCAAAACACTTCACACTCACACTAAAAAGCCAAGTTTACGCAGGGAGACTTATTCTACTTGTATCAAAGAACTCATCTTAGAAAAGTGTTACCTGTTTAACTGGCCCAAAACACAGAAAACCCAAAAATAAATTGTATGCGACAGACCAGTGGTTCTCAACCACTGTGTCGCAACACAAAACTGTGTCACGGCACAGTGGTCAGTGTCTCACGACCTAAGCTTGCCCTGCCCCCGCTGAGCTGCCGCAGCAGGGAACAATGGGCTGAGATACATGCAGCCTACTTCTATTAACCCAGGGTCAAGCTGGGGAAGGGGAGAGATGGGGGGTTGGGCTGGGGGAAACAGACATGGGTTGCAGGGCTAGGATGCAGGGCTGCTGGGGGGTGGGAGCAGATGCAGGGCTGGGAGGAGGTGGGGCTAAGACATGGGGGGTTGATGTGTTGCACACAGCTGTGTTGCGACCCTGAAAAGGTTGAGGCTTCCTATAATAGACACTCATTTTTCTAACCCCTAATACAATAAACACTCCATTGATCCCAGTTACCTACTGCCATAATATCAGTGTTCCTCAGTGCTCTAAAGCTTAATTAACTATTAAAATACAACCTTTGGTAAGAGCACCCTTAGGAGTAAAAAAGGGAGCTTCTGTAATGTCATATGTTAGAGCTAGTCAGAAGAACATTTGTTCCTAAGGTCTAGCCAAAGTTTGGAAGCTTTGAGATTGTCCAGTCAATTTCATGACTTTTCCCCTGGGAAAAGGTGCTGATTGGAAAATGGTTATTGTTCTGCAGGAAGTTTTGACTTTTCATAAAATTAATTAATTAAAACAGAAGTTTTGAGGGTTTTGACAACTGAAAACTTTCAGCAAAATCTAACATATATTTGGCTTAAAAATGGATAGGAATAGCCCAAAATGCTTTTTGGGGGTGGTGGTTTGTTTTCTGACAAAAATTTTCAAATTTTCAAAGATGGTGAATGATTTTCATGAAAACTTGTGTTTAATCAAGAACACAGTTTTCCATTTCCACACTCCCCCTCTGCCAAAAAATCAAAAGAAAATTTAATATAGCTTAGCCCTGGTCTACACTGGCCATGGATTTCGGAGGCAGTCGATAGGAGATACACACAAGCTACATACAGTAAGTTGTGTAGCTCCCATTGACTTCCTAATGCCTACTAATCGCAGCATCTCTAATATGCTGTGTTAATGGGAAATGCCCTCCCATCGAAGCAGCACTATGCTATTTGCCTGGGTGGTCATAATAGATTGACTTCTAGGTTCTGTTGAGCATGTTTTTACTGATGCTAAATCTAACACATAAAATTGATCCTGCATCATCGGAGGCACCACTGGCAACGTAGACATAGCTTTAGTATAGACTTTGTAACTCAGCTGACTGAAGAACAGGAGACAGGAACTATTTTGAATACCCTAAAGTTAACACTGCTTGGTAAGCCAAATTCTTTTCCCTCTTGTTTTTAGCTTTTATTCTTAATTTCATCTCACCTGAATGCTTTTGTGTCGTACACTCTGCAAGACCCTGATCCCCCACAGTTCTTTGTTCCCCATTTCAAACAGGTCTGATCTATCAAGCCTCCAAAATAAATTGGAGC
This sequence comes from Pelusios castaneus, assembly GCA_007922175.1. Lineage (NCBI taxonomy): Eukaryota > Metazoa > Chordata > Testudines > Pelomedusidae > Pelusios > Pelusios castaneus. The sequence continues at coordinate 3,893,373 of ML685821.1, forward strand.
TGGAAGTCCACCTGCAAGACAGACATTAGTAGAATGAGTGTACCTTATAACAACAACAAAGCTTAGTTTATAGTGGAGGCAGGAGTCCCTTAAAGAACAGTGCACGTGGACTCAGGACTCCTGGATTCTTTCCCACCTCTGCTATCTGCATGACCCTAGGCAAATTGATTGTCTTTCATGTTTGCCAAGCTGTAAAATGTGGAAGATTTTCTACTTCCCAGCCTTGTTGCTAACTTAATTATTGCCTATTTGAATTCCTTAGTTGGATTTATTGTATAGAATGGATAAGCATTATTATTACTCCCAACTATGGAAAAGAAAATAAAGGATTCCACTTTTTTCAATTTTTTACCCCTCAGCATTACCTCCAACATTAATCTACTCCTGGTTTTGATGAGTGTGCCACAATTTACCACAACCTACGCACATTACTGTATCCGTTAAAGCTGTGTAATTATAATACTTAGTTAAGTGCTAAATCTCATTTCAGCAAAACACTTAAGTACATACTTAGCTTTAAACATGTGTTTAAGTCTCATTGGTCATGCCTACACTGTAAAGAAAAACCCATGGTTCTGTATCTCACAGCCCAGGTCAACTGACTCAGGCATATGGGTTTAGCCCTGAGGAGTTAGAAATAGCTGCATAGACCACTTGTGCTAGAACCCAGGCTATGAAACTCTTCCTCTACCCCCACCCCCGGGCCAGGTTTCAGAGGCCAGGCTCCAGCCCAAGTGCAAGTACATTGCAACTTTTAGCCATGCAGCCCAAGCACCACAAACCAAAGTCAATTGATCTGGGCTCTGAGACTGGGAATTTGGGGTAGTTCTTTGCAGTGTTCACACACCCGTTGACTTCATGTGCATTGCTCACCTGGGGCCTAAAACATTTCTCAACCAACTGCCAACACTTTCGTTTTCTAAACAAAAACCAATCACCAATTATAATGATCAGGTTTCAGCTTTGTAAGTAAAAATTCTTTTAATACAATATGAAAATAGCCCTGTGAAAGCTCATTGGGAAGAGGGTCCCTGACGGTGAGATACTACAGGGACAAGAACAGAGGGAGGTCCTTGTGACAGTAAGGGTGAGGAAGGGGTAGACAGAGCACTTGCAAACTGTGGTAACAGAATGCTAGGAAACTGCCCAATGGTGGTCATAGGGGAGTGAGTATTTGGAGATGCAGCCCTAAAGGAGCTGGATAATCTTATCTTATTTTAAAGCCTAAAATACCACATCATAATCTTCAGGTGCCTGCCTATGTAAATAAAACAAACAAACAAAAAGCTCTGAACCTCAATCCACTCCTTTTCCCTGACTGTTTCATCACAAGGACTACTTCAATAGATAAATATATTTATGGTAGGACATACCTACCAAGCATATTGTAGTGGGAAACACTGTGACATATTCATTATGATCTTCAAATTTCACTAAATCAAATTTTTGATAGTGGTTTGGAGTACTTTTGCTTCTGACACAGAACGAAGGCATTATACCAGGTCTTTTTAGGTCCCTCTCTATGGTATTCTATTTAAAACCCAAGAGGAATAAAGAGAACAGAAAAGAAAAAAAAAATTACCTAGTATCCTTCCACACAAAGTATCAATACCAACAGCAAAGGATTTTAAGTCTGGTGAAACAGATCTATAAAGGAGGAGGACAAGATCCCATTAATTTCATATGGCTGGGAAGAGCACTTAAGATAATGCAATGATAAACCCATGCAATAAATAAGTTAGTTTTTAAACGTGCCACAGGACTCCTTGTTTGTTTTGGCATCTATACTGTGCATCTCCATATATGTTCCATTGCAATGAGTGCAATAAAAATTTATTTTATATAGCAGGGGTGAACAAACTTACTGACCACTGAGACCTCTGTCCCCACTGGACAGAATCTACTAGCTCCACTACCCTGCCCTAGGTCTTGAAGCTGGAAGTTCCTAACCCCCGTCTGGTAGGCAGAGAATAGGGGGCTCCATGAGCTGCATGTGACTTATGAGGCACGGTTTCTGCCACCCCTGTTATATAGCATATTTCACACAAGCTATCAATCATTCAAAACACTCCTCAAAGGTTTTGTTTAAGATTCTGCTTCTCCTCCCTTTAAATAGGAGTAGAAGCAGACAGTCAGACAATCAGATGTATGGTGTAAAAATATACGTGAGGACGTATGAAGAAAGAAAATTAAACATTCTACCCTATTACCATTAAGGACCTGATCCAGTCAGACCCTCGGCCACAAGTCCGCCCATTGAATTCAGTGGGACTACGCATGTGGTTAAAATTAACACATAAACTTAAAGATGGTACTGTATCAGGGCCTGACTGAGGCACAGCGAATCAATGAGGGACGGCAAGGATGTGGAGAGAGCATTTCAGAGGACATTTGAAAGGGGTTGGAAGGTTAATGAGGCAGACAAATGCAGGCCAGCTGAAATGACAACACTTGTGGAGAATATTGGAAAGTGGCAAGATTATTTCTTCCACTCTGTACCAGATACAGACACAAAGTCTTAAATCCAGGGCATGGAACAATGAGTTCAAAGGCATTGCACTCTAGCCCAAGTGTAGAAATAAGTAGGCCCAAGTCTTATTTGCAGTAAGGCCTGGTCCACCTATAGTTTTTGTCCTGGTGTAAATGTCAGCTATGGGCGTGTGAGTATTTTTACCAATAAAGTTATACTGGCACACCCACTGGGGCAAACACAGTTATACTGGTATGAAGGTGCCTTACAATGGTATAACTTATTCTTTTTCCTGGATGAGAAACATCCACCCCCCTAGGTGGGGAGGCTGTACCACTTTAACTGTATTGGTACAGCGGTGTTAATATAATTTATTCTCACTTTAAGACCCTTTACGCTATCCAAGTAGTGTAAAATGGTCTTTGAGTATCTAAGTCAGGGCTCAGTAAGTTTAAGTATCAAGTCTCCTGCACTCAAACGTATTAAATCTCAGGCTCTTTAATGGCTAGCTCCCTTACTCTCAAATGGTGAAATGCGCTGGGTGAATCTGAGGAAACCTGGGCTCGCTTGTGATCTTCAGCATTCAAATAAGGCCCTTGATTACATCCCACTGCCTTTTGCCTTCCTCTTGCTTCTAGGCAGGTGTAATTTAATGACTGCATAGCGTGCAAAAGAAATTGTTTTAGGACTGGGTCCCCCTGCACTCCCTGTCCAGCCAATTACTTTTTACTTAGCTTATACATGCAACACTTTTACACTACCATTTCTATAAAAGATGTATTTTAACAGTGAGATAACTAACAATGTAGCAAGTCACAGCAAATCATGGGTGGAGGGTGGGTTGACCTGAATTAGCTACTGTGTTGGATAGGGCAATTTCTTATAATACCCTTGCAAAAAATCTTCTTGCATTGAGTTTTAGTTTCTTTGGTGTTCATTGTATGTATTATTGTAGGATTGTGTGTAACCTCTCTAGTGGGCAGAGGTGGCCAAGTTAAAGTAAGGAAACTGTTAAGAGCATCAAAGGACTATTTTAAACAATGTGCCATGCAAGAAGGAACTTTTGGGGTAAAGAAAGTTTAGAAATATTCCTAGGAAATCCCTGCAGGAAGGTGAATGCAAATTCCCACCTCTACACCCAAACTTCTGAAGCTACATCCTAAGGAGAGAACCACTGTCTGCTGAGAAACTGCTAGATCAAAGGCCCAAGCTGTATAAAAGGAAGACTGGATGTGCTTGTTCTAAACTAAAGCTGTTATGTAGTAAGCACAGGGGGAAAAAAACTCTCATGAGGTCTGAAGTACTGACAATCTACCAGAGCTCTTGTTGGTGTTGGGGGTGATTTCTGGTAAGCTGATCAGCATCTATGTTCTTGTATAGCTTTTAATGTTTTGTGTTTTCTTTCTTTCTTATTCTTTTTACTGTTTTCTTTATAACGCATTCACCTTTAAAATAAACATGCTTGCTGTGTGGCAATTTATAACTATAGGCAATTACAACTGTAGATAGCCTCCGAGGAGAAAGCAAAACAGAAATGCAGGCCTGTTTAGCTAGTCTGGCTTGCTGAGAAACTCAATGCAGCCAGGGAACTGTGTAGCCTGGAAGAATCTCAGTCAGACAGGAGAGACATGGGCCTCTGCTACAAACTGAACTACAACACATTCTTCCACCTGGATGGACATCACAAAAAAGAGAAAATCCAACTGCAACACACGCTTTTCTATTCTAGAAGAAAAAAAGACACCAAATTTCCTAAACTCCTATATACCACAAGGGAAAACATCAATGATACCCTCAACCCACCCAACAACATTGTTAATCTTTCGTGCTACACACTTACTCCAGTCGAGGAATCTGTGCTATCTCGGGCACTCACCTTCTGCCCCACCACCCCACACATCAGATATAATTCTGTGGTGACCTGAAAGCCTACTCCCACTGTCTTAGACTCAAGGAATATTTCCACCACACCACTGAATGCCGCAATAACTTGAAGATACCTTCCTTCAACACTGCAAGAGGAAATATGCTATATAGACTCCTCCTGACAGTCAGAACAGCAGACTAGACTTCTATATAGATTGCTTCCACAACCATGCAAAGGCTGAAATCGTGGACAAAGAACATCTCTTACACTATAACCTCAGCCATTCAGAATGCAATGCCATTGACAGTCTCAGAAACAACTGTGACATTATCAATAAGGAAGCTGAGAAAAGAGGTGCTGTCATCATCATGAACAAATCGGATTACAATCAGGACGCTTATAGACAACTCTCCAACACAGCAATCTACAAACCACTTCTCTCTGACCCCACTGAGGAAAACCAAAGGGATCTATACCACCTACTCAAGAAACTCCTTAAAGCAGCACAAGAACAAATCAAGACAGACACACTCCCAGAACCCTGATCAGGGATATTCTATCTACTACCAAAAATCCATAATCCTGAAAACCCCGGACACCCCATCATCTCAGGCATTGATAGTCTTATAGGCTATGTCTACACTGGCAAGTTAGTTTGAATTAAGGAAGCTTAATTCAAACTAACTAAAGCCATGGCTACACTAGGCTTTCATTAGTTCGAATTAAGGGCTTCCTTAATTCAAACTAATAAATTTGAATATACTATTCGAACTAAGGGTTAATTCGAACTAGTTAGTTCGAATTAACCAATGTGGCCATGTTAGTTCGAACTGATTGCTTAGTTCGAACTAACCGGCCCATTGAACTCAATGCAATTTGCTAATTCGAACTAAGCAAGTGGCATGAATGGCACTTGCTTAGTTTGAACTAAATTTTTCTAGTTCTAATTAAGTTAATTCAAACTAACTAAAATTAGTTTGAATTAGTTAGTTCAAATTAACTAATTCGAACTAACTTTAGTAAGTGTAGACATAGCCATAGTGGGCTACCTGGCTATGCGGACTCTCTCCTCAGACCCTACTTTATCAACAGTCCTAGCTATCTTCAAGACACCATGGATTTCTTGAGAAAATTCAATCCATAGGTGACCTTCCAGAAAACACCATCCTGGCCACTATGGACAGAGAAGCTCTGTACACCAACATCCGCCACAAAATCAGATTACAAGCCATCAGGAACAGTATCCCAGATGATGTCAGGGCACACCTCGTGGCTAAACTTTGTGACTTTGTACTCACCTACAATTGTTTCAGGTTTGAAGATAATTTATAGCTTTAGGTCAGTGGCACTGTTATGGGAACCCACATGGCCCCACAATATGCCAACATTCTTATGGCTGACTTAGAACAACACTTCCTCTAGTCTCATTTTCAAATGCCACTCCTCTACTTACACTACATTGATGATATCTTCATTATCTGGACCAATGAAAAGGATGCCCTTGAAGATTTCCACCGAAATTTCAACAATTTCCACTCCACAATCAATCTTAGCCTGGAACACTCCACACAGAAGATCCACTTTCTGGACAATACAGTACAAATTAGTGATGGACACAACACCATCCTATACCAAAAACCTACAGACCACTATAGTTACCTTCATCCCTCGAGCTTCCACCTAGGTCACACCACCATTGTCTATAGCCAATATACCTATATCTATAGATATATTTAGATATAAGATATAACCACATTTGCTCTGATCCCTCAGACAGAGACAGACACCTTCAGGATCTCTATTCAGCATTCTTAAAACTACAATACCCACCTGGGGAAGTGAAGAAACAGATCGAGAGAGCCAGACGGGTACCCAGAAGTCAACTACTACACAAGAGCCCAAGAAAGTAAACAACAGAATGCTACTGATCATCACCTACAAACCCCATGTCAAACCTCATAATTAGAGCAATTTAGTTATAACAGATTCTAATCTAGACAGGTGGTGAGACCTACTGCATGTAAAATTGCCACAAATAAAACAGCAATCTGTGGTACTGCACACCAGTCTTTCAAGATTGTAATCTCTCTTTATGCAGGAATATAGAGAGCTGTTGGTAAGTAACGCAAACAGTTTTGATTTTAGTTCTATGTTGAAAGGGCTGTGTTAATTCGGTTTTGTTGTTTTTTGTAACAGTCAATTTTCATTGGCACCGGCACTATTCATTTTGTACAATCTTGCGATAAAATACAAGACCTGACATTTGAGGATGTGTACTGACATCATTCACCTATATCAAAACCCACTCTCATAACCCCGAAAGAGCAATACAGATCAGAGATTCTAATTTCAGACACACAGCACTTTGCCACTTTATAAAGGTAAATTCTTTCACAGAAAATCTCGTGTGACATAGATAACATACCCATTTTACAAATGGATTAACTTGGGTGCAGAGAAATTAAGTGACTTTGCTAAGGTAACACACAGGGTCAGAAAAGAAATTCATTGCTCTGACTACTGAATAATGCTCCCCCCATTCATTCCCGTTGAGGCAATATTAAACAGACAGGGTCAGAACAAGACCTATCCAATCCAACACATAAATCCCAAATAGGGTTTAAGTGAGGCATATGATGGTTTGGCTTTTGCTGGCCCTCTGCACAGGGGTAGATTTTGTAAGAAAAGCAGAAATACCCACAGAGATTAAATGTTCATTCTTTAAAGTAGAACTGAAGTAACAGAATGGTACGTTAATACTTTGTTTCTGTTTGTCCCAAACCTTATGCTCAAGGTTAAGTAAAGTATTTTACCTAAACATAATCATGTATGAAGGAGTGCCTCCTAAAGTTAAAATAAGTGCACATGCACTCAGCAATATTAAAAAATAGGGAAACATTTTGGTACAGCTCTCTCTTTGACATTGTCCCAGAACTGCAGAGAAATTGCCACTCTGAGGCTCTTGAACACAGCTGCAGTTATGAAACACCTGAAAGAGAAAGATGAGACGACTCACTATTTTATGCACACTCAGATTTCCACACAATATAGTGTATTTCATATGGGAATAGAGGACCCCTAAAAACTTTGCATACTGGGGGCCAGACTATCCCATCTTCTGCTGCTGTTTTTCACTGCTCCAGTGACACAAACCAGCTGTGAATCCAGTATAGTCAGCCATGCTATGGAATTATGTGTTTAGATGAAAGCTGGGTTAAAAGTTAAAGTACAGCTCTAATGTCCACCTAGTTGTTCATATCTGAGATTTGGGGGCCATTTAAAAGACTTACATAGCTATGGATAGACTATGGGCCTAAATGTGCTAATCATGGAATCATAGGCTATGGCTACACTGGCAATTTAAGTTGACTTAAGGAAGCTTAGGTCGACTTAAATTAAGCCACGTTCACACTAGGCTTTCATTAAGTCAACTTAAGAAATTCCTTAAGTCAACTTAATGAAAGCTTAAGTCAACTTTATAACTACCACTCATTAGGTCGACTTAAGCCACCTTAGATCGACCTAATGCTTCCTTAGGTCGACCTAAGCCCAGTGTGGACGCATAAGTCCACTTTGTTAAGTCGACCTAAGGGCAGTTAGGTCAATTTAACAAAGTGGACTAAGTCGACTTAAAGTTTTGCCACTTGTTAAGTCAACTGTAATAAGGTCGATTTTAAGTCGACTTAAAGTCGACCTTATTAAAGTTGACTTAACAAAAGTCGACTTAACGTTTCTAGTGTAGACATAGCCCTAGAAACTGGAAGGGACCATGACAGGTCATTGAGTACAGTTCCCTGCACTCATGGACTACATTGGGGCATTAGGGGTACTTACAGTTTGGCAATGAAGTCTTTATTTAGGAATCTAAATAAAAATGGCCTGTATGATGGCATAACAGGGTTCACTCACCTCCTGGCCTTAACAGGATTAGCTTTCTTCCCCTTAACATAGCCCTTCCCACTCTTTCTGGGATATTCCTTCCAGCCAGGTCACTATCATCCTCCCCTTTCTGGGTATCAAACTACCTCTGGACACCTGTCCCTCAGTCTTTGGCTCCTCTGCCCAGTCTGTACCACTTCACTCAGGTGTTAGTAGGGGAACCCAGGCCCGCCCATTACTCTGGATTCCAGTCCAGGGATCCTATGTCCTGCAACTCTGGTCTGCTTATTCCCTGCCCCATTGCGGTTTCCCCAGCCTCCTTCCTACTTTTCTGTTCTTATTTTCTAGCCTTTCTCCTCTCCAGCTATATCAGTCCACCCTCTTTTCTCCCAAGGAACGCCTGCAGATGACCTAACATCACTGCACCTCCAGGCTGCAACTACAGACTATTTCCCCTATAGCCCCCCTCCTGCTGCCAACTTCTGGCTTTATACCAGCTCCTTGTGCTCCTTCTCAGCTGGGCTAACTTTTCAATTAGCTTTTCAAGCCTTGGTTCTTCCCCAAGGTGCAGACTATCATATCATGGATCTCACTTAATCTGCTCTATCTTTAATGGAGTGAATGTCCCATTGCAGCTGGCTACTGAAGTCAGTAGCAGTTGTTGGGTGCTCCACCTCTTTGAAACTAAGGAATAATGATTTAGATGCCACCAAGTTTGAAAGTATTCCCTTTTGTTTTATAATTGTTAAGGGACGTCATAGAAACCATTTTGAGTTTCTCATGGACTAGAGTTGAAAGCTTTCTTCTCTCTTTTAGCACCTCCCAGAAAAAGCTATCAGTTAAGATTTTAAGAGCACTATAGTGATACATATGATGCTGAGCTCAACTGCCTGCACTGCTTCGAAAAGCCTGGTCATATATTTTATTTTTGCAGTGCGTATTTCACAACTATAATGACAATACTCAAAATGGGTGGGACTAAGATTTGTGGCCTTATTATGATTTGAGTTAACTGAGAGATAACTTGGGTTTAATTGGCAAACTCCTTTGCAAATGCTAATATATACATGCAAAATTTTGTTTGATTCACCCAAAGCAATTTATACCAGTTGTACCAGTGTGATATAAAAGGGCCTTATTACTTGAAAGTTGCATAGGTTTAACTCCAATTGCTTTTTAAACTGATGCAAATACCTGTATAGACACTCTTATTTCAGTTTGTGTGACTTAATTTGGTTTAGCTTAAATTGCTTCCTAACTGATGTAACCTGAACTGAGTTAAAATGGAAAATGTACATATCTTTTTCTACCAATTTAACTGAACAGATTTAGAATCACACCTTAACTTTTACATATACACACTCCCGAAGTGCAAATGAATATCAGGCCCTAACCTAGAATCATTCCATCTCAGATATTGTCCTCTGTAATAAAGATTCTGCTGACCAGATTAAATCCTCATGAACATTTGAATGATATCATTGTCTTTAATGTATTTATGCAGGTATGATTGATTAGACTGTAACTAAAAATACATAAAATGCTTTAAAATCCTCTCACTCAGTGTTGCTGCTGCAAGCTAAAAGGAGCAAAGGCAGTAAACATATTTTTATCATTGAAGTATTCCATATTCTATATGCTTACATTTGAATAACAGATTTGCTGAGAAATATATACTTATATTTTCCTGAACAGGAAAACATTATTTATATATATATATAAAAAAATTCTACGTTAAAAAAAAAAACTTTAAAGCTAAGTAGATATAAAAGTGTGTCTAGGATATTCAACTCCAATAGGAGTTGGGTGCCTAACTCCCCTAGGTTCCTCTGAAAATAGAGCTGGGCATCTAGCTCCTTTGAGCTCCCTTGAAATTCCCAGCTGGATGCTTTTTGTGCTTTGCCCATTCACAAGTTCAGAGGTAAATTGGTAGCGAATGGGTATCTATCGCCACATGGTTGCTTAAGCATAAAATAAAATAAATTAAAAATAATCAACAGAAACTCATCCATATAAACAATTTATTTGCATTCTCTATCTATATACTTACCATATTCTTTCCAGTCCCGATTGATGACTTACACCCAGCAAAGCATGCGGTCGTATAAGTGATTCCATTATCCCCACATACTGGATCCCATTGACTCAGCACACAGCTGCAGTCAGAGTTGCAGCTGGCAATTAAGTTAGTTTTTGGAAAGGAAGTTTGTTTAATTCTGGAGAGATTACAAGTAGAGTCAGAAGTGATCAAATAAAACAATTCCTTATTAGAAAAATAAACACATCCCTGTGTTGTCATGAACAACCAATCACAGAGAAATGAGATGAAGCAAAGCGGTCTCCCTGGGCAGCCTGTATTCAGTGGAGTGTGGAGAACTGGTAGATAGTACTTGCATATAGAATGTAAACTAAAATGACCTGAGCCAAGGTTCTACTGGATGCCAATTTTACATCAGGCTGTCGACGGAGAAATAATCGCTGCCCCCAAATTTTTTTAATGAAAAGTATTTTAGTTGTGTTTTCCCCAACATATGATAAACCAAGTTTCTCTTGATTTTTATATAAACCATGAAGAATTTTTCTGGATTGTAGCCTCAAATTGTAAACCATGTATGAGTCAATGCCTTTGATAGTATCTTTAGCGACAAGGATAAAATAAATAGACCCCAAATGGGATTACTAATAGATTTTGTAGAAGATTCAGTCCAGGAAAAAGAAATCACACATGAAATCTCTGCCACCTGCAGCCTAATTTTAGCCCTCCTTCCCCTGTGATTGGGAGGTGACAGTATAAACCCCTAAATGATTTATAAACCTGGAAATCCAGGGTTCCTCATCATCTCAGGCATTGGTACTCTTACATCAGGCTTGTCTGGCTATGTAGACTCTCTCCTCAGGCCTATACAACCAGCTCTCCTATTTAATCTTCTTGATACCACTGACTTCCAGAGAAAAATTCAGTCCATTGGTGATTTTCCAGAAAACACCATCCTGGCCACTATGGACGTAGAAGCTTTTTACACTAACATCACACACAAAGACAGACTACAAGCCATCAGGAACAGTATCCCAGATGATGTCACAGCACACCTCGTGGCTAAACTTTGTGACTTTGTACTCACCCACAATTGTTTCAGATTTGAAGATAATTTATATCTTTAAGTCAGCAGCACTGCTATGGGCACCATATGGCCCCATAATATGCCAACATTTTTTATGGCTGACTTAGAACAACGCTTCCTCAGCTCTTGTCCCCAAGTGCCACTCCTCTTCTTATGTTATATTGATGACATTTTCATCATCTGGATCCATGGAAAGGAGGCCCTTAAGAAATTCCACTGAGATTTTAACAATTCCTACCACACCATCAACCTCAACCTGGACCAGTCCATATGGGAGATCTGCTTCCTGGACACTACAGTACAAATGAGTGATGGCCACATAAACACTACCCTATAATGGAAACCTACTGACCGCTATACCTACTTACATCCCTCCAGCTTTCATCCGGGACACATCACACAGTCCTTTGTCTACAGCCAACTTCTAAGATACAACTGCATTTGCTTCAATTCCTCAGACAAACACCTTCAGGATTGTTATCAAACATTCTTAAAATTACAGTATTCACCTGGGGAAGAGAAGAAATGGATTGACAGAGCCAGAGAGGTACCCAGAAGGCAACTACTACAGGACAAGCCCAACAAGGAAGACAACAGAATGCCACTGGTCATCTCCTACAGCCCCCAAATCAAACCTCTCCAGCACATCATCAAGGATCTACAAGCTATCCTGGAAAATGATCCCTGACTCTCTCAAGCCTTGGGAGGTAGGCCAGTCCTCATTTACAGACAGCCCCCCAACATTAAGCAAATACTCACCAGCAACTACACATCATACAACAGAAACACTCCCTGCCACAAATCCTGTTGCCAACTCTGCCCATGTGTCTACTCAAGTGACACCATCATAGGATCTAAGCAAATCAGTCACTCCATCAGGGGCTCATTCACCTGCACATCTACCAATATGATACATGCCATCAAGTGCCAACAATGCCACTCTGCTTTATACATTGACCAAACTAGAGTGTGTCTGTGCAAAAGAATAAATGGACACAAATCAGATATCAAGAATGGTAACATTCAAAAACCAATAGGGGAACACTTCAACTTCCCTGCACATTCTGTGAAAGACATGATCATTACAGTACATCAGCAAAATAAACTTTATAACCAGACTTCAGTGCGAAATTGCAGAGCTGGAATTCATATGCAAATTTGACACCATCAGATTGGGTCTGAATAGAAACTTGGAATGGCTAACTCATTATCAAAGGCAATTTTCCCCTCTTTTAACATGCTCACTTTCTCATTTATTGCTCCATACTCTATGACTCAAAACAACTTGTTCAATTTGCTGAAATAGACTAAACTGACCTTGTGACTTGTCCTTCTCTTCATGTATATATACACCTAACATACTACAGTTTCCATTTCATGCATCTGATGAAGTGGGATTCTACCCATAAAAGCTCATGTGATAAATAAATTTAGCAATCTTTAAAAGTGCTCCAGGACTCCTTGTTTGTTTTCCCTAAATGTTTATTATAGCGCCCGGTGTTTCTTCAGAGTAGAAGTAGCAATGGCGCTCCTTGGTCTGTTCAATCCATGCATAAATTGTTCAGGAAGGACAGGCAGGGAAAAAGGGGGGGAGGAGTAGTGCTATATGTAAAAGAGCTGTATGACTGCTTGGAGCTCCACTATGAAAGTAGAAACAAGATGGTTGAAAGCTTGTGGGTTAAGTTTAGGGGATGTTGTGGTGGGTGTCTGCTACAGACCGCCAGACCAGAAAGAGGAGGTGGATGAGGCATTCTATGGACAACTAACAGAAGTTTCCAGATCGTCGCAGGCCCTGGTTCTTATGGGGGACTTCAATTATCCTGATGTCTGCTGGGAAGATAATACAGCAGTGCACAGGCAATCCAGGAAGTTTTTGGAGAATATTGAGGACAACTTCCTAGTACAAATGCTGGAGGAACCAACTAGGGGTCTTGCACCTCTAGACCTATTGCTCACAAACAGAGAAGAATTGATCGGGGAAGTAGAAGTAAATGGCAACCTGGGCAGCAGCGACCATGAGCTGGTAGAGTTCAGGATCCTGATCAATGGAAGGAAGGAAAGAAGCAGAGCACACACCCTGGACTTCAGAAAAGCAGATTTTGACACCCTTAGGGAGCTGATGGGCAGGGTCCCATGGGAAGCTGATCTGAAGGGGAAAGGTGTCCAAGACAGCTGGCTGTATTTTAAAGAAACCCTGTTAAAGGCACAGGAAGATAACATTCCGATGTGCAGAAAGAACAGCAAATGTGGACGGCGACCAGCGTGGCTTAGCAGGGAACTCTGCGGGGAGCTGAAACATAAAAGGGAAGCTTACAAGAAGTGGAAGCTTGGACAGATGACAAGGGAGGCGTATAAAGATATTGCTCGGGACTGCCGGGATCAAATCAGAAAGGCCAAAGGACAATTGGAGTTGTAGCTAGCAAGAGATGTGAAGAATAACAGAAAGGGGTTCTATAAGTATATCAGCAACAAGAAAAGGATCAGAGGTGGTGTAGGTCCCTTACTGAATGGAGCAGGCATCCTCGTGGCGGATGATGCAGAAAAGGCTGAAGTACTCAATGCTTTTTTTACTTCAGTCTTCACAGGGAGGGCCAGCTACTACACGGGGTAACGCGGAATGGAGAGAAGAGCGGCCCTCGGTGATGGAAAGTCAGGTTAGGGATCACGTAATGAAATTGATGTGCACAAGTCCATGGGGCTGGATGAACTGCATCCGAGGGTGCTGAGGGAGTTGGGGGAAGTGATTGCAGAGCCGCTGGCCATTATCTTTGAGAACTCGTGGCGAACGGGGGTGGTCCCGGAGGATTGGAAAAAGGCAAATATAGTACCTATCTTTAAGAAAGGGAAAAAGGAGGATCCGAGGAACTACAGACCAGTCAGCCTCACCTCAATCCCTGGGAAAATCATGGAGCAGGTCCTCAAGGAATCCATCCTGAAACACTTGGAGGAAAATAGAGTGATCAGGAACAGTCAACATGGATTCACCAAGGGCAAATCGTGCCTGACCAACCTGATTTCCTTCTATGATGAGATGACTGGATTTGTGGATGCGGGAAGAGCCGTTGACGTGGTATACCTTGACTTTAGCAAGGCTTTTGATACTGTTTCCCACAGCATTCTCATCGGCAAGTTAAGGAAGTATGGGTTGGACGAGTGGACCGTAAGGTGGATCGAAAACTGGTTAGATCAACAGGCTCACAGGGTAGGAATCAATGGCTCGATGTCTGGGTGGCAACCGGTAACGAGTGGAGTGCCCCAGGGGTCGGTCCTGGGGCCGGTTCTATTCAACATCTTCATTAATGATCCTGATGATGGAATAGACTGCATAGTAAGTTTGCGGATGACACCAAGTTGGGGGGAATGGTAGATACTCTGGAGGGCAGGGACAGGATCCAGGGAGACGTGGACAAATTGGAACACTGGGCCAAAAGAAACCTCATGAGGTTCAACAAAGACAAGTGCAAAGTCCTGCACTTAGGACGGAAAAATCCCATGCACTGCTACAGGCTGGGGACCGATTGGCTAAGTAGCAGCGCTGTAGAAAAGGACCTGGGGGTTATGGTGGACGGGAAGATGACTATGAGCCAACAGTGTGCCCTTGTTGCCAAAAAGGCCAATGGCATATTAGGCTGCATCAGTAGGAGTATTGCCAGCAGATTGAGGGATGTGATAATTCCCCTCTATTCGACACTGGTCAGGCCGCATCTGGAATACTGTGTCCAGTTTTGGGCTCCCCACTTCAGAAAGGATGTGGACAAATTAGAAAGAGTCCAGCGGAGGGCAACAAAAATGATTACGGGGCTGGGGCACATGACTTATGAGGAGAGACTGAAAGAACTAGGCTTATTTAACCTACAGAAGAGAAGACTGAGGGGAGATTTGATAGCAACCTTCAACTACTTGAAGGGTTGCTCGAAAGAGGAGGGAGCTAGGCTGTTCTCGAGGGTAACAGAGGACAGAACAAGGAGCAATGGTTTCAAATTACAGCTGGGGAGGTCAAGGTTGGATATTAGGAAAAACTTTCTCACTAGGAGGGTGGTGAAGCATTGGAATGGGCTATCTAGGGAGGTGGTAGAATCTCCATCTTTGGATATTTTTAAGGCTCGGTTAGACAAAACCCTGGCTGGGGTGATTTAGGGGGAGTGGTCCTGCTTTTTAGAAGGGGGTTGGACTAGATGACCTCGTGAGGTCCCTTCCAACCCTATTATTCTATGATTCTTTGATCTAAGGTCTGGTCTACACTAGAAGATTAGGTCAGTTTAATCATGTCCATCTGGGGTGTGAAAAATCCATACCTCTGACAGGCATAGTTAAGCTGACCTAAGTTTCTTCGTAGATCGTGCCAGATCAATGCAAGAATTTTTCTATCATCCTCGCTCTCAGGGTGGTGGGTTACCTACACCAATGGGAGAATCCCTCCTGTCTACATAGGTAGGGTCTATCTGAAGCTCTATAGCAGTGGCATGCTGTTTTTCTGCAGTTTTAAGTGTAGACAAGCCCTGAGTTATGAGTACTGTTCTCATCTGAACTCTTATATTCAGCAGCAACCCTGTACTACTAGTCAGGCTGGGCTCCCGTTGCATGTTTTATTCAGACCTTACATTGGTTCCACACCAGAATAACACCATTGACTTCAGTGGGGTTACTCCTGATTTATACTGATGCAACTGATATCAAGGGACCAAACTAAGATCTTGCTGACAATAACCAATATTTTCACAAGAGATTCATGATTTGGAATGATGGAATTCTTTTGCTGTCCAACTTGACAAGCATGAACACATTTTTCAAAAGTACTGAATGCCCATCTCCAAAAATCAGACCTTTTTTAAGCTGTTTCACATTGGATACCCAACAGTTCAGGCACCCAAAATCACTAATCATTTTTTTTAAATCTTGGCCTGGGTTCCTAATTTAAAACCAGACTGTTGAAGGAAAAAACAACCAGTGCCCCCAAATGTTTAGAATGAAAAGTATTTGAGTTGTATTTTCCCCTGAGATGTGACACTGCTCCCCTCACTGTTAAGGAGATCAATGTGGCTGCAGAGTGCTGATACAGCCAAAGTAATCTGTGAAGCTCAAGGTCTGTTTTTCACTTCAGCAGAAAGGAGCCATCGTGTGATAAATCCTCCGGTAGTGAGTTGGAGAAGCAATGACTTGACCTATTTATTCACCTTTGGAGTGCCCCATCCCCAATTTTGGAAGCAATCAAATAAATCATTTTAAACCTCCTGCATCATCTCTAATTCAACGGGCAGCCTGATCACCAGGGACTCAACTTGGCCATAGTAGTTTCCACTGAATAAAACTGTGACACCTTGTTGTAACTAAGTTCAAAGTCATGATGGCCTGCCTGGTTACAGATAACATTGGTGTCAGGTTGGACAAAAGTGTTGAGTATGTTTAGGCAGGGATGGATTGGGGCCCTGGCCCACTGATGGGCTCCCCTACCTGGGGCAGGAGGGCCGTCACTGGGGGGTGGACCTGGGGCCAGAGGACCCTCCCACCCTGGCCTCATTCCAGGCAATCTGCCCCCAGGGGTGGGGCTGGCTGGTGTGCGCTGCAGCCCTGGTGCAGCTCCCTCAGGGCCACAGTTCTGGAAGGCTGCGCCAGAGCGAAGGCTGTGCCATGTGCCAGCCAGTCCCACCCAGGGGCAGGGTGGGAGCATGGAGCTGGGCTTCTGGGCCAGCCTGCCCTGCCCAGGGGTTGACCAATTAGCCCAAGGGTAGGGCAGGAGCTACGGAGCCCAACCTCTGGCCGGGGTTAGCCCTGCCCCCTCAGTGCAGGCAGGGCTGGGGTCCCACACAATGTGTGGGCCCGTGGGCACGGGCCCATGTGGTAATCCATCCTTCTGTTTAGGTGAATATGGGCTGACTTTTAAGAAAGCTTTTATTGGGCTGGAAACCAGGCAAAACCTAGTAGATAGTGCTGAAGGAATTTCCCCACACAAAACTTTTTCGGAGGAAGGAGAAAAATGAAACTCCACTGAAGTTAGTGCAGTGAAATTCTTTGCTATTTAATGTTGTTTAGTTGAATTTAGGGGGGGAAAAAACTCTGAAAAAAGTCAAAATATTTTGTTTTGATATTTTTCAGCCAAAACATTTTAATTCTTTGGCTTGAAACAACTTTTCATTTCAAACTTTCCTTTAATTCTATTTTTAAATGGCCCAAAATCATAAATAAAATTGCTTGTTTTCATCCAAACAAAAAATTGAGTTGAAAGAATGTTTTTTGACTTTGCAGTTCACTGAAAATTATAAAAATGTTGGTTTTTCAGTCTGACCTTGACACATTTTTATCAACTTTTTAAACTGCCAATAAACCAAAAATTATGCCATTTGTCCAGCACTACATGAGGACTCAAGTGAATTTCCCTTTGAACATCTGATTTGAATTAGACTGTGAGCTCAACCCCCCCTCCCCCCCCAGAACAAACAAACAAACAAACAAACAAAATCTGGAAATTTGATTCTCCACTGCCTTGCACCTTGGGTTGACATTTACACATCTGCAAACTGGGTGCAAAATACTACCATTTTCAATGCCTCCACTGCTGGAGGCCCATGATGGTGCTTTACACCCACTATGCATAGGGATAAAGTTCTATACCAGGTGCAAAGCAGTAATGAATCAAATCCAGTGTGTGCAAATTTTTATGAGGTGAAAATGAAGCACAGTCTGCAGAGCCATTTGCAGACTGAGACCACCAGTTCCATACATCTCTAACATTGAGTAGCTCAGTATCCTGAAGCCTCATCTCTAACTACAAAGACTCTCTATTGTATACTATCAGTAAGTTCTCAACAGCACCGATCTGTGTAGTTCCTTGACCTCATAAGCACTGAGTTGATTCACAGCAGCTGAGTATATGGTCCCCTGATTCCTTTCTTATTAAGTAAACATTTTATACTTTACAACTTACAGACAAATATGTGTAGTGCATTTGTGTATAAAGTTACATAGCAGTAAATTATAGTATGCAAACAGGGGCCTATGTCACAAAATTTAGATCTAAATTCGGATCTGAACTGCTCCCTAGTTTGGTGAGGTTCAGATCCAGTGTTCTAGTTTGGGCCCATCTCGAATTACAGCTATCATGAGAAGAATTTAAGGATATGGAAAATGTGTTGCTGAATGAGGAAGACAAATGGTACAGATCTGACCAAAAAAAAAAAAAAAAAAATTACTCAGAGAGAATACAAACCCAGAATAGGAGACTGTTAAACCAGCCACTTGAAGCACGTCACAGTCACATGTGAAGTACAGAAGATTTAACAGGTATGAAGATATAAAGGTGGCACATGCAAATTTTGCCATTCCAGTTATGTGTAACTTGAACTTCTTAATGATAAAGCCTCCCAGAAACATCCCCAAAACTGTTATGGGTAAAACTATCACGCCTGCAAACAAAAAGGAACAAAAGGATGTTTTATTAAAACAACATTCTATTAAAATAAATGTCTATTATTAATTTGGGGTTTGCATTTTACATCTTTTAGTTTCTTGACTATGAAAATGTAAAACTCATCTTAGCTGAAATAGATGCTAATCCTGACCTTTCACTATTCTTCGGACTGAGTTTTTGAAGTTCAGTTACAGGTCTATTTTGTTTTTTCTGGATTCTTCGTTTTCTTCTTATGTGTCTGATTCCTTAGAAAAATACTGTTTTTATTATATTTCTTGGCCTTTTGTATGTGATTTCCAGCACAGGTTTGTAGGTGCTAGAAGTTCAGACAATTCAGATGGACAACGCACCTTGTGGGCACTTACTCAGCTAATATAGGCAGCACAAGAGTCTTCTGTTTGAGCATGGGTCCAGTGGGAGGGAGCGACTAGCACTGGGATTGTGGTCTCACACTCACTTCACCTCTTTCTGCCCCCTTTCTTGAGCTTACCCACACCATTCCCGCCACTTTGCCTCTTCCCCTGAGGTCCACCTGCTCACTCTTTTACATGGTGGAGAGAAGCAAGCAGACAGGTTTTGGGGGGAAGAGGTGGAGAGGAGCGAATGGTGGGGCCTGGAGGAGGAGTGTAGGTGGGGCAACAATCTGGGCATCAGGGCTCCTCCCACTTCTAGGGAGTTTTGCTTTTAGTGCTCCAAAGTCAGTGGAGTGACGCACTACCAGATACAGGTGATTTGCTTCCCCCTCCCCATGGGGAGGCTCAGCCTCCCCCAGCCTATTAGCCATGCTGGCCATGTCAGCTGATATGACCCTCCAAAAATCTTTTGAAATCCGGCCATAGATTGCTAACAAAGATGGAAAAGGGAGGCCGTATTTGGATTTGGACTAAGCTTGAATTGGAATTCCATTCAGTAGATTGGAGGCTGAATCCTGGCTAAGCTTGGGGTTCAGATTCAATGATGTCAAAACCTCACAGACATCCCTCCTGAGACTTTGACCGCAAACTGCAGAAATCTTACAAGCTGTTACTGTGAGATTATAGCCATCTTGTTATGAGAGACTTTGGCTGCGTCTAAACCAGGACCA
Source organism: Pelusios castaneus (assembly GCA_007922175.1). Taxonomy (NCBI): domain Eukaryota; kingdom Metazoa; phylum Chordata; order Testudines; family Pelomedusidae; genus Pelusios; species Pelusios castaneus. The sequence goes on from ML685821.1 coordinate 3,913,200, forward strand.
GAAATAGGTCCCTTGCAGTGTGGATCTAACCTATAATGAAAGAAGTAGGGACTGGTTCAGATCCAGGAATCTGGAGCCAAGTGTCACAATATTCCCAAGAGCCCAAAGGGTTCTGATGGCGTTATCCCATCAATAGTAGAGAAAAGCCTCATCTAAGATTTATTATCAACCAATTTTCTATATTAAGAAACATAAAAATTATGACTAGACCTAAATTCTAAAATCTCAAAAAAATTCAAAAATATTGCAGGTAAATAGTAATCCTCTATTTAAGATTTAACACTCCCTACCCGCAAAGGAATCCTTTTTCCTCCATGTTATACCTAAGGGCCCAATTCAATTTCATTGAAACCAATGTCAAAACTCTCTTGGAAATGAGTGGGACCAGAATTTGGTGCTAAGATTGAAGATGAAGTAAAAATGAGTATTTTACATTTTAGGGTGAAAAGATAAAGAACACATACCAATTAGAAAAATGGCTCTTGACACTGATACATTAAATTGCTGTTCCATAAACTTTGTCTCAAAAGTTATCAACCCAACAAGAGAATTGTACTGCAAAACAGTGAGGAACAAGTACACCAGAAAGATTGGGTTTCCGAGAAGTTTCTTCAGAGTTGGTAGGAAATCTGGAAAGGAAAGGTGTATTTCTTATTTTCTTCTAAATATGAAATAGACACATTAGGTGATAGAAATTCTGCTTCTCTCCCTTCTTAAGAAGCTTGAGCTAAAGCTGTAATGGCTCATAGAGGGCCAGCCCGACCATATAGGTGAACTAAGCAGCCACCTAGGGCACCAGGCTTTAAGGGGAGACAGAAGTGAATTTTTTTTCTATTTAAAAACTATGTTAATATGTTATCTCTTATAAATGAAAGTATCGCCCTCTGATGGGGGCGCCAAAGTCATAGTTCACCTAGGGCACCAAAAAACCTTGAGCCGGCCCTGTGCTCATAGTTTTAGATGAGGAAGTTACTGATTCAATGCCTGGGGGTGCAGGCCACCACACAAACATAGCATGTCACATACATAACGAAAGAGATGTTGAGCTGGAAGAACGGTGCAAGAAAACATTATTCTATATTAATGAGTCCTTCATTTCTGTAAGTTGCTCCCAATCTAACACACTATCTACTAGACTATACTGCCTTTTTGTGCATTAATACCTCTTTAAATCAAGTGTGGAAGAGTAGGAAAGTTCTCACATAATTTATTATAAAGATACACAGTGATAGTGTTTAGCATGGGAGGGAAAAAATAAATTAAACTTTCCAAAAGAGTCAGTAACCAAATCAGTGTCTGGTTCATCACCTCATGTTCTCTGTGAATGGCACAGAGGGGGACCTGAAACACACACTCACCAGTGGGTGACACCTACACCAAGTAATATGATGGTGATGATGCATTAGTATTTGCGTTGCAGTAATACACAGGGATGCAGCCTGATTGTACTAGGTGTTGTACAAACACATAAGGAGCACAGAATCAATACCTGAAAGGGAATTCATGTTACCTTTTACTACTTCAGAAAACTTTAACTGTCTTTGATGCGGGGGTTCTCTTTTACAGTGATCTTCTTGATTAGTTACAGATGATTCACTCAGCTTCTTCAAATGTCTTTCTTCTCCTTCTTTTGGTAAGGAATAAGGAAGGAACCAGAAAGGCAATGAAGCCAGAAAGCTGGCTACTCCACATACCACCAATCCAAGCCACCAGGCACCAACCCACCGACTATCCTTAGGATTTATGGTCACGCTCTCTGAAGAGAGAGAGAGATTTGAAATTAAGCACTATGCTTTTGTTTCTTGATTAACTGAAATATATAATATTCTTCATTAAACAGAACCATTTAAACTTATGGAAGAACATTTGTAACCAATATTTAAGCATTTAAGATTAGCCATATTTGATAGAGAGATTTAAAAATTATTTTGTTGGTGAATCATTCCCAAGCACCCAAGAATAGGAACTACTAGTCCATGTCCCTTAGCGATGCCAGCATGGCCCTTCCTTGCTGCAGTCTGCCACGGCAACACTTTCCCAAGAAAAATGCAACTTTCTCTCTTTATGAGACCCAAAACTCTACCCAGGATTAGAGATGGGCAGAGTGATTTGGAAGATGAAAATACCTTCCACATGAAGCTTTGCTCATTTTATGACCTGGAGCAGAACCAGATCTTTGAAAAGTCTTACATGTTCATTTAACATAGTCTTCCCATTGTTCTGTTCATACTACATTTCCAACTTTCCATCTAGCATGTAAACCAAACAGTAGTGTTAGCTATCGAAATAGTAACACCCAGTGAAGTCCCCTTTCTGAGAGAAAGCAATATGAAAAACTGTTTCTGAACACAGATAGAGCATCTTCGTCACTAATATTTCAGCATGATCAGTCAGTGAATCATCTCTGAGTCTTACCAAGATCCACCATTCCAATGTCTACCCACATATTAGCACAGAATGATCCAAGCAGAAAGCCAAGTGTTGGTCCAATCAATCCAGATGATCTTATGGTGCCTGTGAGAGAAGAAAGCTGTCATGCTCTGATAAGTGATATACACAGAAAAAAACAACCATTAGTCTGAAAAAAGTACATACAGTGCATGAAAATTTGTAATGATAAGTTTTAGAAATTTTGCTGTTCATTTTAAGGCACCAATCATACCTATCATACATATCAGTGGTTTTCACATTTTTTTCCTCGGGACCCAGTTGAAAAAAAATCATTTATGCCCACGACCCAACAATTACATCTTTCAGCAATGCATTGCAGTCTTTTGGCGGCGGCAGCAGGAGATGCCGTGACCCAGTACCTCAGCATCTGCGACCCAGTACTGAGTTCCGACCCAAAGTTTGAAAGCCACTGTGTTATAGTATTCAAGCAGATTCCTTCCCCAGCATGAAGCCCAACAGAAGTCAATGTGGCTTTATGTGGGCTCACACATCTAATATGCCTGGCAGGATCAGGGTCAAGAGACAATATGGGAAAAAAATTATATTACAGTGATTTTAATCTAAAATTTTTTTTCTTTCAGCGCTATGTAACTGTATCATTCAGTTGATGAACATTACCAAGAGGCATATAATTTTATAAATATGCAAGGATCAAGACTGTGTTTACAATTGCAACTTACAAGCAGTCTATGTGTCTGTGGGACACATGACTTTCCTTGTACCATATACTCAAATAAGCCCTAAATTTAACTTTAGAGAGAAGTATTTCCTTTGAGTCATATACTTAAAGTTAAGGATGTGCTTCTGTGCTTTCTTCATTCAGAGCCAAACTACAGTGATAAGTAGTAAAGATAGTACAGGCAAATAAATAGAAATATTCATTTAGCCATGCATGTGTAGTTCAGTATAAATGATATCTACAACATAAAAGTGGATGTGAGAATGAACAACCCAACAAACAGATTTATTAATATTTATTTATACAGCTCCAAAAGCAAGCTAGTAGTGAAACAAGGGGCAAAATCCTGGCCCTATGGAAGTCTTTGGGAGATTTTGACTATTGATTTCACTGAAGCTAGCATTTCACTCGAGATCTTTGCTTACGAACTAAACAGACACCAGATACAAAGAAGGGGGATGGGATACAACAAGAAACAAATGCGTAAACTGCAAAGTTTAGGACAAACTAGTCAGGCTCATACCAAATTGTTTTTTAATAATATTTTTAAGTAAAATTTGTGAACTGCAACACAATTTGATTTTATTGATCCTGTCAAGAAAAAAAAAGTTGAAAAAGCTCCAGAAGGCCAGTTCCTATACGGGTGGCTGGCAACATTCCCCTTTCCCATATGCTAATCTGTGGAGGTTTTGGTTGTAAGGAACAGAACAAGGATAAAATTGTCAAAAATGCACAAGAGTTAGATTCAAAGAGATTCTTAGACGTTGTAAAGCTCACTGTTCCAATGACCAGCTCCTAACTGCCTGCTGCCCAGTGGAATTCTCTTCCCTGAGTTATGTGCTCTGGCTCTTCAGGCATTGTATGGAGAGAGTAAGGCACCTCAAAAAGGGATACCAGAATCCAGCAAACTGAGCAGGAAGCTGCCTAAATTATCCAGGAATGAAATGGGGGAGAGCATAGGAAAAGCTCCTCAAAGGTATTTAAGCACTTAACTCCCAATGATCTGGGTCATAGGCATATGCCTTCTTCTACTCCAAATTCTCAGATGTGAACCCTCTCTTAGAGTTAGACACCAAAGCCCGATCAGCCCTTTTCCATGAAGAACAAGAGGGAGATTCATCAGCCAGTGGCCTAGTGGCCAGAGCACTCTCTTGAGATGTGGGAAATAGTGGTCAAGTCAAGCAGAGTGGGAATTCAAACTTAGTTCTCTTACATTCCATGTGAGCGCTCCAACCACTGGACTATGAGATGCCTAGAGACCTATGCCCACACTGCTCACTTTTGTATGAGGCTTGAATTGTAAGTGTGCTCTGAGAACATCTCCAGGATTGGGCCGTGCTGGCAAGATCAGCAGGGGAACAGGTCATTTGAGAATCCTGCTTGGGGTTGCCAATGCTTTGGTTTATGCTATAGCTCTGAACAGCTTGATAGCTGGGGAGTGGCACCAGGACTTAGGTAGTCTTGTGAATGTGCACTGGTAGGAGGGGAGGAGCCGACAAGGTCAGGTGGCAGGTAAGTGGAGTTTTTGAGACTGTCAGGGGCATCTAAATGTTGGACTTAGGCACCTAAAAAGACAGTCAGTCACCTAAGCGCCTTTGTGAATCCAAGTGACATGGGCACCTAAATCCCATTAATGTTCAATGGGACACAGATACCTAAGTCACCTAGGAACCTTTGAAAATTTTAATACTAGAAGAGATTTTTTGTTATTTTATTTTGTTGTTTTCAATGGAAGGAAAGAATTTCTCACTGGGTGACAGATTGGCCACCCTTGAAATCAAAGTTAATATTCCCAGTAGAACTTTTTACCCTTTCATCTGGAGAAACTTCTGCTATTCATTTTCTAATTTGAGAAACTCCTTGTTTTAGGGATCTTGATACAGTGATTGCTCAGCAAATGATCAATAGGCAATATAATGGATCCTGTCAATATGATCCAACTTTATTCTTCACGACTTTACATGATTTCTAACCCACTTCCATTCAGTTGACTTCACTGTAGAACTTGAAGTAACACAGTGCAGAAGGCAGGATGAAGCCCTGGTTCCACAGAAGTCAATAGCAAAATTCCCTTTGACTTAATAGAGTTAGGATTTCATCCTTTATTTTTAAAACACTTAAACAGCTCCTATCCAAAGTTCTGTGCGCTCTTGACAATTTTCTAAAAATACACTAGTGAGTAAATGGACCTATCAGTATATTAACAGCCTTCAAAGTTTTATTGTGTATTTTTTTAATATAGAGCAACCCATCAGCCAGACTTTGAGACAAGGATGCAACAATTTTCCTTATGTTTGTAGAGAGATTTATACCCAAGTTTCACATCTGCATATGTTTATATTTTTTAAAATATATTGGGTTCAAGTCTACTGATACTTGTACTGAAGTAGTATTAGTTCGAATTAAGGAAGCCCTTAATACGAACTAATGAAAGCCTAGTGTGGCCAAGGCTTAAGTTAGTTCGAATTAAGCTTCCTTAATTCAAACTAACTTGCCAGTGTAGACATAGCCACACAAATGAGGTCTCACTAGCACCTTGTATAACTGTACTAACATCTCCCTGTCTCTACTGGAAATACCCCATCTGATGCACTCCAGGACCGCATTAGCTTTTTTCACTGTCGCATCGCATTGGCAATTCATAGTCATCCTGTGATCAACCAGTACGCCCAGGTCCTTCTCCTCCTGATGTGTCCCCAACTGATAAGAAAAATTCTTATTTGTCCCTAAATACATGACCTTGCACTTCCCATTATTAAATTTCATCCTATTCCTAATACTCCAGTTTACATGGTCATCCAGATCTTTCAGTATGACATCCCAGTCCTCCTCTGCATTGGCAATACCTCCCAGCTTGGTGTCATCTGCAAACTTAATTAGCACATTCCCATTTTTTTGTGCCAAGGTCAGTAATAAAAAGGTTGAATAAGATTGGTCCCAAGTCCGATCCTTGGGGAACTCCGCTAATAACCTCCTTCCAGCTAGACTGTTCACCTTTCAGTATAACCCGCTGCAGTCTCCCCTTTAACCAGTTCTTTATCCACCTTTTGATTTTCATATTAATCCCCATCTTTTCTAATTTAACTAATAATTCCCTATGTGGAATCATATCAAATGCCTTCCTGAAATCTAAGTAAATTGGATCCACCGCATTCCCTTTATCCAAAAAATCTGTTATCTTCTCAAAAAAGGGGATCAGGTTGGTCTGGCACGCTCTACCTTTTGTAAAGCCATGTTGTATTTTATCCCAGTTACTATTAACCTCAATATCCTTAAGTACTTTCTCTTTCAAAATTTTCTCCAAGACCTTGCATACTACTGAGGTCAAACTAACAGACCTGTAGTTACCTGGATCACTTTTCCTCCCTTTCTTGAAAATAGGAACTACATTAGCAATTCTCCAGTCATACGGTACAACCCCTGTGTTCACAGATACATTAAAAATCCTTACTAACGGGCTGGCAATTTCATGTGCCAGTTCCTTTAATATTCTTGGATGGAGATTATCCAGACCCCCTGATTTAGTTCCATTAAGCAGCTCAAGCTTAGCTTCTACCTCAGATATGGTAATTTCCACCTCCACGTCCTCATTCCCATTAGCTACCCTACCTCTATCCCCAAGCTCACCATCACCCTCGTTAAAGACAGAGGCAAAGTACTTATTTAGATATTCAGTGTTTCTTATGTTCCTTGAAAGCTTGTCTCTCTCACCAAAAGAAGTCAGCCCAGTAAAAGATGTTAACTCATCCATCTTGTCTCTTTATTTCCTCTGTAATTTTTGAACAGCTATAAATTGCTGTTCTTCCATGTAGAGGGCCTCAACTGTTGTAAATCAGGGTAGTGCCATCTGGCCCATATACTGTATTGTTTAATAATTATCACATACAGTCAGGTTTAAAACCTGTCACACATCTTAGCTATTGGTTTCAATGGATGCAGGACTGCATGTCAATGTCACACTAAATCTCATTGTAGAATTTTCATTATAGCGGCCTTTGCTCTGCAGAGGAAACACCAGGAACTGTGACATGCCTGATGGCTGGCTAAACTAATTAATTGTGCAAATACCCATTTGCAATTAAACTCAGCAATTCATAATCATGTTGTTTCCTGAGGAGCAGTTGAAGGCGTAGAACTTTAGTAAAGCTACAAAGTGAATAGTATACCCAAATAACCAGCCCATCATTATAGAAAAGAGTTCATGTCTGACAAAGGAAATGATGCAAAGCCTCTTCCTCATAACAGCTACATAAAACTAGATAATAATGGAATGGATAAAATTCTTATACCCTGAGTTACACAGAATAACACCTTACTACACAAGAGTACCCATTAGCTTCAATGGGACTGTTTATGGAATCAGGTTCTACTCATTACGAATAAGGGTGAATCATCATCAGGCCCATGGTGAGAATCACATAGATTAAAGTCTGTAATTAAACCTATAATAACACTCTCACTGTTACTGTGTGCTCCCAGTCTCTGATGTAGCCACTGGAGGGCTGTCATCCCATATGGATAGATCTTGCAAATGAACCTGCCTGAAGAGATCCCTGAGCCTGCATATAGCCTTGTTGGCTTCCATGCAAATTGCAGGCTCTAGCCCTTGAATCCCAATCCCGCAAAAAATAAAACACATACTTCATCTTGTGCACTATAAGAAGTCTGACTAAGGTCAATAGGGCTATTCATAGTGTATAAAGTTAACCATGCATGAATATCTTTACAGGACCAGGACGTTAGCTTGTAAACTCTTTGGGGAAGAGCTCAAAAAAAAAGCTCATCTTTTCATTATTCAGGCACACATCACTAAGCACAATGGAGCTATATTCTTTGGCTATGGAGCTGCCACAATACAAATACGTAGTAGTTCTAATAATAATAGTGCAACTTTATACTTATAGGCTATGTCTACACTTGGCCAAATAAGTCGACTTTGTTAAGTCGACTTAGCATGTCTACACTATAAAATCAAGTCGACTTCAAGGGGACCTTGCCAAATCGACTTAGAGTGTCCACACTGGATGCCTAAGTCGACTTCTAGGGGCTAGGTGGACCTGGGACTGGTCCATAGTGGCAGAGGGGGCACCCCTTCAGCATTTGCCCCATTGTACCCTGGTACAATGAGGGCTGAGCAGGACAGGGACAGTGGCAGGGCATAGGAGTGGGGTGGGCAGGCCTGTGTCCTGCCCTGTGGGTGGGCATGTCAGGCTCTGGCTGTGCCAGCCACCCTGGCAGGGAGGGCAGTGGGGGAGACCTGGGGCCCGTTAAGTGGACTTAAAGTTGATTTAAGGCTAATCTGCGTCCACACTGGCTAAATCAACTTAATAAAGTTGACTTAGCCAGTAAAGTCGACTGTAAACCAGGTTTAATAAAGTCAACTTTAAATTTCCTTAAGTCGATTTAAGCAGCAGTTTAAGTCGATTTAAGGAAATTGTAGTGTAGATGCAGATTAAATTAAGTCGACTTAAGCAGGCTTAAATCGACTTAATTTGTAAGTGTAGACGCACCCATAGTCTATGAGTAATGGAAATGACATAAGTCTGACATATCTATTTTTCAAATAAATTGCATTATAGTAGATACCATTAAAAACTGGACATTTACTCCCATAAGCAATGGAGCTAGGATAATTTATATTAGCTGTCCTATAGACTTCAGTGGGACTGCTTGTACTAGCAAAATTATATACCTGCTTAAGTGATCATCTAGGACTGGGATTGGGGCTGTAGTATTTACATTCACTGACCTGCCTCCTTTTCTAAGTACGCAGAAATCACAAAAATTGCAGCAAAGGTCTATTTTTACAATGGTGCCTAATGGAGTAGAGTTTTCCAATTTGTTTGGGTTTTGTTTTTTTTATTTTTTTAAGTGATTGAACAGAAAGGAACAAATTCCATCTAGTATATCCAAATATGCTACTAGTTCAGGAACCCTGCAAACACTAGGCATGCGAATAACTATACTCACTTGTGTAGTGCCACTCAAATGACATGAATAAAGCTACTAAGTGCATTTGTAGAATCAGAACCTCAGTTATGACTGTTCAACTTTGATTTGTTTTACAGCCACACTATACAGATTCTAATATTAGTAATGCTGTCCTCTTGAACTCCCTTTCGGACAAGTCCTATGGGCTGGAATGGAATGAATCCAGTAGAGTTTATTAGAGAATAATGTCCTTTTTAAAAAAATGTATAGAATTCTATGGCAGGGATATAATTTTTTATTGAGATCTAATGGATGGCTTAAAAAAAAAACTATAGAAAGTCTTCAATTTTCTATTAAATTCTATAACATTGCAGCTGTTATAATTATTTATAATTTGTAGTACTGTAGTGCCAAAAAAGCCCAACTGGAGATCAGAGCTACATTGTACTAGGCACTGCAGAAACATGAAGTAAGAGACTATCCCTACCTCCTAGACCTTACACTCTAAATAGACAAGACAGACAAAGGAAGGCAAGTGGAAATATGAGTACATAGAGGTGAAGTTACTTGACCAATGTCACACACCAAGATTTGTGGTCGAAACTCGGTGATAGGCTTCACTGGAGTCTTTTTCCATTACAGTATAACTCTTATTAGACCTGACTGTATTGTTGGCTCTAATTTGACATGGATGAATCTTGCAAATCAGACATGCAGAAGAGTATTGGAAAAAGAGATGATCAATAAGTGAAATTTACATCCCATAGGGTATCGAATACTTCAACATTTGGTTTAATACCAAATTGAGATGAAATGTCAAAGTATCAAAACCTTTCATGGAAGGAAAAAATTTTCAACTCAGAAATGTTTAAATGAAATATTTCAGGATTTCCAAATCAAAAATGTTGTTTCAGTTTGTTGACCCAAAACAAAATGTTTAGTTTCAAGATGAGTCAATATTAGTCTGAGTAAGTCTGGGTGTGTCTACACTTACAAATGAAGTCAATTTAAGCTTGCTTAAGTCGACTTAATTTAATCTGAGTCCACACTACATTTTCCTTAAGTCAACTTAAGCAGCTACTTAAGTCGACTTAAGGAAAATTAAAATAGTCTTTACTAAACCTAGTTTTAAGTTGACTTTTCTGGCTAAGTTGACTTTAGAAAGTTGACTTAGCCAGTGTGGACGCAGAGTAGCCCAAAGTCGACTTAGGGAGCTTCAGGGCTTCCCCACTGCCTTCTCTGCCAGGGTGGCTGGCACAGCCATAGACTGGCATTCCCCCCCACAGGGCAGGCTAGAGCCCTGCCTACCCTGCTCGTATGCCCTGCCAGAGTCCCTGTCCTCCTCAGCCCCCATTGTGCCAAGGTACAATGGGGCAAAGACTGAACCCCCTGGCACTTGGCAAGGGGTGCCCCGCCTGCCATCATGGACCTGTCCCAGGTCGACCTAGCCCCTACAAGTCAACCTAGGCATCCAGTGTGGACACTCTAGGTCGATTTGGCAGGGTCTCCTCTAAGTCAACTTAATTTTTGAGTGGGGACATGCTAAGTCGACTTAACAAAGTTGACTTAAAGTTGACTTTGTTAAGTCGACTTAGCTAAGTCACCTTAAATTAACAAGTGTAGACATAGCCTCTGAGCTTCCACAGGCCCGCATGTGAATTGTAGTTCCATGTCCCTCATGTCCCTAAGAGCCCTGCTTCTACATTTCCCTGGTGCACGATTGTCCTTCCCTGTGGTTGAATGGTTGCAGCGGGACTCTTACGGGAATGTTTAATTGGAAATTTTTCCATCAGTCCTAATTAGAAAGTTCTGACATGATCATGAATATTTTGGTAAACTGAGGTAGGGAATTTGTGGCTTTTATACAGCCCTATACTGTACATTTATCATTTTTCTATCTACAGTGGTTCTTTCCTCAACAGGGAAGACTTTAAATAGCTTTAGCTTCAATGTCATCTATTTAATTCTTCCTGAGATTAGTATATTTAATTGCTATTTCCATGGCCAGTTTATATGGCATCAAATTTATTCTGGATAATTAGCTATGCATCAGTTACACGATTATGGGTTTGGTACAGTAGATCAGATTGCTAAACTGGCTATGAATGAATTAACACAGGTAGGAGTCTTTCTTCCCTGGTCAACAAGCAGTCAAGCTTCCAAAGAAATGCCTGTTAGAAGTGATAAGTAATGATATATTGGCAGCTGTTTGAATTAGTCTCTGTCTGACACTAGTGACTTTACATCAATTACTAGGTGGCCAAACTTAGAGTGCCAACAGTAAGCTTTCTGAAAGCTTTTTAAAAAACATTTAAAGTATTATTATTAAAGTGAGATAAGTTATCTGGAGAAGGTTGGTTAGGAAGAGTTTGTTCTCTAAAGCAGTGATACTCTGTGGTTCTAGAGCCATTCCGGGCTCTTCATGGCCCCCATGGAGCCTCATCATGGCCCTCATGGTAAGTCTCTGACTATAATAAAATCAGAGAAACTGGAAGGGACCATGAGAGGTCATCGAGTCCAGTCCCCTGCACTCATGGCAGGACCAAGTACCCTCTTTAACCATCTATGACAGGTGTTTGTCTAACCTGCTCTTAAAAATTTCCAGTAGTGGAGATTCCACAACCTGCCTAGGCAACTTATTTCAGTGGTTAATCACCATGGCTATGTCTACACTAGAGGCTCTGTTAAGTCAACTTAAAGTCAACTTAGAACGTCCACACTAAACACTCCAGTCGACTGCCTATGTCTACGTTGGCAGGTGCTAGGTCAACGGAGGAGTGTTGTGGGAGCCTGGAGCTATGTTCCTTCTAACTTGCATGGGTATGCAGCTGCGCAGGGGCCGCAGCATACCTGCACACCTCTCACAGACACCCGCGTATCCTGATCCCTGCGTCCCTTCTTCCCATCCCAATCCCCTGGCCACGGCTCATCCCCAGCCCAATCCCCCAACCGCAGCTCTCCCCAGCCCGATCCCCCAACTGTGGCTTCCCCCTTCTCCCTAGCCCATCTCCCCAGCTGCGGCTCTCCCCTTCACTCCAGCCCATCTCCCTGGCCACAGCTCTCCGCTTAACCCCAGCCCAATCTTTCCTGGCTCCGGCTCACCCCAGCCCAATCTTCCCCAGCTGTGACTATCCCCTTCTCTCTAGCCCGACTCCAATTAGGTAGACTTAGCATTATTCCCCATCTACACAGGCTTTAGGTCAACTTAACAAGGTCGACTTAGGTGTTAAGTCAACCTTCAGAGGTGGAGCTATTAAGTCAACTTAATAAGCACCCAGTGTGGACGCAGTGTTCTGTAGGTCAACTTAAGTGTCATTAAGTCGACCTAATGTGGAAGTGTAGACATACCCCCTGATAGTTAGGAATTTTTTCCTAATGTCCAACCTAAACCTTCCTTTCTGTAATTTAATCCTATTGATTCTTGTCCTATCATCAGCAGTTAAGGAGAATAATTTTTCTCCCCCATCTTTGTAACAACCTTTTAGGTACTTGAAAACTGTTATCATGGCCAGTCTCGGGTTCCTCTTTTCAAGACTAAGCAAACCCAGTTCTTTCACTCTTCCCTCAAAAGTCAAGTGTAGCAGACCTTTAATCATTCATGTTGCTCTTCTTTGGACTTTCTCCACATCTTTCCTGAAATGAGGTGCCCAGAACTGGACACAATACTCCAGTTGAGGCCTAATCAGTATGGAGTAGAGCAAAAGAATTACTTACAATACTCCTGTTAATATATCCCAGAATAGTGTTTGCTTTTTTAGCAACAATGTTACACTGTTGACTCATATTTAGCTTGTGGTCCACTGGGACACCCAGATCCCTTTCCACAGTATTCCTTCCTAGATAGTCATTGCCCATTTTGTATGTGTAAAATTGATTGCTCTTTCCTAAGTGGAGTACTTTGCATTTGTCTTTATTGAATTTCATCCTATTTATCTCAGACCATTTCACCAGTTTGTCCAAATCATTTTGAATTGTGATCCTATCTTTCAAAGCATTTGCAATACTTCCCAACTTCATATCAACTGCAAACTTCATAAGTGAACTCTCTATGCCATCATCTAAACCATTGATGAAAATGTTGAACAGAACCAGACCCAGAACTGAACTCTGCGGTACCCCACTTGTTAAACACCTCCAGCATAACTACTCTCTGGGTGAAGACCAAAACAAAAAAATCACTTAATTCCTCTGCCATTTCTCCATTTTCTGTTCTTTTCCCCCCTCTGTTGAGTATCAGTCCTACGCTGTCCTTAGCCTTCCTCTTATTTCAAATGTATTCGAAAGATGTTTTCTTGTTACCCTTTATGCCTTCAGCTAGTTTGATCTTAGTTTGTGGCTTGGCCTTTCTGATTTTTCCCTACATAATTGTGTTATTTGTTTATAATCATCCTTCGTAATATGACCTAGTTTTCACTTTTTGTAGGACTCTTTCTTTATTTTTAGATTATTGAATATCTCCTGGTTAAGCCAGGGTGGTCTCTTGCTTTACTTTCTATCCTTCCTACGCAGTGGAATCTATCCTCCCCTTGTTCTGTAAGGCAACGAACAGACCCATGTGGCAAGAGACCCTGAGGGGCAGGAAAAGGTGCTGTTTGGAACCATTTTCAAAAGAAAGGGAACTTCCTCAGCATTCCATTCTTATCTGTGAGGAAAGAATGCAGACTATTGTTTACTAAATACTTGTATTGTTCTAATTTTCATGCCAAAAGGTTAAAAAGATTAATTTGGGGGCTGACATACATCCATTTATTACCTATATAAAATGCTGAGTTTTCTTCTTTGGCAAAATCATCAACATATGATACTCCCAGAGGCATAATAGGTGCTTCACCAACTCCACGTAAAAGGTTTCCCATCAGTACAAAGATCCACATATAGGAGCTTGCTGCTTTATCACATCCTGTAGGCAATCAATATTTACATTTTTATAAACAGAGCTTTCAGATGAACTTATCTTCAACCAAATTGAAACAGTGCCTTTTGAACAATGTGGAGAAAAACACCAATAATAGATTTAGTTACGATCTGTTTGCTTCCCAACCTGCTATACTTCCTTCAGGACCCATCTTATAGCCAACCATCTTTTAGAGTCCATCTTTTAAGAGGAAATCTTTTGTGTTCTGATGCAATGTCATAATATTGTGACATGCTCTGGTGATTTTATGAAAAATGAAATTAGGTTGCAAAGGGATGACATTTTGCTGGACACAAAATTGGGGGGGGGGAGACAGTAATCTTGCAAGCAGGATGACCTAATAATAGGACTGATTGTGTAATTCTTAGTTACATTATCTGCCTGTGTAAATGCTCACCAGTCTCACTGAAGTCAAGGCACTTTAGTAGGTACTTAGCCATTGTCTTGATTCAGAAAAGTAGAAAAGTTTTATGTTTTGTTGTCTTTGGATATTGTGCCTCAGGAATTAGGGGAATTACAGAAAATTGAATATGTATGTAAATAACAGAAATCCTAATATCCATCTTAGAGTCTCCTACACTTGACTCTTTCTATTTTATATGATGTAAAATAGTATATATTGTATTATATATAAAACATAATAATATATAATAGCATATATATTTAGTGTATATATATATGTTACTTCTATAAAATTTGGGTTGGGGTGTGATTTTAGAACATGCCTCTCCTTCGTGATTTCAATATTATATTTTCCAATAAAAAGAGAACATATAAAATGAAGTTAACCAAGAGCTATTCCAATTACGGAACTTTTGCTTACCGGAATATTTCAACGCTTTAGTCATTTTGATAGCATCTAAAGTTGGATGATGTAAAGGTAATGCCGGGGAGCATGCTGAAAAACTTGTAGAAGAGTTGTCCTCGGTAAATGGTATTTTTTCATAATTATAACTGAAAAATAATGGCAAAAGATATAGTTGACATATGAAAAACTCATCTTTTGGAAAAGTTTTATGTAAAATTGATACTACCAAATTGATTGATACCAATTGATACATTACCAAACATCAACATCATCAGTCTGTCCCTTCTTGAGTCCTTTTAATGAAGTCTCTAGATAAAAACATACAGCTATGTGGCTTTGATAAGTCACAGCTTATGAAAAATTCACAGAAAGAAAATTGATGGCTGTTGATAGACTTTTATATGGGACTGCAATGCTGTCCCCCCACTAAAAGAGGTATGAATGGTTGCACATCCCTGAGGTCAACTGTGGTCAGGGAAATTTTAAATTCAGTTGTAACCACACACATTCCAGTGCCTTGCTCAGCTGCATGTTTATATAGCTGTATGTTTTTACTTCATTCAAAGGAATCAAGAAGGGACAGACTGATGATGTTAATGTTTGGTAGTGTCAATGGTTTCACATACTGAGAGCCATGTTGCTGTTTTTGCAGCATCTGGGACTCTAATATAGTATAATGGAAGCCTCTAATAATGTGGTGAAAGACAATATGATCGATGTCAGGTTTACCTTGAAGGCAGGCATGTGTTTGTTGCCACCCTCCTTCTGGCTATTACACTTGCGCTGTGGGGAAAGATTTATCTTTCGAAGCTGTACTGGAAGCACAGACTAAATCAATATACCCCTCACTGCACAGGGTCATGCAATTCTTTGAGAGTGCTGGCTCTCTAAAATTCCACAAGTAAAGAATGGGGCCTTTTTTCTCTCTGGTCCACAGAGCCCCACTCAGTCTTCTCTTTATGGCAGTTCCTCTCTGGCTAGCCCTGTTCCATGCTGAAACAAGCCTCTCACACTGGTATGCTGTGGGTGGGGAGGGGAGGGCATTGTTTCCCTGATGTCATTCCTTCAGTGCTCTGCTTGTCATATAAGGCAGCTGTGGAGATAATGCCACATATAGCACCACCATTGAAAAAGAGGACTGTTCCATCAGGATCTGTTGGCTAGTTCTAGATCCAAAGAATGTTCTCTGAATGCACAACTCTGGCTGCCCCCATACCAGAGAACCAGGTAGGCTCAGAATAGTGTCTGCAGGAAGTCAGAGAGTCAATGCGTGTGTCTACACTTACAAATTAAGTCAATTTAAGATTGCTTAAGTCGACTTAATTTAATCTGCGTCCACACTACACTTTCCTTAAATTGACTTAAGCAGCTGCTTAAGTCGACTTGAGGAAAAATTAAGTCGACTTTATAAAACCTCATTTTAAGTTGACTTTGCTGGCTAAGTCAACTTTAGAAAGTCGACTTAGCCAGTGTGGACATGGAGTAGCCCTGAGTTGACTTTAAGTCGACTTAGGGGGCTTTAGGGCTTCCCCACTGCCCTCCCTGCCAGGGTTTCTGGCACAGCCACAGCCTGGCGTGCCCCCCCCCCCACAGGGCAGGGCAGAACCCTGCCCACCCTGCCCCTATGCCCTGCTAGGGTCCCTGTCCCCCTTTGCCCCCTGTTGAGCCCCCTGGCACTTGGCAAGGGGTGCCCCCCCGCCACCGTGGACCTGTCCCAGGTCCACCTAGCCCCTACAAGTCGACCTAGTCATCCAGTGTGGATGCTCTAGGTCGATTTTGTAGGGTCCCCTCTAAGTCGACTTAGATTTTCAGTGTGGACATGCTAAGTCAACTTAAAGTCGACTTTTTTAAGTCAACTTAGCTAAGTTGACTTAAATTAACAAGTGTAGACATCGCGAATGGAAGCTAAAATATCTACTCTAACATGCTACTGAAACCATGCCAATCTTTGGGGGAAACTTTAATTTGTCAAACAAGTTCAGCTTTTATCTCAAGAGTACAAAAAAAAATCAGTTTGCTTCAGAAATTGAAGTCTATATCAGTCATATTTACCGTCCCATTAGGAAATGAGGTACCACTGATAAAAATGCTCCAAATGACATGATGAGACATCCAACAGCAATTACTTTGGGCCGGTGAACTTTTGGTCCAAGGTAACTCACCAGTATCATCACCATTAAGTTACCTGCATCATCAGAAGAGATATAAGCAAAGCTACTGTAAGAATAGCTACTTTTAAATAAATTGTCCATTTAAAAAAATATAAGCACATCCTTTTTACTTGCAAAGGGAATGATATGTACCAATCTCAAAGCTGCCATCAATGAAGCCAACAACTGATGATGTGATTTCAAATCTCCTTTCAATTTGAGTTGACATACTCTTCATGTAGCTTCCAGAAAATCCTTTGGCAAAAAAGGAGAATGCTAGTGCCACAAGAAATATCTGAAGAATAGAAAATTGAGTTGGTTATGAACCATCTTTCCTCAGTCAATTGGAGGGCTCAGAAGATTGGCAATGAAATACAGATGTTATATGTGTCATTAGTGTAAAATCTCCTTTCAGTTGTTTTCATTCAGTCAGGAAATTTTACTTTGTAATTAGGCTGGCCTTCAAAGTTTCATCCTTTGCAAATGAAAAACATTGAACTTAAATCTGTAGCTTCTACTGTTTTTACACGCAACCTTGGAAGGGCTGCTAGCCACAGGGTTGGTGATGGGGGAGGAGAAACAGGAACATTCCCTGCCCACATTCAGTCTTTTCTGTTGCCTCCTCTGGCAAGAGGTTCCCGCGTAAAGCTATTTAAATATAATTAATAAATAATAATAATAATAATAATATTAATATAATAAATGCAACCATAGTTATTGTCAGTATTACGACTATGTATATTTCTAATGCAACCATTACCATGGTGGCCTGACCTAAGCCCATTGAAGACTCCCATTGTCTTCATTGGGTTTCAGATGAGACCATAAAGCAGTTACATTTCTTGAACTTTCTTGAGCTCACTGAATATTGATACAACTTCAAAACACAATTTTCAAGGCTTTTTAAAGCAATTGAAGGTTGAATTATACCTTTAACTTAGACAAACAAGGATATATTCTCTTGACAGGAAGTGGCTCAAAACTTCTGTCTGGAAAAGGTGGATTGTCTTTAGATTGATCAGGAATCATACTTGTCTCCATGGTGTTTTTCTTTTAGACTGGATATATTCGCTGTCCTGTTTAGAAAAAGTTGTGAGCTGTTATTTATATGTCTCCAAAAGCATACATGGTGCTTTACAGTCAAGTAAGATGACAACTCTGCCATATGATAGTTACTGGAGCTGTTCAGAAACATTTCTAACCCTATAATCTATTGGAATATGAAGTTCTGTTGAAATCAAAATACTTTGCAAAATTGGATCAATTTCAATTTGGGAAGAAGACCTAGAGGAAAAAAATCTGACCATGCCAAGATGTTCCATTTCAACAGTTTTGGAACAAAACATTTTGATTTTTGATTTTTTAAATTCGTCTTCATTTTGGTTTTGTTTTTAATTTTATATTGTATTATACATCATGATATACTAAAAAATGAAAACCACCAAACTGAAAGAAAAACATTTTTATTGTGTTGAAATGAAATGTTTTGAATGACCCAAAACTTTTGGGGAGCAGGGGAAGTGGCGAATTTTCTTTTACAAAGAATTTGAACATTTTCAGTTTTCATTCAATTTAGAACAAAGACAAATTTCAAAATCCTTCATAAAAACAGAATTTTTGTCCTCAACACAATTGTAGTATATACAGTATGAGTATATACTACAGTATACACAGGGTCAGGCAAGAGGGCTACAGGATAGTGGTCCTATAGGGTTCCAGGAAGTGCAAGGGCTCCCCTAGCTGAAGGTCCCCCACTGTGTCTAAGGGGAAGAGCTACTGAGTCTGTGACTCCGCTAATTCTGGGGAACAACTAATAAAAAATGGGAACAAAAGTGGGGGTCAAAAGTAAGGATCCTAAAGGGGACACCAAGCAGAGAACTCCAGACAGTGTCCATTGTTCCTCAAAGGTGTCTAGGAAGCCAGCAGACGTGGCCCAGAGGAACACTGCTGGGATAGTGAAAGGTGGGAGGAACAGAAACAGGCCCCACAGTCGCAGAGCATCTCCTCAGCCAACATCATCTTTCTGGTGTTGTAAACAACCACTTTGGCCAGCAACTTTGTGGGGCCATGGATGAGGTGAGCATATATCAGAAGATGTGGCAAGAAATGCAGCCATAACTTTAGGAGCAGGTGCCAGAGGAACTGGAAAGGGAGCTGCAATGAGGCACACTCCAAACAGATGTGTGCTAGGATCTCCCTCATGCCACAGCAGGGACAAGTGTCAGACAGAGGGGGTGAACCACACTAGACAGACACCCGTGACCATATCTCCATGCAGGAGCTGCCAGCTAATATCCCCAGTAGACCATGGAACCAGGATGGAACAGAGGCTGGCCCACCAGGGTTCCTCACTCACAACAGATGGTAACAAGTCCCACCACTCAGTACACAAGGGTGAGGAAATGGAGATGTGCCTTTGGTACAGCTTGGAAATGAACTGTCTGCAGATCTCACAGGTGGCTCCGTATGTATGAAGGGAGCAGCTGGTGGGGAGGGTTTTTGCTCATGGGGCAGAAGCCTGATAAAAAGATCCAGAGTGCCAGGGTGAGGGGTGGGGAAAGCACCCTCCTGCAGGACCAGTGCAAGGTAAACCTGAGAAGTGGGCAGTCAGGCTGCCCTCACCTCCTGGAGTACGATTTAGGTGGGGTTCAAAGGGTGAAGAGCCCCACACACCAACCTAGCACATGGAGATCCACCCAATCTCTCTGTACATAGTCCAGGAGGTCTCTGATTCTGGTTACTCCTAGCGGGACCAACCTCTGGTGCATTGAGGAGGGCTTTGTATCTGTACACCAAGATGAGGATGGCATAGCAGGGGATCTGTGAGGAAATTCACCTCATCAGCAGCCAGCATGGACCTGATTGCTGAAACCAGCTTCCAGTTCCAGAGAAGATCTTGGTAGAAGACCAGGAGCTCAGGGGGGGTCCTGCAGAAGACCTTTCATATGGAGATAAAAGAGCTGCCAGTAATATCGGAGCCCACAGAGCCGGTGGAGGAAGGCATGCACCAACACGCTTCATGCCAGACTACCTTCACTATAAAGGAGTCTCTGCAATGCCTGGTGGCAGAAGGCATGAACCTGATTGCAGAAGCAGCCCAGGCCTTGCCCTCCTTCCTCCAGGGGGAGACTCAAAACTATTACAGTGCTGGCCAAAAGAGCTCCAATATTAACTTGTGGAGATAGGCCAGAAGACCTGTGGTCAGGCTCAGGGTGTTGAGCCAGTGCAAGAGCAAGGACAGGACCAGGTGGCTAAGCACCAGTGTCTTTTTCACTGAGAGAGACACCAGAGCAGTCCTGTCCCCCTCTGCAGCCGCTCTGCCATCCTGCCCTCCAAACCTTGCCAGTTCTCTGTAGAGGACAGATGAGTGGCAGAAAGGTAAATGTCCAGATAGAGCAACAGATTCCATTGAATTGCCTGAAGCAGGTGGGATGGAGTTCAACTGCCAGCCAGCCCCAATCATCAAGCCAGAACTCTTGACTCAGTTGCCCTGGGCAGAGGACGCTGCTGAATAGACAGCCTCACCGGCCTCCATCCAGGAGCCATCTCGCCCAGGTCCTGGAGCAAAAGGAGCATGTCACTGGTGTACACTGACAGGACAGTGTGTAACTCTGACTCATAGAGCACCAACCTTGTCAACCTTCTGCAGAGGACATGGAGTAAGGGCTCCAAGGCCAGAGCATACAGCTGGTATGACAGTGGACAGCCTTAATGCACCCCTCGCCTGAAGCTGACAGGTTTAATCAGGGTCCAGTTAAGCTTGACCAAGCACTCAGCTGAGTGTATCCCATCCGGAGAAAACCTATGAAATGGGGACCAAAGCTCAATGCCCACAGTGTGCCTACGCGATGCCCAAGGTCCAGCCTGTTGAATTCCTTCTTCTGACCCAGGAACAGGAGGACAAACAATAGACCGTCTCTATACCCAAACTCAAGGAAGTCCCTGACCAAATAGAGGTTGTCAAATATGGTAGGGCCCAGGACAGTATAGTTGTGGTCATGATGGACAAAGTTCACTAGCACATACCCCAGCCACAGCAAGATGGTCTTCACTACAACTTTATAGTCAATGCTGACATGTGAGATGGGATGCCAGTTCAGAAGGTCGCAGAGGTCACCCTTCTTTGGCAGCAAAGTGAGCATGGCTCACCTGCATGACAGGGGGAGCACCCTGCTCCATAAGGAGTTGACCCAGAACATGACAAAGTCTGGTACAATGATGTCTCAGAACACGAAGTGGAACCCCACAGTCATCCTGTCCATGCTCAGAAATGTATTAGTGGACATGACACAGAGGGCTTTCGAGAACTCAGCCAGACTGAAAGGTTGTGAGGTTCCCTCCTGCAATCTCGTCTGATGTGCTGCTGTGCCTCCCTAATCGCCACTTTTGGGCCCTGACTTAACCAACTTTCCTAGGTGAACTGCACTACTGGTCGGTCCACACTTGCATGTATCAGTCTCAGGCAGTGGAAGTGCACTCACTAGCCACTCAGCGTGGATGGTTCCCCCAGAGATCACCCCCAGCCACCAGATGCCACTCTGGGAACTTCCATCCTGCAGGGATCAGGACCCTTCCCTGGTCATTGCAAGCTCATATGCTCCAGTCCACCAGTTTAACAAAAACTGATATGCAGTTAGCCTTTGCTCTAAGTTAAATGTCCACACATTCATTCTCTCTACAAAATCCATACTACTTTAGATTTTAAAAAAATTATTGATTAAAACATGATTTTAAGTGAGTATATAGCAAAACAATGCTGAATCAATCAATCAATCAATCAATCAGAGTTTTTCACTACCAAATAAAAGGAAACACATTCTAAGTTAAAGTTCACTGTTTGGTGTCCATTTCTAACTTACCCACATGACTGGCTACTGGTGGTTTTGCAGCCTAGTCCTTCACGCCATAAGGTTAAGTATAGGTCATGGAGTAGTTTCAAGATGGAGATCCAAGCAGAAAAAGCCTCCAACAGTTCTAAGTGTGACTTTTTCTTTCTTCAAGTCCTCTCTTGGTCCCTCCTTTCCTGGGATGAGGTGATTCTTTTGTTAATCTTTTTCCCACTTCAGCCAAGGAGCTTAATTTGCATCTTCTTTGTCATGCACTTCATCACTGTATATGTGAGGAAAGACAACTCTGTTTGTCTGCCCCCACCTGAGCTATGTGAAATACATGGAGACATGTTTCATAATTGTACACATGTATGATGCTTCAGGAAACATGCTACCATAATAATAACACAGAATATGTCATGACCATTCCAAAAAGCCAACGCATGGCATATTTTGCATTAAACCATAGAATTACATTGCAAAGGTAGACAAGAAAGACACAAAGATCCCATTATACGGGGTGCAACCCATCACAAAGGTAGTTCCAGCTGGTCCTAGTCACCTGTGTCGACTGCCATCAGTTCATCCCAAAGCACTTTGAAGGCTGTGGCATCAACAGCTATGCCAACCCCCCCTGCACCTCGTGCCATGGCTTGGAGGAGAACAAGTGGCCACTCCAGTGGTATGAGGTGTGAAATAGTTAAAGTACATCCTGAAACTCACTCCAGCTACCAATTAGCCTCAGCAGCTGGATCTGTGTGGGTTTCCTGCAGGAAGATCACAGAAGGAAGGAGAGTACTTAGCACCTGCAGAGACTCATCTATGACAATCTGGTCTGGTGTACCTCTGTGCATCCCCGATTGCCCACTTCTGGGCTCCAACATACCCTGCTTTCCTTGGTGGACCCACCACTCCTGGGTCAGTCAACACCAGCCTCCTGCATATAATTGGTCCCAAACAGTGGGTGTGTGCTCACTATCCACTCAGGGGACAGTCCCCCAGCAAGCACCCCCAGACCCCAGATACCACACCGGGAAAGTCTGTCCTGCAGGAATCAGGACCCTTCCCTGATCACTGCATGCTCATTTACTCCAGTCCATCAGTTTAACAAAAACTGATATGCAACCAGCTTCTGCTCTAAATTAGGCGTCCACATGTCCATTCTATCACTCTAAAATCCACACAGCTTTAGATAAAACAAACACTAGTTTATTGATTAAAACATTATTTTGAGTATATAGCAAATCAATGCACAATTAATCAGTCAGGAGTTACAACAAGCAAATAAAAGATAAATTGTAACCTAACCTAATATCACTACTACAATTATGCTTTGCTCACCACGCAAATTCAGCTATGATAGTTTCCAGTCAGTTTCTGCCCCTCTATGGGCAGGGCCCAGTCCTTGTTTGTAGATGCAGATGATTCAAGATGGAGTTTCTCTGGTAAAAAGCTTCTTAACTAATTTCTTTCTCCAGAGAACCCTCTTCCTGGGGTCAGGTGATCCTTTGTACCATGATCTTTCCTTCCGAAACCAGGGAACTTAATTTGCATTGTCTTTCTTATGCACTTCTTCACAGCCTATCTGAAGAAAGACTGCTCTGTTTGCCTGCCCCCCATTTCTACCCCAAGGCATGTGAAATATATGGGGACATGTTTCACATAGGAACACATGTATGATGCTGCAGGAAGCATGCTACCATAACAATAAGGTAGAGTAGGTCATAAGCCCTGCAGCAACCTGTGACCAGACCCAAAGGCCATCAGGGAGTTATGGAAGCTGTGGGTCCACTAGTAAATCACAGCATCCTGCCTCCTAGTCCCTTTGCCCTCCCACAGAGGGCTGGGGTCAGCGACACCATGTCATCCTCTGAGGCCTAAATCAGCCATGTGTCCAGCAGAGACAGATTAACTGGGGCAGACCAGCCAGAAAGATCCCCTCAAGAGCTGCTCTGTCATGCACCACTGGCAGCAACTGGAGTTGCACCTGCTGGCAAACTGAAAGAACATGGTAGAAGGAAAGGGTCCTTACAGCCCAATGAGAGAGGGCTAATAATGGAGATAGGCTTCCTCAGAGTGGAGCTGAGGGGTAAAAGGGCAGCTTTAAGGATGAAGGGTGGGACAGAGGTGAAGACCACCTGTATGCCCAGGTCCTTCAGGGGCTGGAGTGGTACATAAACACCTCCCACTGAAGGCTCTTCTCCACCAACTCTTGGGCAGTGGCCCCTGATGCCAGGAAGAGGATGACATTCCCATACATCTTGGAGGCCTCCACAATAGCTGTGGGCCCTACCACCTGCGCTGATGCCCACACATAAGCCTCTACGTGGGATGAGCCAGACATCAGGAGGCACCAGACACTGTGATTCCTGGTTAGGGTAAGAAAGGGACCCTGGCCACAGGAGCTGGAGCTACAGGAGAAAGCGGGGACAGGTGATGATGCACTGGTTAGTGGCCAGGTTGCAACTACTTAAATGTACATTCTGGGGGCTGAGGGATAGCGCTCCCCCATTCCTCCAAAGATGATAGAAGGAACAGCAAGGAAAAAGGGAGCCAGGGTTGATGGAGGGGGACATGGTAGAGAGAGCAACCGCTGCCCTGTTGAATGGTACTCTATGACCTTCGGTGGCACTATCTGTGTGAGTAAAATTACTCATGGGTATAAATGCTTGCAGGATCAGACACATGATTATAAATGATGGCAGATGTGGAAAGGAGAAAGCAAAACAAGGGGATGATATCCCTGTCATACGATACCACCGTGAAACATGTATAAAGTAGATTTTAAAAGAGCACTCTGCAATTTGCATATTTTTCACAATAGGTCTTATGTGAGAGGTTAATACCTGTGTGACCTGTTGCCCTCCATGTACAGCCTTGTAATATGAACTGTTTATCTTTCACAAGATGTAACTGTGTATGGTCTAATGCAAAGTATGTCATGTAAAGTGTTTTTGGAATGCTCATAGCTTCCTCTACGTTATTCTTATCGTAGCATGTTTCCTGTGACAGTGATAGAATCATAGGGTTGGAAGGGACCTCATGAGGTCATCTAGTCCAACCACTGCCTCTAAATCATCCCAGCCAGGGTATTGTCCAACTGGACCTTAAATATCTCCAAAGACGGAGATTCCACCACCTCCCTAGGTAACCCATTCCAATGCTTCACCACCCTCCTAGTGAGAAAGTTTTTCCTAATATCCAAACTCGACCTCCCCAGCTGCAACTTGAAACCATTGCTCCTTGTTTTGTCCTCTGTTGCTACTGAGAACAGCCTAGCTCCCTCCTATTTGGAGTACCCCTTCAAGTAATTGAAGGTTGCTATCAAATCCCCACTCCCTCTTCTTTTCTGCAAACTAAATAAGCCTAGTTCTTTCAGTCTCTCCTCGTAAGTCATGTGCCCCAACCCCCAAATCATTTTTGCTGCCCTCCACTGGACCCTTTCTAATTTGTCCACATCCTTTCTGTAGTGGGAAGCCCAAAACTGGTCACACTATTCCAGATGTAGCCTCACCAGTGTCAAATAGAGGGAAATAATCACATCCCTCGATCTGCTGGCAACACTCCTACTGATGCAGCCCAATATGCCATTGGCCTTTTTGGAAACAAGAGCACACTGTTGACTCATATCCAGCTTCCCGTCCACCATAACCTCCAGGTCCTTTTCTACAGAGATGCTACTCAGCCAATCAGTCTCCAGCCTGTAACAGTACATGGGATTTTTTCCATCCTAAGTGCAGGACTTTGCACTTGTCCTTGTTGAACCTCATGAGATTTCTTTTGGCCCAGTGCTACAATTTGTCTAGGTCTCCCTGAATCCTGTCCCTGCCCTCCAGCATGTCTACCATTCCTCCCAGCTTGGTGTCATCCACAAACTTACTGAGTGTGCAATCTATCCCATAATCCAGATCATTAATGAAGAGGCTGAACAGAACTGGCCCCAGGACCAACGCCTGGGGCATTCCACTAATTACTGGTTGCAACTAGACATTGAGCCATTGATTCCTACCCACTGAGCCCAATGATCTAGCCAGTTTTCTATCCACCTCACTGCCCACTCGTTCAACCCGTACTTCCTTAACTTGCTGACGAGAATGCTGCAGGAAACTGTATCAAAAGCCTTCCTAAAGTCAAGGTATATCACATCGACGGCTATTCCCACATCCACAAATCCCATCATCTCATCACAGAAGGCAATCAGGTTGGTCAGACACAATTTGCCCTTGGTGTATCCATGCTGACTGTTCCTGATCACTCTATTTTCCTCCAAGTGTTTCAGGATGGATTCTTTGAGGACCTACTGCATGATTTTTCCAGGTATTGAGGTGAGGCTGACTGGTCTGTAGTTCCCTGGATCCTCCTTTTTCCCTTTCTTGAAGATAGGTACTATATTTGCCTTTTTCCAATCCTCCGGGACCTCCCCCGTTCGCCACAAGTTTTCACAGATAATGGTCAGCGGCTCTGATATCACATCGGCCAACTCCTTCAGCACCCTCAGATGCAATTCATCCGGTCCCATAGACTTCTGCACATCCAACTTCTTACGTAGTCCCTAACCTGACCTTCCATCATCGGGAGCCGCCCTTCTTCTCTCCATTCTGTGTTACCCAGTGTAGTAGCCTGGGCACTGACCCTCCCTGTGAAGACTGAAGTTAAAAAAGCATTGAGGACTTCAGCCTTTTCTGCATCATCCACCACAAGGATACCTGCCCCATTCAGTAAGGGGCCTACACCATCTCTGACCCTCTTCTTGTTACTGACATACTTGTAGAACCCCTTCCTGTTACCTTTAATATCCCTTGCTAGCTGCAACTCCAATTGCTCTTTTGCCTTTCTGATTTTATCCCTGCAGTCCCGAGCAATATCTTTATATGTCTCCCTAGTCATCTGTCCAAGCTTCCACTTCTTGTAAGCTTCCCTTTTATGTTTCAGCTCCATGCAGAGTTCTCTGCTAAGCCACGCTGGGCACCTTCCCCATTTGCTGTTCTTTCTGCACATCGGAATGTTATCTTCCTGTACCTTTAACAGGGTTTCTTTAAAATACAGCCAGCTGTCTTGGACACTTTTCCCCTTCAGATCAGCCTCCTAAGGGATCCTGCCCATCAGTTCCCTGAAGGAGCCAAAATCTGTTTTTCTGACGTCCAGGCTGTGTGTTCTGCTTCTTTCCTTTCTTCTTTTTATCAGAATCCTGAATTCTACCATCTCATGGTCACTGCTGCCCAGGTTGCCATTCACTTCTACTTCCCCGATCAATTCTTCTCTGTTTATGAGCAGAAGGTCAAGAGGTGCAAGGTCCTAATTGGTTCCTCCAGCATCTGTACCAGGAAGTTGTCCTCAACACTCTCGAAAAACTTCATGGATTGCCTGTGCACTGCTGGATTGCCCTCCCAGCAGATGTCAGGATAATTGAAATCTCCCATGAGAACCAGGGCCTGCAATCTGGAAATTTCTGCTAGTTGTCCAGAGAATGCCTCATCCACCTCCGCCTTCTGGTCTGGCGGTCTATAGCAGATACCCACCATGATATCCCCCTTGTTGCACCCTCCTCAAATCTTAACCCACAGACATTCAACTGGCTTGTTTCCACTTTCGTAGTGGAGCTCCAAGCAGTCATACAGCTCTTTTACATATAGCGCTACTCCTCCACCTCTTCTTCCCTGCCTGTCCTTCCTGAACAATTTATACCCATCCATGGCAGTGGTCCAGTCATGCAAGCTAGCCCACCACATCTCTGATATTCCAATTACATCATAGCTCCCTGTCTGTGCCAGTACTACCAATTCTTCCTCCTTGTTTCCCAGGTTCCTTGCATTTGTTTACAGACACCTAAAATACCAGGCTGATTGCCCTACTTTCGATTCTCTCTCCTGTTGTGTCTTCCTCCTTGCATTATCTCCCGGTGTCCTCCTTCCCCACTCACCTCAGGTATTAGGGCTTCATTAGAACACCTAAGGCAATGATTTGATTCCCCCCACCCCCAGTTCTGACTAGTGTCTCTTTTATCCCTGCTGTTACAGTCCCGGCACCCCCCAAGTTTCATCTCTTCCCCCAGGTCTCCCTCATTGTGACATATCTGTGGGCTTTGGTCACCTTTCCCCTTCAAACCTAGTTTAAAGCCCTCATCACTAGGTTAGCCAATGTGTGTCCAAATAGGCTCTTCCCCTTCCTCGATAGGTGGAGTTCATCTCTGCCTAGCAGTCCCTCTTCCTGGAACAGCACTCCCTGGTCGAGGAAGCCAAAGCCCTCCAGGTAACACCATCTTCGCAGCCAGGCATTCACCTCCAGGATAGACCTGTCTCTGCTCAGGCCCCTACCCTTGACCGGAAGGACTGAGGAGAACACCACCAGTGCACTGAACTCCTTCACCTGTGCTCCCAGAGCCCGGTAGTCACCTTTCATCTGCTGAGGGTCACTTCTCGCAGTATCATTGGTTCCCACATGGATGAGTAGCATGGGGTAGTTGTCAGAGGGATGGATGATTCTCGACAATCCATCCATAATGTCTTGGATATGGGCCCCTGACAGGCAGCATACCTCCCGAGAGGCCTTGTCAGGGTGACAGATGGGTGCCTCCGTCCCCCTCAGAAGAGAGATCCCAACCACCACAACCTTATGTTCCTTCCTGGGTGTGCTGGTTGTGATCCTCCCAGCCTCAGTGGTACATGATCTTAGTTTAGAATGTGAGTTTTTCTTTTATTTGATTGTGATATCTACTTGACTGAATTATTATCTGATTTTATATTAATTTGACTTATAGTCATTTAAAATCATGTTGTAATCAATAAACTTCTGTTTGTTTTATCTGAAGCAGTGTAGGGCTTGGAAGGAGTGTGTGTGAGGCCTGACTGACAACAAAGCTGATAAATATCAGTTTTTTTGTTAAATGAAAAACAAGGTTAAATGAGCTTGCAAGGCCCAGTGGGGGGAAGGGGGTGCATTGAGTTTTGCAAGACTAGTTCCTAGGATTGAATCTTGGGCTGAGGGTGTTTTCTGGGGGACTATCCCATGAATGGCTTGTGAAACCACCATTCCACTGCTTGATGGTCCAACTACATGCAGGAGGCTGGGAGTGACCTGACCCAAGAGTGAGGGGTCACACAGCAAGGCAGGATAAGTCACTGCCCTGTAGTGGAGAATTGACATGGCACAGCTGCACACCAGTCTGGATTGCAGGACGGGAACATCACAGTCGTTCAGCGAGAGTAGGCTGCATGCACAGCTCGCTGAGATTCACATTTTGAGCACTGGTATTGGTGATTTTAAGTGAGTCAAGTGCAGTGCCTGAGTACAGTTAGGATGGGTTTATTATTTTCTTTTTATTTATTTTGAGAGAGGGAAATAAGCACAAGAAAACCTAAAGAGGTCTGAAAGTGAAGCTGCTATGAAATTGGAGCTTGCCCACTTGCAAGCCAAGGAAAAAGACAAAGAATGTGAATTTGAAAGTGGGAGGTAGAAATGAAAATTAAAGAAGCAGAGATGAAGCTCAGAGAAGAGGCTATGGCCAGAAAAGCTGAGCAAGCCACACAGGAAGCTGCCTGCAGCTATGCTTTGGAATTAAAGCAGCAAGAGGCACATGCTGTGGAAGAAAGAGGGAAAAAGTGAAAACATCAACTGATGATGTCGGAGAAATGATGATGTTGGCCACATTCCAAGAATCTGAGCATCCCCCATGTATCTCCCTATACCTAAAGCATCTAGCTTTGATAAACTGTGGCCAGCTTACAAGACAGACTGAACTGAAAAACATTTCACCACTTCTGAACGACTTTGTGAGGTACACAAAATCCTGATGAGCAAAAGTTCCTACCCTCCTAGCCAAGTTGTTGGGTAAAATTTTGGCTGTGTTTAATGAAATGCCAATTAAGGGGGCTTCAAAGTATGATGCATTTAAATGGGCTGTCTTTCAGAGGTTTCAGATTACACCTCACATGTACAGAATGTTTAGAAATCTTAAGATGGCAAGAGGCATGACTCATGGCAAATATGCTTATAAACTATGGCTATGTCTACACTTGCTAATTTAAGTCAACTTAGCATGTCCACACTCAAAATTTAAGTCGACTTAGAGGGGACCCTATCAAATTGACCTAGACCGTCCACACTGGATGCCTAGGTTGACTTCTAGGGGCTAGGTGGACCTGAAACAGGTCCATGGTGGCGGGGGGGCACCCCTTGCCAAGTGCCAGGGGGCTCAGCCTTTGCCCCATCGTACCTGGGTACAATGGGGCAAAGGGGGACAGGGACCCTGGCAGGGCAGGGTGGGCAGGGCTCTGTCCTTCCCTGTGCGGGGCACGCCAGGCTCTGGCTGTGCCAGCCACCCTGGCAGGGAGGGCAGTGGGAAAGCCCTAAAGCCCCCTAAGTCAACTTAAAGTCGACTTAAGGCTACTCTACATCCACACTGGCTAAGTCAACTTTCTAAAGTCGACTTAGCCAGCAAAGTCGACTTAAAACGAGGTTTTATAAAGTTGACTTAAGGAAAGTGTAGTGTGGACGCAGATTAAATTAAGTTGACTTAAGCAAGCTTAAGTCGACTTAATTTGTAAGTGTAGACGCACCCTATGTGATTTGTCAAACAAGTGGGTCAAGGAAAAGGAGGCCAACACATATGAGCAGCTCTTTGACCTCCTAGCACATGAGTGATTTCTAAGTGGTTGTACTGATGATATCAGATTTGGTCTGCGGGCAAAGAATTGAAACCTGTGACAGAAATGGCTGCAGTAGCAGATGCCTTTGACCAAGCCCAACTCCCAATGGGCCATGAGCCTCAGCGGGACAGAAACCTAATCCTAAGGAGCAGTGGCAGGACGGCAGATAAGTTCCAAAGGGGTAGCCGTGTTACTCTAGGTCAGCCAAACAAAGGAGTCCTGTGGCACTTTTAAAGACTAATCAATTTATTTATCGCATGAGCTTTCATGGGAAAAAATCCCACTTCATCAGATGCTTTGAAGATGGGGAATTTACAGAATGGAAGGAAATTAAATGCAGGAAAAATTATGAGACAGGATCAGGTGAGGCTGTAACAGCAAATCAGAATAGGTGTTGGGATTCAAACACTGGGGACAGAGTATAGAGGAAGGGGAGGTTAAATCACTTGTTGTAATGAGAATAAAATCCATAGTCCCTGTTTAACACTGAGGCAACAGAGTTGAATTTGCATATAAGTTCCAATTCTGAAGTTTCTCTTTGAAGCTGTGATTTGTTATTCATTTGTTTGAGCACAGCTATTAACAAGTCATCAATGGAGTGAGCAGGGAGATCGAAGTGTTCGTGCCTCAGGGTTAAAAAGGGACTACAGATTTTATTCTCATTACAAATTATTTGACCTCACCTTCCTCTATATGCTGTTCCCCAGTGTTTGAATCCCAACACCTGTTCTGATTTGCTGTTACAACCTGCATTTAATTTCCTCCTATTCTGTAAATTCCCCATCTTCAAAGCATCTGACAAAGTGGGATTTTTCTTCCATGAAAGTTCATGCGATAACTACATTCATTAGTCTTTAAAAGTGCCACAGCACTCCTTGTTTGTTTGGGAAGGCAGATGAATGCCTCCCAAGAGACCTGTCCCTCTTAGAAAAGCCCAACACAGTTGCACTAGAAAGGAAGGGAATCTGAAAATGTATCATTAATGCTTTTCCACTGGGCATTTGAGAAGCCAATGCTCTAGGCTGGCAAGGGTTAATCCCCCTCAGTCCCAGTGAATTCAGTGATCCTAACATCTGAAGTTCACGAGAGGCAGGAGACAGTCCCCATTTTTATAATCGGTTTTGTGGGTGTTGTAGATGCAGGGGAGAATAAGGAATTTCTAAGAGATGTCAATATAAACAGCTGGAATTCAAACTGCAACAGGTGCAGAGAAAGGCGACAAGGATGATTCGTGGAATGGAAAACCTGCCTTATGAGAGGTGACTTAAAGACCTTGGCTTGTTTAGCCTAACCAAAAGAAGGTTGAGGGGAACTATGATTGCGCTATATAAATACATCAAAGGGATAAATACCAGGTAGGGAGAGGAATTATCTGAGTACAGCGCCAATGTGGACAAAAGAATAAATGGATACAAACTGTCCATCAGGAAATTTAGGCTTGAAATTAGATGCAGGTTTCTAACCATCAGAGCAGTAAAGTTCTGGAATAGCCTTTCAAGGGGAGCTATGGGGGCAAAAAACCTAGCTGGCTTCAAAACTGAGTTCATACATTTATGGATGGAATGGCATGATGGGACAGTCTAGTTTGGCAATTGACTGATTTTTGACTACTGATGGTGGATATGCCAGTGACCTGAGAAGGGATGTTAGATGGGGTGGGCTCTGAATTAATTACGGAGAATTCTTTCTTGGGTGACTGGCTGATGATACTTGCCCACATGCTCAGGGTTTTTACTGATCACCATATTTGGGGTCAGGAAGGAATTTTCTCCCAGGGCAGATTGGCAAGGGCCCTGGAGGGTTTTCACCTTTCTCTGTAGTATGGGGCATGGCTCACTTGCTAGTGGATTATCTGTACTTTAAAGTCTTTAAATCATGATTTGAGGACTTTAATAACTCAGTCACAGGTTAGAGACTTAGTGCAGAAATGGGTGGGTGAGGTTTTGTGGCCTGCATTGTGCAGGAGGTCAGACTAGATGATCATATTGATCCCTTCTAACCTTAGAGTAGAGGAGTCTGAGTTTTGGCGTCTGCCTTCTGACAGGGGGAGAAAAACCTTCCCCAGCTAGATAACACTGACATAACAATGGTACTTAAGTTGCTGCACACCCAAACTACAAGTAATATCAGCCCAGAGAAAATATAGGGTGAGCCTTTAGGAGAAAGGAGTGAGATAGAATGCAGTACCAAGGAGGGGGCTGGCTACACGTATATGGTCCTGGGGCTGGGAGTCAGATCCAAAAATGGCCAAAGAGCATGCAGGATATCCCTCTCCCCAGACTCTTATCACACCAGACTCTAAGGCTCCAAAAGTCCATGGGTCCAGGCACAGGAAACACTAGATGGAAAAGAAGCCTGGGAATAAACACCAGCAAAAGTCTATTAGGCTGTTGGGGAGTGAGAAAGGTTAAACTAACCAACCCTGAATCCAGACCACCTGAATAAAAGGCGTCGTATAATGAAGATACTTGAAAATGTCCATCTATGATGATGATTTGGTGCTGATGCTATATTATGTGATAGTGACTGAAATATTCATATTAAGCTTTGTAGTTAGGTGCATTGTGTATAACTTTCCAGTAAAGGCCTGTGAATGTGCTAAGAATGGTGAATGGGGCAGCTGAGCCCTCGTTGCTTTGATGGCAAATCATCAAGAGAACTTTTTGGGTTCTGCCTCTGGATTAGCCAGTGGCTAACCCTTCTGCAGTTCTGTAAGTGGGGGAGGTGTGACATGCTGCACCCCACGTTCACCCTTGTAGCGTGAACTTCACAATATAACAGCGTATGGTCTAATGCAAAGAAGGGCATGTACGGTGTTTTTGGAATGCTCATGGCATGATCTATATTACTATTATGGTAGCATGATTCCTCCAACATCATATGTGTATATAGATATGAAACTCTGCCTGGTTATGTTCCCAAATGTATCCCACATGGCTGAAGTAGGGGCAGGCAAAGAAAGCTGTGTTCACACATGCAGAAGAGGTATGCATACATGAACAATGCAGCTTAAGCACCTTGGCTCAGGAGGGAAAAAATTATGACATGAAGAATCACCTGACTACGGGGTTGGGGGAGGAGGCCCACGGGGTTTGAAAAAGAAAAGACACACTTTGAAATCTATAGGGCTCTTTGCCAGATGCTCTCTTCCAAGCAACATTAAGGTCTGGCACCTATACAGCGCAGAGTTTGATTAAAAATCATCTTCACCAAGCCTAGGTGGTAAGCTGAACATAAGACTGTGACAGTGATCTTAGTTTAGAATGTGAATTTTTCTTTTATTTGATTCTGATATCTCCTTGACTGAATTATGTGATTTTATATGAATTAGACTTATATTCACTTAAAATCATGTTGTAATCAATAAACTTCTGTTTGTTTTATCTGAAAAAGCGCAGATCCTGGAAGGAGAGAGAGAGAGAGAGAGGCCTGACTGAGGGCAAAGCTAGTAAATAGAAATTTCTTTGTGAAATTGACAGACAAGGGTAAATGAGCTTGCAAAGCCCTATGGTGGCATACTGAGCCTCACAAGACTAATTCCCAGGGTTGCATCTGGGGCTGAGGGTGTTTGCTGGGGGACTATCCTATGAGTGGTTAGTGAAAGCACCCTTCTACTAGTTGAGGGTCCAATTACACACAGGAAGCTGGGTGTGAGCTAACCAAGGAGTGGAGGGCCACACAGCAAGGAGGGATAAATTGAGGCCCTGTAGTGGAAAATTCTCCCTGTAGAGGAAAATTGGGGTAGCACTGCAGGTGGGGGATGTCACATTCTGCAATCCTATTTGAATGTTGTTATAAAAGCATTTTTTGTAAAGACTCATATAGAAGGATGGCCTTTGCCAAGTGGGATGATTTGAGCTGGCCAAATCAGAGGAAATCACAGTGAACCTGGAAAGAGATGTTGATGTTTAAACAACTAAGAGTTTAGGACCAAATTCTCTGCTGAGATAAATGTGTGCACCACTGAAGGCATTGAAATAGGACTCATTTATACAAGTAGAGAGTTTGGCCATTCATATTTTTAGCCATTTCCTATATTTTAAATATTTACAAGAAAAAGGCCTGATTTCAGGGATGCTAAGGTCTTGTTGAGGGGATTTCTCAAAGGTGACTCATTTCAGGTACAGTAAGGAAATGAAATGCTTAAGTTTGGTTACATAGATGTCATGTGGAACATTCAGACTTTGCTGTAGGTAGATTCACAGGGGTATGGGACAGTGGCCAGAACAATGTGGTGAAGTGGGGATATGGGTAGAGGTTGGCCAGTCACCCTGAATTTTCACAAGTCATCCAGAACCTTCTGTGCCTAACACTTCAGCTGATTCAGTCATGACATGTGTGAGCACTTCTCTGGAAATGTCCCTGTTTTTCCCTTGCACAATCCCGAGTGCACTGACCCCATTAGAATATGCTAATGAGTCTTTTACATATGACAATGGCTGGTGGGTAGAGGAGGCAAACGGGCACTTTCAGATAATTTGCATACACTCTTTTGAGAATTCCTTTTTCTGTAGATCTAGTCTTCCACAAGTGCCTTCTACCCTGCAGAATCCTGGCCCCTCCCAAATCATAAACCTCCATTCTTCATAGTTATCTCTGTGCCAGACTCACACACATGGCAATAGATTGTTTTCACAGTTGAGACTCCTGCTACCAGTGAAACAGGCTGCATATACCCATGTCAGTAGCTACATGAGCAAATCCTTTCCAGTTGGATATTGCCCACTGATGACCAACATACAGGGGATGTGACTGCAGCTGCCCAAGATATTAGCTAGACCTCATGTAGAGTGTTCAGATATGCACTGTTGATTCCCAGATTGGGATGCATGGTAAAACTGTAAATGGCATACTAATTCTTGGCACTTTTTAAAAATCGCTTTTCAAAGGAGTTTAGTTACATTTTCCTTTTGGGGGTCACTGAGGGACAGAGAAGGGAAACATGACTTGTCTGTGCTCCCCCAACAGGGCAGTGCCAAAGTAAGGAATCCAGGTATCCTGAGTCCTGGTCCAGTGCATAAGGGGTTACTTATGTCTCTTTTCTGAAAACTCTATGAGTGCCTAAAAAAGGCCAAAATTCACATCTTAGCCATCCAAACTTTCAATTTCAGCAGTACAAACTTTGAAAAATGTTGGTTTTAATGGCTATTGAAGAGGTGTTAATCATTAGCAATTAGATATCAAACCAAATAATCACTCTCAGGTTAGATTATCCATGAATCATGTGATCAAATCTACTCTAGTCTTAATGAGATTTGAGCTGAAAAATGAAGCCCTCTAAAGCAAATGCACTTTGTGCTCTCTTATCTTTCACTGATGATTAACCCTATAAAATACCTGACTCCTTTAGAAAAATATCATTTAAATTGGGTGACCTGACTTTCTTTTCTAAATGTCTGGTGTTATATTGCTATGCTAAGGATTCACCTTTAAATGATAACCATTGTAGACATTTTCCTGCTTTTCCTAGGAGACTATAATAATTTTAGTGATCAGTGTGCAATAATTGGAATCCTGAGAAACTATTGAATCACTTGTGTAAACAAGTTTTTAAAATAAATCAGTGAAAACAGAAATTGTCTACAATGCTTGTCTTTTTTTTTTTTTTTTTTTTAATAAAAAAGTGTATTTTGGCATAGGTATATTGTACCTTTGTATTTTGCGGATTTCAATAGTCTTGTCCATGTTTCAGCAAACCCAACAAACACAAGCTCAGTGTTACTTAAAATGTTGTCACCCCCGCTCCTCCTCACCATGGTAGCATTTAATCATTTTTTTAAAAAACGGGGGACGGGGAGAGAAACTGAGAAAGAAAGAGAACTTACTTGTGTCACTTCTGTATCAGACCCTTTCTTCTCAACACTCCAGAGCTTTCAGACAGGGTGCCAGCGTCACGTCGCAGCAGGAGGGCTGTCTTCTTTAAAAGGTAGAGGATACTCCACAACACTCCTAAAGGTGGCAGTTCTTTTTTTACTGTGATTTCAAAACATTTCCAAAACCTCTAAGACAAAAGTTTTCAAGACAAGGCAGATTTCTTGCAGACTTATTAATTTGGCATTCTGCCTTCTGGAGCACTGGTGGTACCAGCCTCGCCCAGAAGAAAGGTTTTCTTCATATATTTTTTGAGTAAATGCTAAAGCTGGACTAAGGACCTTTACACAATGAAAATTATGCTGTCTGATAGCTGTTGGGGGGCCTCCGTGACAGGAGTTTGAAGATAAAGGCTCAGTTTCCAAACAGAGTCAACATCATTTTATAAACATTGCAACCTGCATTAATTGATCCCTTTGCTGGGGGGTCTGAACACGGAAGCCAAGTACTGAATTAGCTCTAGTGACTGAATTAACCCTTTACTTCTGGTTCCTAATATTGCCCTTCTGTGCCATATCCAAAGCACAAGGAGACAGTAAAGTTACCCTAATTGGGAGGTGAGACAAGGGAATGGGACTGGAAAACGGGGCATGGCTGGAATGCTGATGCACTCAGGAAGTTACTGTCTAGCATAACAGTCCCAGATGAATATTAGAGCAGTTCTGAGGCTGCTTTAACTTACTTCAGGGATCATACTGGGGATGCAGGAAACACAAAGCTCCTCCTATAGATCCTGTGTTAATTGCAGCTCAGCCAGACATGAGAATGGAGCCCATTATGTACAACTAACATGGCTCTCTCTTGCACACACAGAACCTCACAAACTTGCCCTGATTAGGACAGCAGCAGTCAAATCCAGTAGAATGCATATGTTCTTTGAACCAGCTATCAGTGTACTCCTGAGGGGAAGCTTGTGCTATGCAAATAAAGATACTGACCTGAAAGCTATTCTAACTCTCTCATTGAAAGATGAGGAGGAAAACAAAATTGTAATGAGGTCTGTTGTTTATTTTTGCCAAAACCCAGAGAAAACTGAATCACAATAATTGATTTCATTTCTAATTTAGAAACTCTGATTCTTAAATAGCTTCTCAATGTGCAAAGAAGGGAGTTTTCCCATCCCACTAACTCCTACAATCCTCCTAAAACACTCCAGCTGGAAGCATGCTTTTCAGCAGGGATACACAGACATAGGCTAGCACTGCTTGAGTTAGCACACTAAAAAAATCAGTATAGGTCAGGGTAGCACAGGTGTCAGGAGACAAGGAATCTGAGTGGTCACACATTTGGACAGCTAGCCTGAATTACTGCCTTTGCTACCTATTATTCTGTTGGAGCTACCACGTCGATCTACATGCATAGAGAAACACTTCCTACTTGTCCTACAAAAGACACATCCAGAACACTTTGGATGATACGTATATTCAGCCCTCGACATATTTTTGACATCAGCTGAGATGTTTGGTCGTGACTAATTTGACTCAGTCATAATAATTTTTAATTATTAATAGCTATTAAATAGTTTACTAATTAATTGTGAATATAAACTTAATAGCAATGTTAAAGGAATTTTCAGCAATGTCATCTCTTATCAGATTCTTCAAAGTTAAGTGCAAATAGCTATTCAACTATGCTTGGTAATAGACAACATATATTATCATGATTTTTTTTTAATGTATTATATTTGCTTTGCTTGATACAGATTTTTTTTTCTAAATGATATGGTCTGCAAATTATTTTGGGGAAGTTCTCAGACCTATAGTGTACAAGAAGTTTGACTAGATGATCACAATGGTCCCTTCTACCCTTGGAATTTATGAATTGAGTGAATTGATCAGTTCTGTGCTGTGATTAAATTTACACTGTGTTATGAAGTCAGGTATCTGGTTTTTGTGAGCAAATCAAATTGCAGCCCATTTTTACTACTGTATAGGAAGATACACAAAACTTGTTAGTTATATTCCGCCTCCTTTTTGTCACCATGGTCCTAATTTCACTGTGTTAGGCTTTTAATAATAATCCTAGGGTTTAATTAGCCATTTTAAAAAATCTGTGTGAGAAATGTGAGTGCTGAAACATTCTCATTCTTGAAAAGAGATCATTAAGGGGTATGAAATCTAATGCACCTGTCAAAAACTGACCTCACAAGCTTGTTTAATTAAAGAAAGCTAGCATCCATGATCCTTCATGCTTCCGTTATAAAAAACAAAGCAAAACAAAACAAGAGTGTCTCTAAAATGTTAGTGTTCTTCCCACAAAATATACCAATCTCACCTCCAGCTATTCAATTTCAGGTTGCGTAACATTTGTATTTAGGATATGGTTTAGTTGTGTGGATATTACAGAGTAGTGAGAAAAAAATGGGCATGAGTCAATCCTAGTGAACCAGTGTGGCATTGCTGGTACAGATCCAATCATAGGATCTACTCCTATAATGAAAACAAAACATAGTTCTGAGAAACAGATGCCCACAAGAAGCCCAGTCAGAACTTTATAATCATATGAACCTTTTATAAGAGGACAAAATCCACAATCAAAAGAACACTATGGAGCTTTACAAAGGAGTCCTGTGGCTCTTTTAGAGACTAACAAATTTATTTATTGCATGAGCTTTTGTGGGAGAAATCCCACTTTGTCAGAAGCTTGAAAATGGAAAACTTCCAGTATGAGAGGAAAAAATAAATCCAGCGAAGTGTGAGTGACAGATTCAGGTCAGGCTATCTCAGCAAATCAAACAAGTAGTTTAGTTTCCAGCTGTGTGGAATAGCATATAAGAAGAGTGGGAGCTTGAGAAAAGTGAGAATCACTTTTTGAATGAGAAAGCCAGGTCCTATCGCTGTTCAAATTTCTCTGCCTTATAGATTGGAAAAACTGGACTGTCTCTGTGCAAAAGAATAAATGGACACAATTCTGACATCAAACACGGCAAAATTAAAAAAACAATAGGAGAACACTTCAATCTCCCTACTTGTTCCTTGAAAGACATCTCTGTTGCAGTACTTAAACAAGTTAATTCTAAATCAAAGCTTCAAGGAGAAACTAAAGAGTTAAAATTCATATGTAAATTTGATATCATTAACTTGGGTTTGAATAGAGCCACCAGTGTATGCCAGCAGCACTTTCCCTATCTCCTCATTGCAGCCAGATGGAAGGAGTTCAGCGAGGAAGCTGCCCCCCTCCTCACTGATCTCATGTTCCTGTGGCTGCACAGGGGAACCGAATGCATCCTGTAGCCCTGAGGCTTCACCTGGGTCCCTAGGCAGTGGCTCTCTTCTGCAGTCATGGTGATGGGAGATCGGTGCCTCCTTCACTCTGGCTTCAGTAGGAACATCAGCACCTAGGCATCCAGGTAGAGAGCTTTGCTGTCCATGCTCGGGTTACCATATTCAAACTTTCCAAAAAGAGGATACTCTGGAGATGGGGGTGCCAGGCTGGCCCCACAACCGGACCAAATTAGAGGGGTACCAGCAGCTCAGTTTCCAGGTGGCACCCAGTGCCCCCACCCTCCCACCTGCACAGCAGGGGCATTGCTAGCTACAAAAACACTCACGGCATGACCCTGGGCCCAACCCACCACCCCTCCCCCCGGCATGCTCACTTCCCTGCCTCCCCAGTCCCCTACCCCCCACGTGGCCACGTCTTCACCCCCTGAATCCCTCAGCTCCCACCACACTTGCCCCCCCAGCCAGGCTTGCCCCCCAAATGCAGCGCCCCTCAGCCACACTTGTCCTCCGCCCCCCTGAATCCACTGCCCCCTGCCATGCAAGCCCCCCACATCAACACCCCTCCCCCCCACTGCACTCACCTGCTGCCAGGGCCCACCAAAGCTCACCATGTGGGACAGGTTATTAGGGCTGGAAGCAGAATCTTCTCCCCAGCTCCCCCACCTCCCTCCCCTTTCCCAGCATGGTTCTTCTCCCCTGCCGTCCTCCTCCCTCCCCTCTCCTGGTGCAGCTCTTCTCCCCAGGTCCTCCTCCTGCCTCCCCTCTCCCCGGCCACATGGCTCTTCTACCCAGCCCTTCCTCTCCATCCCCTTTTCCCAGACACAAAAAAATCCCCAGCCGGACAGAGAGTTTATGCCGGAAAAAGAGGACATGTCCGGCTAAAATTGGACATATGGTAACCATAGTCCACCCTGCTACTGCCAGGGTGGAGAGAGCACTGATCTCCTGTCCCCTTGGCTGCAGAAAGGAACTTACACCTATCTTTTAGCCATGTGGCATTATGCTCTGCCCGGGTCCTTAGGTAGCAGGTCCTTTAATATCTACTGGGAAGGGAGTGGCGAGTCACTTTGAAAACACCCATGGGCCACAGATTGGGAACCACTGATCTAAAGAATGGACAATGGGTGGGGACCAACAAACCAGCCACAATGCTGGCTTTCCCATGCGACTCAGCACTGTTAGGGAGGAACGACAGAGGAAATAAAAGGAGAATAAGAGACTAATCCTATGCTCTTTGAATTCAATGGAAAGCTCTCACTGACTTCAATGAACATTGGATCGGGCCTTAAGAAAGGAAAGACACAAACAGCTTTTTAGGACAGCAAATTGTATTTAACTTATTTGTGCTCAAATGCTTCACTGCATTTTTTTCTGGAAGAGATTTTACACTTCCAGAAATTGGAGGGAAATGGGATGATGTGGCTATTCTAAGCCCTCATGTGACATTATAGTAATAGTTCTAGCTACTCTAGGCTATGTCTATGCTACAAAAAGTTAGGTCGACTTTGTTAAGTTGACCTAAAGTCGACCTTATTAGGTCGACTTAACAAAGTGCTTGCCCTGAAAAGGACTTGGGAAGTTGACCTAACTGCCCTTAGGTCGACCTAATAAAGTGGACTTAAGCATCCACACTGTGCTTAGAGATAAATAATAGGAGAAGATAAAAAACAGTGCAAAGTTTACCCAAATGCACAAAAAATACTCCAACAGACAAGTAGGCCCAGTCCGCCTCAAATACCAATCTTACAGGAAGAATGGTCTCTCGAAATAAATATTAAAATTTAAAAACTATTCATTGATCTCTTGCAAAGCAAGTAGGAAAAAATTATCCACTCTAAGGATTATTCCCCACACAATATTTTTCTTAATCTAAAAGGACGTTTAATTTTAATGGGCCCAATTAAGTGGGTTTCTGGTGTGGTATAAGCAACTCTATGCATCATGGTGTGTGTTCACAGTTGGAAGGAGGGGCATGAAAAAATTGTTACAAGGCTTAACATTTCTTTTTAACTGGCTGCATATGCAGGAATAATGTGTTCTCAGTTGTACTGCATTACATCTAAGAAGCAGAGACTATCAATCACAAGAAAAGTTGAATTGTTGTCTTAGGTCTTAATTCAGTAACGTACTTAAGCATATGACATTTGTATAGTCTCATTAAAAGGGAAAGGAATTTTTCACGTGCTTAAAGCTACACAGAGACTGATGTACCTTGAATTAGTCTACACTACGCTTTCCTTAAGTTGACTTAAGAAGCTGCTTAAGTCGACTTAAGGAAAAATTAAGTTGACTTTATAAAACCTAGTTTTAAGTCGACTGCCTTCCCTTCCAGGGTGGCTGGCACAGCCACAGCCTGGCGTGCCCCCCCGAAAGGCACATGCCCTGCCAGAGTCCCTGTCCCCCTTTGCCCCATTGTACCAAGGTACAATAAGGCAAAGGCTGAGCTCCCTGGCACTTGGCAAGGGGTACCCCCCTGCCACAGTGGACCTGTCCCAGGTCCACCTAGCCCCAACAAGTCGACCTAGGTGTCCAGTGTGGACACTCTAGGTCAATTTTGTAGTGTCCCCTCTAAATCGACTTAAAATTTGAGTGTGGACAAGCTAAGTCGACTTAAATTAACAAGTGTAGACATAGCCTTTCAGACGCAGAAAGAGGAGTTGGGCATCTACCTAATTGCCACTGAAATGTTATGGGAGTTGGGTGCCTACCTCCGATTTGTGTCACAGAGTATCTCCCTCTATGGCAACACTACGAGCTAGGCGTGTGAGTTCCCTGCTTGGGTATGCATAGTTGCAGTAGCTCTCATCAAGTTAGGGGAAGGATAAATAGCAATGTAGCACTAGCAGAATCCCAGCTGAGCCTTGCCACATACAAACCTACCTGAAACTGGTGGGTATGTATTTAACACGGCTCAGCCATACCATTGCTATTTATGCTGCCATGGCTACACTGAAACTTATACTCATGCTAACGGGATGAAAGCTAATACTAGTTGGGTGCACAAGTAGGTGAATCAGATCCACTAGTTCCTAGTGTAGATGTAGCCTTACATGCACAGAAAAGTCAGATTAAACAAGACTGACATACACTGAGGGGAGAATAACAAAGAAGGGGTCCTGTGGCACTTTTAAAGACTAACAAATTTATTTGTCACATGAGCTTTCGTGGGAGAAAATCCCACTTTGTCAGATGCTTGAATGTAACTGAAAAATTACAGCCCATTTTGCTACAATAAGTTTCTAAAAATATTACACAACGAACCACCTAAAATCTGACCTGAAGTCAGTCAGCTGTAGCGATAGCTGAACTGACACATTCTTTGGGCCCTGCTGGGGGTGAGGACAAACCAAATGGTAGCACATGACACCCAACTGTGCAAACAACTGCCCAAAGGTACAAGGCAAGGAGGAACAAGCCCCTGTGCGCTTTGCCAGATTTCACAAGGTTAATGAAGTAAACAAATGTTCCATGTTTCGACAGCTAACTCTGTACATAGATGCTTAGAAATTGGAGTGGGTATGAATTAGAATTCCTTAGAAACTGGACTGAGTGTGAATACCCAGACAACGCCCTCTCAAACATAGATGTTTTTAACTGACTGAAATCTGACAAGACGCAATTTTTTCTGAAGGAGCCTTTCAGCCCAACCAAAGGAGGTGTGGCTGAGCTGAAGAACAATAAGATACTGAGTTTATAAGTCAAATGACCTTTCCACTGTGTCTTGAGTGTTCCTTATTTCACAACACTTTAAGCAAAAGTTCTGTTAATTTTTACTTCATGATAAATTATTTAGTGATATTTCTTGGAAAGACCTTGTGGTCCAGAAACTGCTGAGAATTCAAATAATAAATGAAGGAGTCTAGACTGTCTTTAGCCCTGTATAGGCATACAATGGTGGTGGAGCAGAAACAAAAGGAAGGGCGGGGGGAGTAAGGGAACCTTTCCCTCCCACCTGTCCTTTGCATCCCTCTATAGGGGCCAAGCACAAGTCTGAGGAATTCTACGGTGGGCACTGACCTATTGAAATTGCTGGACTGATCTCAGAAAAATGAATCAAATAGGGTGTAACAAGGTCATTCAGGTATATTCTTCCCCAGCACTTCTGGAGGCACTGGCTGCTGTCAGGTAAAATGCTAGAGCAGGAGTAGCTGCTGGATGCTATTTTCACCTCAGTGGGGACTGTGTCCTGAAATCATATGGACCAATTGTCTGCTATTGTAAACTGCAGCAGCTCTCCTGGACTCATGTAAAATGTCCCTGGTTATAGTGGGCTTATTGATACAAGTCTTAGTGAAGATGCATAAGGTTTATGTCAGCAGAAAATTTGGCTCTTACTTGCTCTCTCCCATTTTTAAAAGATAAGATTAACTTGCTGCATTTCTTAAGCAATGATCAAATACTTTTGATTTCACGCTGGGTGAGGCGAACAGTAATGAATGACAGACTCGAAGTCCTTATGTTCCCTTCCTTTGTGAAAATACATGGAAAGAGTACAAAGTAGTTCTTGAAACACATTCCTTTGTCAGAGAGGCTCAACAGCAGTTTTTCCTTTGGTTTACTCCTTCTGTGCAGCAAGGGAGGAAATTAGAGGGCAAAAAGTATTAAATGAAAACAGAGTGAAAGAGACAGCCTGCTTTCAAACCTATCCAGAATAAAGCAAAGGCAGATCTTTTCAGTGCTTTGCAGAAGTATTTAGTCAGAATCTGCTTTCAAAGAAAAATTAATGATGAAGGATGTTCCCATACTTTGTGTATTACAATATTTAATAAAATAGTGAAGACAGGATACAGAGTAAAAGAAGGAACTATGAAAAGGAATTGAATGAATACACTGGTTATAGACCAAAGACATCAGGTCCACCTGAAATATGCTGGGAGTGGGGGGTGCTTTTTACTTGGTTAAGACTTGGTTCCCTCAGACCCTTCAATTTGTAATAATGCAGAAAGCTTAACACACACATACAGACAGAAGAAAAAATGCAATATGCTAGCCATTTTCCAAGTTCTTATTGCTAGTCAATCATGTTTAAATCTAAGAGTTTTCTGTCATCTAGCAGAGTCCCCATCTCCCTAGTCCT
Organism: Pelusios castaneus; assembly: GCA_007922175.1. Lineage (NCBI taxonomy): Eukaryota > Metazoa > Chordata > Testudines > Pelomedusidae > Pelusios > Pelusios castaneus. The sequence continues at coordinate 3,957,780 of ML685821.1, forward strand.
TTAGTAAAGTCATAATCCTTTCATAATGATATCAGTCTGCTGCCATGGAAATGCATGATGTCCCAAATTCAGTAGTATGGTATAACTTCAAATTTGAATAAGAAGAGAAGACGCGCTTGGAAGAAGTAAGCCCTTCTCTAAATACAAATATCTACAGTGATTAATATGGACAAGCCCAAGACAGACCCATACATCTCTGAATGTGGGGAAAGCTCACACTCACATCCAACCATTACTGCTCAAGCCATCTCTGACTAGCAAACATGGCAATAAAAGGTAGCTGAATTTATCTGACTTGTCTCCAATATCACAACCTTCCATTTATTTCTAGCTGATAGGTAAAGGTTTTATGATGTCAACTTTTTACATAGCAACCAATACAAATAATTACCAAACAAACAAGGAAAGAAATTTTGAGTGAATGATCCCTTAACTCAGTGTGGGTTTTGCTACTGACTGCATTGGCCCTTAATAGCCCCTATAATAAAAATCAAATAAATAAATAGGATACCTAGATCTAATATAGTTCTTGATAGTTATACCCATGCAAATAACTGCTTGCCAGTGGGCATAATGGTTTTACAATCTAGCTCTAAGCTACCAGCAGCATTTTTACAAGATTCTAAATTCCCTGCTAGTCAAATTTTTAAGTGGTGTTTTGAGAATGATGATACAATGTGAGATGGCAAAATAAGTCAAACAAAAAAATAAAGCATAGAACAGTTTCTATTGGGAGTTCTTAGCCATTTCTGAAATTTTCTGTAGCAGTCCAAGATTTATTTAGTAAAGTTTCTACAGGTTGTTTTTCAATTCAAAGAGCCTTCACTCTTGTCTGTTTGTTCAGCCTTCCATAAAACTGCCCCAAAACAACAGTAGCAGCAACGGTCCAGCATGAACTGTACTGTTTTGCTTCCTCGTTCTTCTCAGTGAAATGTCTAGTTTCAAAGTCTGTTTGGAGCCTGGTAACACTATTAAACAGAGCCAATATTAAACATCCACACAATTGGTATCAAGGCATTTGGGCTCAATCTCTTCCTTCTCCCCACCCACAATGGGCTTTTTGCCTATTGTTCCCCAAATGAGGACTTTCCTATCACATTGCCCAGCCTTGAAGAATTAAATAACTCCCCACCCATAACAGGTACACAGTTTCCTACCCTTCATCACTGGCATTTTCTCTTTGTATGTCCCAAACACATGACATGTGACCTCCAGCTTGAAAACTAGGCACTTTTGCCTATTTAGGCGCTTAAATACATTTGAGGAGGGCCTTGACTCACTTAGGAGCTAATAAGAAGAGGTTACTTACCTAACTGAAGGTTCTTTGAGATGTGTGATCCCTGTTTGGACAAACATGGGCTGAAACTGGAACAATTTGTAGCAGTGTACATTGACCTACTTGTCCATCATGTGTTATCCTCATGGCTGCAGCTGAGGCTATAAACGGTCATGTGAGTCGACACTGCTCCAGTATCCTTCTTACCACTAAACAGTGTAGTCCATAGAAGAGGGGAAGGGAGGTGGGTGCTGGAATCCAAAAAGGGACCACACCTCTCAAAGAAGTTCCAGTTACAGGTAAGTAACCTCCTTTTCTTCTTTGAGTGATGGCCCTTACACGGATTCCAAATCTGGGTGAATAGCAAGCAGAGATCAGCATGGAGGTGCGTGTGGGTTCTCTCAAGAAGTTACAGTCTGTAGTACAATGTGGCCTAGGAGTGTAGTACAATCTGCCAAGGAGATGACATAGTGAGATGTGAAGGTGGGGCAAGCTCCATGTAGCTGCCTGGCAAATGTCCTGGCATGTCCATGAGGTAAGTTGATGTGGTTGCATGAGCTAGCATCAAGTGTGCTGTGACACCAGCTTCCCTTTGACTAACAGTGCCTGAAACTGCTGTTGCTTGTCCAGTAGCAGAAAAATTTCAACACTGAGAATTTGGAGTAGGTGTGAAAATAGTATTTATCAAGCAGGGCCTTGTAGTTGGTGATTCAGAATGGAATCCAGTGCAAGAGTAGATCTTCCTGCCCAAGGTGTCCATTTTCTTTGCTGTGCTGTCTGGGGTGGGAGGTGGACCTATGGTGTTGTTGATGAATACACTCTGTCGCCTCATGAACCACCAGAGAGTTAGACAGTGAATGGGTGAAGAGGAAGTCTTCACCCTTTGAATGAATGAGTATTGCCTTTCTGCCCATTTGGGAGTAGGAGCACAGGAGGGCAGTGTGTATCAGACCATCTGCACCAGCTAGAGAACGGCCTAATGGATAGAAAGAGCAGTCTAGGAGGCACCCGGCATTTGGAGTATGTCTAGGAGTTGGTATTGTGTGTTCTAGATCTCCTCCACTCGCAGTTTAAGATCCTTTACCATCTGCTGGAGCAGTGCTTCATGTTGCTTTTGGTCCTTGGGAGTTGAGGGGGAGGCTGGGATCAGCATCTCAGGTGGTGCAGCAGGCAGGGACATGCTGTGCTGAAGCAATACAAACACCCTTAAGGTTCATCGCTCACAAAGAAGGGGTACGGGCAGGATGCACACTTTTTAAAACAACTTGATAGGACATAATCCTGGGGAGGGGAGGCATCCCTAACACGGGATAAACTATAGTACTGAGCAAACCTAACTAAATACAATATGAATAGACTATAAAAACAAGAAAAAAATAGTAGGCATAATTATATACAAGAATGAAGAATGGACAAATCACTTTCTTAGCTGGGCTAAGAGCGTGGAGGAACAGAAATTCCTACTCAAGCCATGCAAGGAACTGAAACTGCACTGACCTCCAAAGGCCTTTTATAGTCTTGTCTGCAGACATGAACACAGTGCACATGAGTCAGTGGACACTGCTACAAATGGTTCTAGCTCAGGTGCACGGGGTGCTCCCCCACATTTGGAATCAGTTGAAGAAGACTGAAGAAGAAGAACTCTGTACACATGTGCTCTAGCATGGGGAGCTGTGAATGGTCATTTGGCTATTTGGCAGATAACTTTGCTGTGGTTAGCCTACTGACTGGCCTTGAAAAAGAAAAATTCATGGTTGAAATTTTCAAACACCCTAAGTGACTTAGGACTAGAGATCCCTTGTTCAAAAGTGACTTAGGTACATAGGAAATTAAGTTGCTTTGAAAATTGGACTTAGACTCCTAAATGTGTAGGTCAGTTTTGAAATGAGAACATGGACTTTTGTAAATTTTCCCCTATGAGCCTGGAACTTCCAGTTGGTTGCTGCATGATATAGGATCACGTGGATTGTTGCTTAAGCCTGGGACTTAAGCACTCAAATTCCACTGAATTCCAATAGATGTTCACCACCTAACGCACTCAAGCTGTTTTGAAAATCCCAGCTAAAGTGTTTGAGTACACTTTGTGATATAGCATTATTAATGGTACCAGAGACTGGAAATACATTAGAACAAACAGCGGAACCAAACCCTTTGTTACTGGAATGTTGGATATGCTCCAAGAGCTTGAGCCAGCGAATGCCTATAAACTCAAGTGAAAACCTAAGTCACCTGACTTAATAGTTGGAGAAAGAAAAGAAATAGTTCCAGTAGTTTTTTAACCTCCAAAAACAATACTTTAAAAAAAAAAAATAGGCATGGCACATGAAGATACATGATGACGTGGCATGTTATAAAGGTTTTATTAGCAGTCATTTGAGATCACCTGTATAATGCGTGAATGGTTTTGTCACTTGTGAGTAATGTGTCTATTACTCAAACTTGGGCTGATAAACCTTATATACCACCCCATTCTCTCTCTCACATGCCTGCCTCTGAATAGAGGAATAGATTAAAAATAGGAGGAGTATTGGTTTCAAAATGCCTATCTAAAGCATCCCTTTACTAACTTCCACATTCTGAATCAGATGACTTGAGAAGTGTGTTTTGTAGATTAAAAGCAAAGTAAATGTATGAACTAAAATGTTACATATTTAAAATCTGGAGCCTTTTCCTAGCTGATTACTACAACTATAAACTATAATGAGTTAAATAATCTAGAAATCCTTGGCAGTGTTCCCCTTAAGCTGGTAACAAACTAAGCTTTGTTGTTGCACATAACTGTGGGACTCCAGTGTCCTATATCTTTTTAAGTTTCCTAGGTTACCTTGGCGCCAAATGGACTGGAGAGAAATATTCGTGAGAGATTTTAATTCTAGCTTTAGAGGAAAAGAATTTCTACAGAGCAGGATGGGGGCTGTGAGCAAATGACTTAAAGAAGCAAGAACAATGAAGGAATTCATGCAGGTATCGAGATTCCAGCAAGTATGCTGTTTAGGAGGCTTGGGGGAAGTACACAAAGCAGTGCTTGGCATTACAAGATGCATTATACACACCACCTTCCCTTTTCCTACAGTGCTCCAATCTAGCTCTGCTGGTTGGTGCAGAGCATGAGAAAAACCTTCCCCCCCCACCCCCAAAAGAATTAGTCATGAAAGCCCTTGTGGTACACTTCAGCAGAGCGACACCGCACAATGGGAACTGGAAACATTAAACTCCAGAGAGGAAATGATGGGTTTTGTGGCCAATGCAACTTTTGCAAGATGTTTCAAACACATAGATAAGCACCCCAAAATAAAACATGATTTTATTTTAGATGACCTAATGTATGAACTTGGGGGAAGAGCCTCCTCACTCTTCTGTGGAAGTAGAAGGTCCCTTTTTCAGAAAGATGGCAATGGTTCTACACAGAGTGAAATATGTGGGCAATCACCACAAGGGATGAAGAGTTGATGGCTGTTGCAAAGCTCAGAGGCCCCCTCCATATCCCATGCAGCTGGGGTTGGTCGGGGTGGAGCAGTATGTGGGGCACAGCCTCTGGGCCAGCCTGCCCCACATGGTCGCATGCAGCCAGCTCCCCGCCTGCGGCCTCAGCCTCCCAGCCCAGGGCCAGGGCCAGAGCCGGTCCCCCCCGCTGGCAGCCTCAGCCTCCCAGGCTGGGGCCGGGGCCGGAGCCAGCTCCCTGCACCAGTGGTCTCAGGCTCTTGGGCCAGGGCCAAACCTGGCTCCCCCCCGCCGGCAGCCTTGGCCTCCAGAGCCAGCTCCCTGGGGGGGTGGAGTGGGCCGGTAGGCTTGCCACGCTCCCCTGAAGCGAGGTGGGGTGGGAACCCCCCTAGGCCAATTGGCCCAGGGCCCCACTCCCCACAAGGGACTGGCCTGAATTGCATTATACAGTTTCATACAGAATTCATTCAAATCCTCCATTTTTTTCATTTCAAAAGAGTAATGTATCCCTTCCAGGAGTCTGATTTGTCTTGCGTATCCCCAAGTTTCACCTCACTTAAAAACTACTTGCTTACAAAATCAGGCATAAAAATACAAAATTTTACAGCAAAAAGTTGCTTGCTTTTTCATTTTTAATGTATAATTATAAAATAAATGAAGTGGCATATAAATATTGTACTTACATTTCAGTCTACAGAGCAGTATAAGCAAGTCATTGTTTGTATGGAATTTTAGTTTGTACTAATTTTGCTAATGCTTTTTTTGTAGCCTGTTATGATACTAGACAAATATCTAGAGGAGTTGATGTACATACTTGGAAGATCTCTGTGTTTCCCCCTAAGGGTGCATATTCATTGGTTAACAATGCTATAGAATATAGAGGCTTTGCTTATCAGGGTCATACACACACTGTTCTGGAAGCAACATGTGCTCTCTCCCATTCACTCTTCCTATAGAGGACAACAGTTGCTCCAACTTGTGTTAGAAACATGAATATATGTGAAGCTATTAGATTGTGATTTCACTATAGTTATTGCCATTCATTACTTCTTAAATTGTTGTGCTGCCTGGTGGGTGGATTCCTAAGTAATTTCAAAGCTGCCTGAAGTATGTGGCTAGGCACCCTTTTTTAGCATTCTATAGATCTAAATCAATAACACAAATAAATCACAGATAAATTGCATTTTTTCCACAATAGCATTTTGCAGGCAACATTCTTCCCACGTAGCATTTAGAGGACAGCTAAGAACCACAATAACATCCTACGCACTCACTATATAGGATTTATGAGGGATTCAAGCTTCCTCTCTTCCTTTTCTTCTCAGACCAGCCTAGGCTGAAAAGGGATACTGGCTCTTCCAGCCTCCAGCTTCATCAGAAGAGTCTCCTTCTTTGTTATGGGCTCATAAAGGCTTCAGGAGTAGCAGCTACTCTTGTCTTTCTGGGGAAGCCCATCAAGCAGCAGCCACCCAGGCTTACAGACTATGCACAACCTATGTACCCCTCAGGCTGTTGCTTCAAAACACTACCTTGAAAAATATCTGACAAAACATGTATTTCAAAGTGAAATTAAAAAAATGTAAAATATCCTTTTTTCAGAACAGGGAATTAATAGGGGACACGTATTTAATTGCTTAAGCAGCTTCATGTGGCCAACATATGAGAGGTGCTTGCCTTCTCTTGCTAAACTGGGGGTTTCTATGGAGAACAATTAAGACCCCTTTTGCCTGGATCCTGCCCCTAGCTCCCTGTAGGCCTGACCCAGCACTGAGCCCCTTTCTCTTCCCACGCCCAGAACGCTTTGAACTGAAGAGTCATCTCTGGAAATCATCTTCTAAGCAACATCAAGGACTGATACCTATCTCCATGGCAGGAAGAATCTGGCTACAAAATCATCAGTAGCCAAAGCTATGTGGGTAAGCTAGACCAGAACCATAACAATGATCTTAGTTTAGAAAGTGCTTTATCTTTTATTTCATGGGCTATGTCCACACTTGTGAATTTAAGTCGACTTAGCATGTCCACACTTAAATTTTAAGTCGACTTAGAGAGGACCCTACAAAATCGACCTAGAGTGTCCACACTGGACACCTAGGTCGACTTCTAGGGGCTAGGTGGACCTGGGACAGGTCCACGGTGGCAGGGGGGCACCCCTTGCCAAGTGCCAGGGGGCTCAGCCTTTGCCCCACTGTACCTTGGTACAATGGGGCAAAGGGGGACAGGGACCCTGGCAGTGCATAGGGGCAGGGTGGGCAAGGCTCTGCCCTGCCCTTTGGGGGGGCACACTAGGCTGTGGCTGTGCCAGCCACCCTGGCAGGGAGGGCAGTGGGGAAGCAGTGGAGCCCCCTAAGTCGACTTAAAGTCCACGTCTACACTGGCTTAAGTCAACTTTCTAAAGTCGATTTAAGCAGCAAGTCGACTTAAAACTAGGTTTTATAAAGTCGACTTAATTTTTCCTTAAGTCGACTTAAGCAGCTGTTTAAGTCAACCTAAGGAAAGTGTAGTGTAGACGCAGAGTAAATTAAGTCGACTTAAGCAAGCTTAAGTTGACTTAATTTACAAGTGTAGACGCAGCCATGGTGATTATTTCCTCGACTGAATTAATATTGATTTTGCATTGATTTGACATACACTCACTTAAATTCATGTTTTAATCAATAAATTTTTGTTTGTTTCCTCTAAAGCAGTGAAATGTTGGATGAGTATGTGGGAAGGCCTTATTGAGAGCAAAAGTTGTTGCATATCAATTTTTTTGTTAAACTGATGGACCGGTGCAAAGGAGCTTGTAAGGGCTAGTGCACATGCACTGAACCTTGCAAGATGGAAATTCCCAGGGTTGCATCTGTGGGCTAGAGGCTAGTGAGAGCACACTTCCACTGCCTGAGAGACCAATTACATGCTGGAGACTGTGTGTGAGTTGACACAGGAGTCGGGGTTCACACAGAAAGGCAGGATAAGTTGGGGTCCTGGAGTGGAGAATTGTGGTGGGAGGCACAGCAGCACACCAGTTCATATTGCAGGAGGGGAACGTCATAGACAGATCCAGGTAAAACTCTCCAAGAGCAAAGAGGCAGTTCTTCCAGGAACAAATGGCTAGTCTAAACATAGATTGACTCAAGTGGAGGAAGCGGTACAAGGACATCATCTGTCACCTGACCCTGAAAGTGGGGATGAAGCCCCACAAGGGGAGTGAAGGGACATGTTGAAAAGGGAAACATTTTCTTCAATCTCTCTCTTCCATTCCCATCTATGAACAATATCAAGCAACTGAAGTGTTGACCACAGTGGGGGGGGGGGGCCGGGAAGAGGATGAGGGGAGCTGGTTGGAGGTGGGCCAGCCAGTCTGTGGTGAGAACCATTTAAGACTGTAAGATTACTGAAAGTGTTACACTTAGTTTAGAATGCAATTTGCCTTTTACTTCCTTCTGCTCAAATCTGACCGCTTCCCTTTGACTTAAAATCTGTCTGTAGTTAATAAATCTGTTTTTTGTTTCATCCAAAGCTGTACAGATGGTTTGGGTGCATATAGAGACTTCATTTAAAGTGATAAACCTGGTGCATATCGATTTCTTTGATAAACTGATGAACTAATTATGAGCTTGTCGTGTTCAGTGGGCAGCACTGAGCATTGTAAGACAGAAGGTCCTAGGCTGGATCTGGAGCTGGAGGTGTTTGCTGGAGGTCATTCTATTGGACAATCCCATGAGTGGCTAGCCCGAAGCACTCACTCATTCACTGAGCTGAGAGCAGCTTGCTTGCAGGAGGCTGTGGGTGAACAGCCCAGGAGTGGGAGTTCACAAAGCAGAGCAGAGTGAGACGGGCTTCAAGAGTGAGGGATTGAGGTGACACAGTGATACAAACAGTTTAGAGTGCAGAGAACATCACAGGTTGACTTTTATGAAATTGCTGTACCTCCCAAGTCCCAAGAGGGCTGTTAGGGCCAGACTGGGGACGCCGAGGCACTCCAAACACATGAAGTATCTAAAAAAAGGCTGGCGTCTATGATAGCCTTTAATTTGCCTTCCCATGGTTGTGATTTTTTTTTTTTTAAATATACATTAAGTGAGAATGTGAAAGGTGGCTATCTGGTTTCTTTAAAATAAACAGGGAGCTCAGGGTATTTGTGGCCCTTTAATCTATGCAGAGAGCTTATTTAAGAGAAAGAAAATTCTGATTTCAAATCCCACCAGTGGGTTAAATGAAACCTGGTGTTGGGTAATGGCAATGGTAGTACCTGCTGTTGATGGTCTAACAGGTCCATGGCAATGAGATGGGAAGAGAGTGACCAAACATGGTATTTACACACTGAATTTGCTGCTGTCAGACCAATCTATCTAGATCAATTGAACATCAGTGAAGACCCATTCACTCGATCCACAGATCAATTCAATTAAACCACCTCCTCAAAAGGCTCATGGTTCATCAATGGGAACACATTTCCTGTTGCCATCACCCAGTTAAGGCGGCACACTAACGGGAAGTTAGGAAGTCAACAGGAGTTACACAAGTTGCTCTGTGAAACTTGCATAATGCTCATTGACTGCCACCAAATTTCCCGGTAAGTGTGTCCTCAGCCTTAGTCTAACTAGGGAAAGGCTCTCATTGTGATCAGAGACACCAAACAACACACTATTGTCTCTGACACAAGGTGACTATATTTGTGGAAACAATTTTCTTCTTTTTATGGCAAGTTACCAAAGGGTTGTAGCAGATAGAGGTTATAATGAAGGGTGTGACTGGCCAGTTTTCTTCTCCACCAAGGACTACTGCTATTGTGGGCAGTGTGTTTCAGGCTTATACCAGAAATTTACCCACTTTAAGGCTGGCAGCCCAAGGCCACTAGGCTTTCTAGCAGCCAGCATCTGAACTGAACTCTGGAGGGTGAGGGTGGGGGGAAGTGGTGGCAGTCAGAGTGAAGAGTGAAACAAAAAGCAGCGACCACAACCAAAAAACACCCAGTATCATAAAAGATAGTTCCTTTGCTGTTTTGTATATGTGGAGGATGAGTGGAGGGGACATGGCGAAGACAGAATAGGAGGAAAGGGAGGTAGGAAAAAGACCCTGAGGAAAGCTGAGGAAATTTGTGTGGACTGCTTCAAAGAAGATGGTAAACTGATGTGTAGTGCCACTTCAGAGAGAAAAAGATGGTGGATGCATGCACAAAACCTGACCCTGGTTGATGGAATAAAGGGATGAAGAAACATCAGCAACACTCAGTGAATGTGGAGTCTGGCATGTGCTCTTAGGGCTGGTCTCACCCACATACCTCACAGACCAGGGACAATGGAGAGTCATTAACAGTATGAGTTCTCATTCAAATGAAAGCACCTTAAATTATGTGATATTTGAAGACCAGGAGATCCAGCTTGTCTACAGGAAGCGGAAAGAAGAGCAATGATATTTTCCCAGAAGGGGAACAAAGAGACTGAGGTGTTAGTGCAACATTTTAAAAACATAGAGGGAGTCTCAGAGAGAAAAAAGGGACAGGCTTTAGGAGGGAGAGGGGACCTGTTGCCTGTTAGATCAGCCAAAGGTGAAGAAAACAGACTGCAGAGAGACATTGTGATTTGATGGATAAACCATGAACTGAAGAACTGTGGCCCAGCAGAGACCTGGAACCCTGAATGGACACTGACCCACATCTCAAAGAAATCTCAAGAGTGGTGAGGAAATAAGATAGGGATTCATGTGCAAGTGTGCCTTATTTTGCCTAAATCTATACAACTTTTGTGCTGGCTAAAGAAAAGCGTCATTGTGTTAGAAATACTTCTACATCTGTGTCTATTTGCATCAACTATCATGTGTTCTTGAAGGGGTAAACTGTAAATTAGAGTGCCTACAAGGCTGGAGCTCTGAGTGTGGTGTCCTTAAGTTACTTGAGGGAGCTGGCCACTCTCAAGACTCAGCAGTTGGCTGTAAAGTCCCAGCTCTCAGAAAGGGGGTGCTAAATTTAGGTTGACTTTAAGTTGATTTAAAGTTGACCTTGTTAAGTCGACTTAACAAGTTGGCTACACTTTAAGTCGACCTTGTTAAGTCGACTTAACAGCAGAGATGGTCGTTTATACTGGCTTTAAGTTGACTTAATAAAGTTGACTAAGCACTAATCCCTGTCTACACTGGCTTAGGTCGACCTAAAGAGGTGGTGTTATTAAGTTGACTTAAGCTTTCCTTAAGCCAACTTAAGGAAATGCTTAAGTCGACTTAATAAAAACCCAGTGTGGACGTGGCTTTGTTTAGGTCGACTTAAGCATCTTTAAGTTGACCTAACTTGCCAGTGTAGACGTACCTCCAGTGTCTGCCTACAGACATAAAGCCATTGCCTGAATCTGGCTTGGACTCAGCAAGGGTCAAGTAGTGGCATCCTCAAACAGCAAGTTATGAATGTCCAGCAAGAGGTGCTTGACCACAGCTTTGACAACTCACAACAGGGTAAATAAAAATTACATGTATCTGGGGAAACTGAAGCATGGAGAATTTAAATGACTTGCCTAAGGTCACAAAGAAAGTGTCTGGCAAAACTAGATGTAGGATTCAAGGATGAAATCCTGGCCTTATTGAACTCCATGGCAAAAGTTCCACTGAGTTCAATGCAAACTTCCTCAGCTTTCCTCAGGGTCTCTTTCCTGCCTCCCTTCTCTCCCATTCTATCTTCAACGAGGCCAGATTTCACCTCATCTGTTTTTCGGTTCACAGTACTATCCTCAGATCACTAGCCTCTGGGGTTTTCTGTGTTATAATATTGAAATTTTCAGTTCTTTTATACCATTCACACACCTTTTTCCTGTCTACTGCCTTCTAATTGATATTTTTAAGAAGTGAATTGGGAACTAGCGATATTAGTCTCAGTAAAAGTGTTCACTAGTTTCAGCCACCCATTATTAGCAAAGATATGTTCACATTTCCACTATAAGGGTATCTCATGATGTACCCCACAAAAGTCTGAGCTTTTGGAATGCTTCTCTCTTCAGTCATGGTGCTCTTCTACTGCCTCCATTTCCACTGGTACATTCTTTGACGTCTTTCCTTGGGAAGATTTAAGTTGTTTCTTTAAAATAAGTAGAATTAACACACATGGGATGTAAGACACTCCACGTAATAGTGCTGGCAGTCCCAGGTACAGCCATCTGGAATAAAGCATGTGCTTCATTAAAAATGGGTCTGCCTGAAGTATTAGAACACAGCTTTTTTCTCCTTGTCAGTGTGGAACCTAGCTGCTCCCAAAGTATGAAATTGGCTTGTGTTGTGATTCTTTTGGTTCTCAATGTATGCTGGATGATGTAATGCTTAGGTTATTTAGGAAGTGGCATTCTTATTTCTGAGCCTATGTTGAACCAATATTCAAACAAAAATGTAGCGGACAGGGGTCTGCTGAAGAGACCTTTTTTTTCAATGAGACATAAATAAGGAGCTGAATAAGTGTGGTTTTTAAAGATCTCGTGGCATTTCTTGTAGGACTACTGAGGACTATAGACATGGTATCCTAGACAAATTCCAACTTGAAGAATTACCTTCTCTCTACCTAAACTACTTCTGAGATTTCATTTGGAGACAGTATCTTTCACTTCCTATTCAAATAAGTTATGCAATACTGGTATGAGCTGTTAAGCAGTTGCCACTTGCCACTTTTCCCAAAAAGCAGCAACTGCATTTCAGAGGTTGAAACCCCATGGGGCAGGACTTGTCTTGTTCTGTGTTTGTACAGTGCCTAGCACAGTGGGATCCTGGTCCATCACTAGGGCTCATTGGCACATCAGTAATACAAATAAATAATAATAACAACAATGCATGTACCACAATAAAGCATTTTAGGAGTCTTTGTGATGCAAGGGGCTATATATGTGCATGAGGAATAACAAGAAATTTATGGTCAGAAGCTGTTACCAAGCAGAGCATTTGGCAAATGTAATCTTAAGAGGGAAATAGGTTGATACTGAATACATTTTATGGCCAAATTTATTGTGCAATTTTGTGATTTGTTAACTAAAAGAAGTTCAAGACAACAGATACTGTAGTGATGAAGATAGTATATAGGAATAGATATAAAAAAGAAACTGTACCTGTACATGACAATGTCATACATCCTACATGCTCCTTCGCCACCACAACTCAGAGTTCCCCATTTCAAACATGTCGTGTCTATCAGAGCACCAAAATAAGCAGGAGATGGAATTCCAGCTAAAAGGGGCAGAAAGGTGTGAGGATAAGACAGACATTTTCAATGGTGTTGTAAGCAGCACACTTTTCTGCTGATTAATGGAATAAATCTAGCCTCATCCCATTTCCCCTCCTGCTTGTACCTGTCCTTTTTAAACTCTTCCTACATCAACTCGCTTTTCTACAGTTCATACAAGCTGCTTTCCTTCCTTAGTCTCCTTTTTCCTATTCCCACCTAAGTAGTTTCTTGTTTAGCATTTTACACATACTGCAGTTTAAAAGGACACACTGTAGTCGCCATTCAAAAGTCAACATTTGCCCACATTCAAACAGAAATATCTAAAATACCAGGGAAAAGATTTTTCTGTTCCAGCTGAACTACACTCAGTGAATATTTGGCAGGAAGGAAATGGCCCAACATTGCTTTAAGATGGGGGCTGGTCAAGTTCCTGGCATAAATTACCCAGATTGAAAGCTATTCTAATTGGCACCCAGCTACTCCTGGCTCTAAAACCAAGACCACAGTTGCCTGGCCATTTGCCCTGTACCACCAGTTCAAAGGGGTTCAAGTAAGTGGAGAGGTACAATGTAAATACAACATCGACATTTGACTAATTCACTATTACAGAGTGGTTTATGACATTTCTTACCAAATGTTCTTGAAGCAAAAGCATGGATACCCACACCAAACGACTTTTCTTCAGGCTTTAGAGACCTAAGCGATAATTGCATTTGCTTTGTGTATTGAACAAGATTGGCATTATAAATGCAAAAGAAAATTGGTATTGGTTTTTCATTCAGATTCTGCATCATATTACACCAGAAACCAACTACCTAGGCCATTAATTACAGGGTTCCCTTGTCCTGATTAAGTGACTCATGAAAGAGGAGGTCTTTTGTAGATCCTTTGAACTACTAGGGGAAAGTTTGCCTTCACCATACACACCCACTGTTTTTCAATGAGCCCATCGCAAGTCGGAACCAGAGTTTGGGAGTAAAATCAGGGCAGTGTTTATATGCTGAGCAGATGTGATCAATAAATTCATAGTTATTATGCACCTTGCTAAGGTATCCCAGTGCATTGACTCAGTGAGCTCCCATTAATCTGGGGCAGAAGCAAAACCACCTTCCAAAGTTGAGAAGGGTTATCCTGAAACATAAACCCTAATTAATCAGCATAAGATGATCGAGAAACTCCAGCAACTGATAGGAATGCATGACCACAGTACAAAATTTCCAGTACGGAGCTTACAGTAAAGTCATTCTACTGTACCTTATTAAGACCATGTAGCCAGGCATTGCTCCAAAAGAATAAATTAAGCTCCAGACTGCTTGTAATATTAAGTAGTACTGAAGCATGCTATCACAGCTTGCTTCTTTGTCACATTGGCCTAGAATGGCAGAGACATTTTCAGATGAAAATCCTGATGCTGAAACACAGGTGCAGTTTTCAAATACCTGTCAAAAGATGGTTTTAATCATTTAGGCCCAGACTGCAATACCCCACACTGAGTAGTATCTTGCACTATGTGAGGTCCCACTGACATCAATTCACAGAGTAAGAGAATAACAAATGTGAGTAAGGCATCAAAATTTGTCCTTCCGTGTTATTTAAAATATTTTTATTGGTTCTACTTCTAAGGCTTTGTAAACTCTTCTTTGGTCTGTATTTATTCTGTTGTCTTGCAGTTCTCACTCTCAGTCACACTCCACCTAACACACAGGAATTTATAGCTAAATCCCTACAGAAAATTCTTACAATATTAAGACTCCTCTCTCCACACTGTTTTTGTTTATTAGCCATCCTATAGAATTTTAGCAATCACTATATCACTATATCCCTGCTTTGGAATTGTGTCATTGTTGTGAGATTTCTAGTACTTTCCCAATGTTTAAAAAGTGGGGGGAAAGGGTGCATCAGGGTCAAAGACCTGCTCTTCCCCCCCCCCCCCCCAAATGTGCTTGGTTGCTGAGGAGTGCACTTTAAGCACTATCTTACCAAAGCTGTTACTTCCAGATTATGATTATGATATTTTAGACCACTTTAAGTACTGGTGCTTCCAGGTTTCAGACAAGTGGTGGTATGGTATTTTGGTATTTCTTCTTCTATCTATGCCATAAAAGGGAAAAGGTTTCTTTTTCCCAGTCTTCTGTTTTCTTTAAGTTTAATTGAACTTCTTCAAGCTTCAAATTTTCAGTTTTGGGAGGAAAGGTCAGGTCAATCCTTATTGCATTCTAACAACTTTGCCCATCTCTAATTATCACTTTGTCAAATCCTAGTCAAATGTATATGCATACACCACACTGCACTATGCTATCTAGATATCCTAATTTGAGCTAATAAAATACAATAAATTATAGGCCTTACTGTACGTTTTTGTGTCCCATCTGATGTTTTACAACCAGCAAGACAAGGTGAAACATAAGTTATTCCATTTTCCCCACAAATGGGGTTCCACACTTTGACTGAGCAATTACAATCACTGTTGCAGTCAGCAAGAAGGGTGGTTTCCATGTATGAGACCTGTTTTATTCTGAAATATATTTAAAAGGTGAACAAACAATTCATGAGTTAAAAAAAACAACCCTCCCAAAAAAAAAAAAAAATCTTATAATTGATTACATAAAACCCCTTCAGTAGATCAAGAGCTGTTTCAGGACTCAGGCCTGCACTTCCTACATAAGATTTCCATTGGTCTCGCGTCTGTGTAATTTTTTTTTTTTGTGGCTTGAGACATTGTACAGTACACAGTGCTATATGCTATACTACGACTGCTGTACAACTTGATTTTTATAGCCTATGGTGCTTACATCAGAGTGCGTGTGTGTGTGTGTGTGTGTGTATATATATAGGTATGTATACAGGCAGACACAGGCATACAGATTAGTGGCAATCTTCAAACCAAGAAACTGCAGATAAAATGTACCGTTATCTAGATGAAAAATTATATTTAAATAACAAGCCCCTATATGTTAAAGTAATATTTTGTCCCTCAATGTTGTTGCAATTGTACATGTGAATGGTCCACTAGATGCATAAATGGCCACCGATTTACACCTGCAACTACCTGACTTGAACATACAATTGTATTAATCACACACAAGTGGAAGATGTAGTTGTGTGCGCATTTTTGTTTGACTAACAAATTTATTTATTGCATGAGCTTTCGTGGGAGAAAACCCCACTTCATCAGATGCTTTGAAGATGGGGAATTTACAGAATAATGTGAGGAAAATAAATGCAGGGAAGTGTAATCCCATGACTTACACTTCCCAGCATTTATTTTCCTCACACTATTCTGTAAGTTCCCTATCTTCAAAGGGTCTGATGAAGTGGGATTTTCTCCCACGAAAGCTCATGTGATAAATAAATTTGTTAGTCTTTAAAAGTGCCACAGAACTCCTTGTTTGTTTTGCTGAACTAGACTAACACGGCTACCCCATCAGAACATTTTTGTTTGTTTAATGTTGTATAGAAACTTTACAAAGCAGGAGGCAAACAGGCTATTTTAAATGCTTGGAGCGCATTAAGAACTACACTGTCACTTTTATTCGATACTTAGGGTAGGTCATCTTACAAGGAGAGTAGCCAGTGACATTTAATCCATTTTGTCGACTAAATTCCCAACATTAATGTTTTAGCTGCAGGGCAGGAAGATGGGTGTGGGAGGCGGAAGGAGAGAGAAATTTAGTGCCTGTGCCTCAGAGACATTGATGGTTTGGATAAATTAGAACCTGAATCTGAAACATTCCTGGTTTTATTTTTGCAAAACCAAACTGGACTCTTGGACCAATTTCTAAGTAGAAACTATTTTATTACAAGGTGATGATGGATAATTACAATATTATGACTCAAAGAACATACCCTTCATAGGAGACTGTTAGACCAGCCACAGGAGAATTTTCACAGACAGTGAAATAAGCAGCAAAGTAGATCAGGTATTCAATTAAAGAGATCCAAAAGGCTATGTTGGCAGCTTGAACAGTATTGACCTTGAATTTCTTCATTAGTAAACTTCCAAGAAAATAGCCAATGCATATAACTGGTAAATTGTAAACCGCTACGAAGATATAAGCAAAAGAGCTTTTCTTGATATGCAAATACGTGTCATATAAAGCCCTCAGCAAAATCACCAGCTGGTAGATAAAAACAAGACATAATGGGAGTGTACCTATTAAAAAGATGGCCTCTGATGCAGATTTCCCATACTGCTGTTCCACATATTTTGGCATGAAGGATATCATACCATTGAAAGCACTGAACTGTATCACAGTTATGCACACAAACAACATATAAACTGGATTGTAAAACAGGCTCCTGAGAAATGGGATGAAATCTGGAATGAAAGAATATAACAAGTTATTCTGAAGGTTTACAAGATAACACTGCACAGTGTGGCTAAGAAGGAGGGAAGGGAAAAAGAGGTTGCACTAAACTGGATCTAGATCAACCCTGTGTTTGCCAGAGGCCACAGATCTGCTTTTACACTATCTGGAATGGTTCCCTGGAGGGTCTTTTGTTGGCCTAGGACAGTAGCTCCCAACCTGTAGTCCCTGGGGTCTTTCAAAGTGGCCCACCGCTGCTGGCAGCAGAAGGGAGCCTCTGCCTAAGAGCCCAGGAGGAGCATCTTGCTTTGGGACTATAGGACCAGTGCAGGCTCCTTGCTGCAGCCAGGGGGACAGGAGATCAGCAAGGAGATACTCGCTGAACTCCTATTGTTTAGCTGCTGTGGAAAGAAGGGTGTCTGCTGGCAGAGACTGGTGGCTATTCAGGGTTGTAAGAACAGTATCTGTGGCCCTTGAACCAAAAAAGTTGGGAATGACTGGTTTAGGACTGGTCTGCAACTTGCGGCTCTGGAGACTCATGTGGCTCTTTGGCTGCCTCCTTATGGCTCTGGGCCTGTCCCCACCACAGGGGACCCTGCGAGTGCCTGCTTCTGGTTCCAGGCTCCCTCCTTCTCTCCCCACCAGGGAGTCTTGCAGCAGGTGTCGTGGCTCAGCTCCCCCATCGGGAGACTACACCCATTGCAGTTCTCAAAACACTTGGTTATTGAAGGAATTTGTTTTAAATGGCTCTTCTTATCTTTTGGGTTGCCGACCCAGGTCTAGGATGTCCCTCACCTGCCCCAACATGCCTTAATCCAAATGGAAGGAAAGCACAACTGAGTGCTTGACTTCTTTTATCCTAATGTATTTGCACAAACCCTTCTGAGTGCTAATAATCCATTTTGGTAGCCTTAAGTCATTCGTCGGTTGTTTTTCTACCCGTATCTTTTAAACAAAAACCTTAATTAACTCTTTTTGTGTGAGACTCCCCCACCCTTTTTTTTTTTTTTTTTTATTATCCTCATTCCTTTCATGAAGGAATTCTTGATTCCATGCATTTTTCTCTTACAGTGGAATTCACATTCATTACATTTTTAATTTTGATTTCTTTCAGAATTCCCCACTTATATTAAATACATATAGATATTAATGCTTCCTCCCATAGCACTATGCCAACTAGATCTCAGATTTTGCATCCCTGAAATGTTGCACAGATATTCTCATAACAGATGCCTAGGATCTAAAACCACTAGCTATTCCATCACAGGTCTAAAGACTTGATTCTGCAGTTCTCATTCAAACAAGCATCCCATTAAAGTTAGTGAGACTAGATTTCTTTGAGTTTTGCCTGAGCAAAACTTGCAGAATCCAGACCCAAACCATGAACAATAATTCCTCTCTGTTTCATTTTTTGCACCAGCAAGTGTTCTGATCTGTTGTCAAGAACTCTGTGAAGCAAACTGAAACTTTTGTAAAACAATGACCCCAATTCAATGAAAACATGTACCACTTTTCATTGGAATGGATCCTTGTCTTTTTCTATCATGTATTTTATTTATTTGTGTTTCTAACAGGCCCCTAAGAACAACTGGGAGATGTACAGAAACAAAAAGAAAAAAAACCAAGTTATATCACACATAGAAAAGCTGGAAATGTGTAAATATAAAGCTTTTTTGTAACCCCACCCATTTTCAGAAGCCTATACACCACTTAGCTTAAATTTAGGTCCTGGTTTGAGGATTTGATTGGGACTAATGTGATGTCTAGGCCTTGTGCTGGCTCTCTGCCTTGGGAAGGGAGGAGGGGATTTCATGCACAGAGATTTGTAATTTTCTATGATTTTTTCCAGTTTCATCATCTAAACTTTGCCATTGTCCAGTAGTCTTGACCATCTTTAGTTACAGCTACTGGTTGTCTGGAAGTAAAACTCCATATCCAAATACTTCTGAAATTTGGGAGGACGGGTGAATCTAGATCTAACTAGGCATCGATCTTGATAAGAGGCCAACCCAAAATCCCAGATCCAATACCCTTGTACGGGGGAGGCCTGGTGTTTGAAAATCAACATGTGAATATTGCAGGTCAGGCCCATATTTAGTTATAAAACATACTCAATCCAACCATATAGAGAAAAAAAGACTCCCTTAGTGTGCTGCTGGTTTTGATGTGTTCTACCATGTAATGACAATGGTACAGGAGATAGTTAACTTAACTTGCCTTTAGTGATTTCATCCATTTTCTGTTTGGATTGATTTTCACCTCGCTCTTGTAGCAGTGAAGTCTTTGTCTTACTTGATAGTTCAGTGTCACTTGTTTGTCCTTCCTTTGAAAGGGACTTGGGCAAAAAGCAAAAAGGTATTCCAGCAAGGAAACTCACTGATCCACAAATCAAGATGCCCAGCCACCATGCACCAACCCAACGGGCATCCGTAAGTGTTATAGTCACCTTCTCTAAAAATAAATGGACACACATTTGATTATCTCTGAGTTATCTTTCCCTGTGGTCATTTGTTGTACTGGTCACTTCTAATATTTAAGATAAAATAAAACTGTTTGAAACACACAAGGTATCTCTTAAAATGAGGCTTATGGAGGAGAAGTAGAGATCATCCACATCCCTTTCTTATGCAAACAATTTATCTTGCCAGATGTGGGTATTTTATGTTGAATACATTTTCTTCCACTGTTAAACTATCTCAGATGACAGAATAATTTAGCAAATAATATGTCTGATAGATTCTTTCACTCATGCTTGAATTCAGGTGATTTTGCTGAACTGAACAACATGTTAACTTCCCATCAGACACATATTACAAGCAAACTGGCATAAAATCACAAGCACAGTTGATGCTGAGAGATACACAAAATCATCTCTGCTGATTAATATATTATATATATATATATATATATATATATATATATATATATATATATATACACACACACACAGATTTTATATAGATATTAGTTCATTACCTATGTCTATGAATCCCTGATCCACATACAGCTGTGCACAATATGATCCCAACATGAAACCTAGAAAAGGACCGATCACAGCTGCTATCTGTAGGAATCCTAAAAATGGGAAGGTGGGGGGGAGGGAATACACAAAATTAGAACTTATACAGAGTTATTTTCATGGACAATAGTTTTGATTTTTAGCCCAGTTCAACTGATTGAACCCATTGAAGAGAGTGTTGTCTAGTGGTTAAAGCAGTGGACTTTGAATCAGAACTCTTTGGTTCAATTCTCAGCTCTTTTGCGGACTTGCTTCCAACCTACTCTGTGCTGATAAAGCCTCAGCTGGAGTACTGTGCCCAGTTCAGGGTCCCCAATTTCAGGAATGATATGGACAAATTGGAGACAGTCCAGAGGAAAGCAACAAAAATTATTAAAGATCTAGAAACCATGACCTATGAGGGAAGATTGAAAAAGTTTGATTTGTTTAGTATGGAGAAGACAAAGTGAAGGGGGATACAATAACAGTTTTCAAGCATGTTACAAGGAAGAGGGTGAAAATTGTTCTCCTTAACCACTGAGGACAGGATAAGAAACAGTGGGCTTAAATTGCAGTAAGGGCAGTTTAGGTTGGACATTTGGAAAAAGCATCCTGTCAGAGTAGTTAAGCACTGGAACAAATTACCTAGGGAGGTTGTAGAGTCTCAGTCATTGGAAGTTTTTATGAACAGGTTAGCTATACACCTATCAGGAAAAGTCTAGCTGTTACTTAATCCTGCCTGGAATGTAGGGGACTGAACTAGTGAAGACCCTTCCAGTCCTACACTGCTATGATTCTAGAAGTGCCATAGCATATTTTGTTCTCTGTTTAGCTCTTAATGACAGGTCTCCATGGCCATGTCTACACTCACTAAAATTAGTTCAAATTAGTTAGATCAAACTAACCAATCTGAACTAATTTTAGTTAGTTCGAATTAGTTTAATTCGAACTAGCATGGCCACACTGGAATGTTAGTTCGAACTAAGCAAACACTTGCTTAGTTCGAATTAGCGATCCCCATTCATTTCAATGGCCGGTTAGTTCAAACTAAGAAATTAGCTCGAATTAACATGGCCACATTGGTTAATTCAAACAAGTTAGTTCGAATTAACACCTTAGTTCGAATATCCTAGTCGAACTTATTAGTTCGAATTAAGGAAGTCCTTAATTAGAACTAACTAAAGCCTAGTGTAGCCATGGCTTTAGTTAGTTCGAATTAAGCCTCCTTAATTCGAACTAACTTGCCAGTGTAGACATAGCCCATGCTTATAAATCTGAAATTCTCCTTCCGTCCCTGTTCTCCAACATGAGCTTCATGGGACTGAGTCTTTTCATTGATTTCAATGGGCTTTGAATCAAGCCTGCTAATTTTTTGTTTAGTCAAATATACCAATCAAGTAATATTTCATTAGAATAGTTACAGAAAACGAATGCTACGGGCAAAAGAGTTGATCCTTAAACCTAGGCCAAGCTCCATTGATTAAAGTGGGGCTCCACCCTTGCTCAGAGGTCTGCCCACTTGGTTCTTACTGCAGGATCCAAGTCCACAAGTGTACAAACACAATCAATGAAGATTCAGGCTATGTACACAGGATCACTTTATTGCACGATAAGGCTCCTTATCGTGCAATAAAGCTTCCTGCATGCACACGATCATTTTTCTTGTTGTGCGGCAACACCCTCTTGCCGTGCAAGAGTTAAACCACTCAAACGAGAGTGGTAAGCATTACTGCGGAACAGCTGTTCTGCAGTAATGTTCGTGTGTACGGTTCTTGCGTGGTAGTCAGCCTCCAGAAATGTCCCAGAGTGCCAATCGAGGGCACTCTGGGACATTGGAGCTGTCAAATATGTCAATTTCACTGCTCTGGCTGAGCAGTGAAATTGACATATATGTCAATTTCACTGCTCTAGCAGAGCAGTGAAATTGACTATTATGGGAGCTGCCAGGTTCAGCGGCTCCCCTGGACTGAGCTAGGGGGCTGGCCCTGCCGGTTCGGGCCA
>ML685821.1:3987563-4055264 GCA_007922175.1 Pelusios castaneus
TCCTTCCCTTCCTCTAACCTTCTTCTGATGTTGCTCTGGTGTTGTTCTGTTCGGCTCGGCTCGGCTCGGCTCGGCTCGGCTCGGCTCGGCTCGGCTCGGCTCGGCTCCCTCTCCTCTCCTCTCCTCTCCTCTCCTCTCCTCTCCTCTCCTCTCCTCTCCTCTAAACTCCCACACCTGAGCTGGTGGAGGTGGGGCTTTTTATTGGGCCAGGAACAGCCCTTAACAAGGCCTAGGTGTCCCTAATTGCCCCACAGCTGTTTCTCCTTTGCCTGCTGGGAATAGTGCTTTCAGCATTCTAGGGCTGACAAACTTGCCTTCACTTCCCCTCCTGTAGAGGAGAGAGGAGGAAGGCTGCCCAGCTCCTGGTACTGCTGCTGCTATTACTACTACCACCACCATCACCTACTGTTGCTGCTGGGACTGTCCTTCCCATTGCCCCTGTTCCTGTGGGGCCTCTTCTCCAGCTGGCCTGTCTCCCTCCCGCCCCCTGTCCTGTGGGGAGGGAGGGAGCGACCAGGCAGAAGACCTCTCCCCACCATTACCACCAACGGAGGAGGGGACTCCCATCTGCCTTCCTACCTGCCAGCTGAACCCTCCTGCTGCTGCTGCTGCTGCTATCACCACCATTACCACCATCCTCTGGAGCCTGCTGCTGAGCCACCTGCCTGCTTTTGTCCTCTGGTGAGGAGACATCCACGGAGGACTTTTTGTTTGTGACTGCTGGGGGAGTGTTTGGACCACCTGAAACTGCGGAGGGGTGGCCTATACCAGACTGAGACTTCCACCATCACTGCTCAGCTGGTGGTGGGGCAGTTCTAACTGTTGCTGCCTGGGGGAACAGGGGGGAGTGGTGTGGAGCCCTCCCCCCCCCACATTCATCTAGCCCCCACCCCACCACCGGCATCACCATCGCTGCCACCCCTCTGCTACTCCCCCAGCCACCGTTCTCCCACTTCTCGCCCCAGGACTGCTGCCAGGCTCCTCTGCCTGTTGGACTTTGCTGCAGCAGCGGCAGCAGTGGGGGCTAAGGCCCCACAGGCCCCTTTCCCCCTTCCTGCATTGTGTGGCCCTCCCCTTTCCCCCCCAGCCCCACTTGGCCAGAGGGCTCCCCTCCTTTTGCCCTGCCCCCTGGCCGGTTCAGTGTCCCCTTCCTCCTGGCTTGTTTTTCCTTCCCTGGCCCTTTAGAATTTTTTGGTTCCTTTCCCTGCTCCGCCCCAAACTCAGACTGTTTGTTTTATTCCTCCCTGCCCCACCCCCGCCCTCCAGCCTCTATTGCTCCCCTGCCCCATCCTGCTTCTGGTCCCCACTACTCCCACCTCCTCCCTTTGCTCAGTTGCCCCCCCCTTCCCCCCTGCCCCCCCTGCCTCACCATCCCAGCGCGCCCAAGCTGTGTCGGCGCCAGTGAGCCCCATCGCTGTTTTATGTTTGTTTCCCCTCACTGCACCTCCCCCCTGATGCATTAGACCCTGACCCTACCCAGTGCAGCCGGAGGAGCCGGACCCCCTCCCATCCCCTACAAGCCCCTGTGTCCGTTCCCCCTTGGCACCCTCCTCCCCAGCCTGCAGCCTAGCGGGGAGGAGTGGTTCGCTAGCCTGTGCTCCCCGCTCCCAATATAGCTCCCATCCCCATATCCCTATAGCCCACCCCGGATATACCCTCCTCCCCTGCCACAGTCTAGCGGGGAGGAGCGGCTTCATCCCCCACCCCTTCCGGTACCCTTCCCTTCACCCCTACCCTAGGTCTCCCACCCCGTTTGTCCCCCATCATGGGGGACATGGAGACCCCCTCAGCCCCCCCCACTCCTGCTCCTCTCCCTGAAACCGCTTTCCCGTCCACCTCTGCGGCCCCCCCCCTCGACCACCGCCGCTGCTTCGACCATCCCTGGCGCCCCTACCAAGGCGCCTGCAGCGGCGGGCACGGGAGGGGCCTCCACTGCTGCTGCAGCCTCCTCGGCCGGCCATAAAAGCCGGGCGAAGAAGGCAACTAAGGGCTCAGCCGCAGCCCTGCCATCGGCTGCGGCCCCTCTTCCCCCCGTCACTCCGTCCACCAGTTCTGGGGGTCCCTCGGCCCCCAGATCGTACGCCCAGGCGGCTGCCACCCCTCCACCCACCGCCGCCGTACCGTCTGCCCGCCCCGCCTCCTCGAATAACACCTTGGGGAGCCGGGGCCCCTTCGCCACCTTGACCAGGAGGCACGGCGTCCGTTGCCTCCTGGCGGCCGCCTCGCCCCACGTAGAAACCTATGTGCGGGCGATGGCGAGGGTGGTGGGGCCCTCGGCTATTGTGGCGGCCTCCAAAATGTACGGCAAGATAGTCTTCTTCTTGTCGTCGGAGACCGCCGCACAGGAGGCGGTGGCAAAGGGCCTGGCGGTGGGGAGCGTCTACGTCCCCGTGGAGCCCCTGGAGGACCTGGGCGTACGGGTGGTCCTCACCTCCGTCCCGCCCTTCCTCCCCAACTCTGCCCTGCTTCCCCTCCTCTCCACCCTGGGGAAGCCCATCTCCACCATCAGTCCTCTCCCACTGGGCTGCAAGGACCCCGCCCTCCGTCACGTTTTGTCCTTCCGCCGGCAGGTGCAGATTCAGCTGCCGCCGGCGGGGGCGCGTTACGGAGGGGCACTTGAAGGGTCCTTCTTGGTGCCCCATCAAGGGGCCCAGTACAGGATTCACTTTTCCTCGGGGGAGGCTCGGTGCTTCCTCTGCCGGGCCACGGGGCACGTCCGGAGGGACTGTCCCCTGGCCCAGCATGGAGCGGAAACAACCGGGCCCCCTGAGGTGTCATCGGGCACCGGCCCTGCCATCGCCGGTGCCCCCAGCTCCCTGGCCACCGGAGCTGCCCCTCCTCCTCCACCACCACCACCATCTGGGCCAGGCCCCGTCGCCTCCCTAATAGGTACATCTGGGACGGGGCCGATGGAGGAGAGGGTGCCGGCCAGGGAGGCCCCGGACGTGGGAGAGGGCGTACCCCGGGGGGAGGGTTCCCACCCTCCTGCTGTCCCTCCCTTGTCCCTCCCCTCCCAGGAGCCCTCGCCTTCAACGCCCGGCTCTCTCCCCGCTGGCTGGCCCTCCCATGCCATCCTGGAGGGCCGGGCCCTCGCCAAAGGGAAGCGTAAGAAGGCCCAAGCCCTCCCCACCACGTCAGATGGGGAGGAGGCCCCCCGGAAATCAGTACGGGGGGCTGAGGATGCCACCAACAGTGTTGGGCCTTCTGTCTCGCTCCCTGGCGAGGTCCAGCGGGAGGCTGCGACCGAGGGTATGGCTCCAGCAGCACAGGGGGGCAGCGCTGCCCCCCCATCGGAGGCCCTTAGACCCCTGCCCCAGAGAGGCCACGGATGGAGCTGCCCTTGCCCCCCCCGAGCCCGCCTCGCCACCAATGCCCACCACCACTGGAGCGGAAACATCTGCTGAGGCGGGGGGGGATTTCAGCTCCATTTTCGCGGAGATCGAGGCCCTGGGTCTGACCCTGGTAGCTGCAGGGGAGGACGACCCTCCTCTACCAGCGGGCCTCAATCTGGGCGGCGAACCATCTTCAATGCCCCCTCTCTCGCCCCAGTCCCAGTCCCAGTCCTTGTCCGCTGGCTCGCCCTCCGTCCCGGGAATGCCCCCGAGTTCCATCTACCCGGCTGTGATCGGGGCCTCCTCAGCAGCCGCCGGGCCCCTAGGGGCGACGGCCGGCCCCGAGCAGCCGGATTCCGGGGAGCCGACCCAGGTGGGACAGCCTCCCTTCCCCTCCCTTGCCCTTTCCCCCCTGTCCGACGCTGAGGCTATGGACAGCTCCACGCCCAGCGTCGGTAGGGACCCGTCCCCGGATCCCCTTCTCCAAACCCCCGTGCCCGGTCGAGGGGTGCCGCACCCCAGTGGGTCAGCCACTGGGGACCCTGTCCCTCTCACCATTGTTTCCCCTCCCCTTTCTGATCCAATTTCCGTCCCCTCTCCCTCGGCCCCCGCGACCCCCCCCATCCCTCCCCTGGTTCCCACCCTTATTACTGCCGCCCCCGGGACCGCATCTTACCATCTAAGCGGTCCCCCAGGGGAGGTATTCACGGCCCCTTCCACCAAAGGGGCTGCAGTTCTCCCTCCACCGCCCCCGCCCCCTGTGCCGGGGGTTCAGCCGGGTGACGCGGCGCCCACAATATCAGCGCCGCGACAGGGCTCTGCGCCCTGTCTGTCACTCCCGGCTGGCAGCGGGGCCACTGCGGGGACCCGTCTGGGGGACGGCCCGGGGCCTTCTGCCCCGGACCCCCTGGCGCTGCGGGGTGAGCTGCGCTCGTTCCTGGCCGACACTCGTGGGGCTAGGAATAGGGTGCAGCTCGCCCTGCAGCGCTGGGGGGATTTCCATCTCGTCCTCCAGGCCGTGAGGGCCATCCTGAAGGAGGGGAGAGGGACCGGGAGGCAGGACGCCGCGGCCTACCAGAGGGCCCGCGGCTTCCGTGACTCCCTCATGGCTTTTGGGGTGGGTCACGGACTGCTGCGGGGCCCGACGGGGGCCGCGGGCGGTCCTGCCCCTGAGGATCCTTCCCCCCAGCCCTCCTCATGGCCTCAGTCATCTTTGCCTCATTAAACGCCAGGGGCTGTAGGATGGGTCTCCGCAGGACCCAGGTGCTCTCCTTCCTTTGGGAAGGAGGGTACTCTGTAGTGTTCCTGCAGGAGACCCACACGGATCCAGCCGCCGAGGCCAGCTGGCGGCTGGAGTGGGAGGGCAGGGTGTTTTTTAGTCATCTCTCCGCCCGATGAGGCGGAGTAGCCACCCTGTTCTCCCCCGACCTACAGCCCGAGGTGCTGGGGGTTGCCGAGGTCGTGCCGGGCCGCCTGCTGCACGTCCGGGGCCGTATGCAGGGGCTGATGTTGAACTTTGTCAATGTCTATGCCCCTGCGTTGGCCCCGGAGCGGGTGTCTTTCTATCAGCAGGCGGCCGCCTTCCTCGGCACGCTGGATCCTCAGGAGTGCCTGGTCCTGGGCGGGGATTTTAACCTCACCCTCGAGGAACGGGACCGCACGGGGACCGAGCAGTGCCCGGCCGCCGCCGGACGTCCTCAGGGAGATCGTGGACCATCACTCCCTGGTGGACGTCTGGCGCGACCACCACCCGGACAACGAGGTGACCTTCACCTTTGTCCGGGTGGGGGAAGATCGGTCGCGCCACTCCCGGTTGGACCGCATTTACATCTCTAGGTTCCATCTCGCACGAGCCCACTCCTCCAGCGTACGGCCGGCCCCTTTCACGGATCACCACCTGGTGACCGTGAAGGCCTCTCTGTCAGCAGAGAGGCCGGGGCCGGCCTACTGGCATTTTAACAACAGCCTGCTGGAGGATGTGGGCTTCGTGGCGTCCTTCCGGGAGTTCTGGCTGGCCTGGCGGGGGCAGAGGCCCGCCTTTCCCTCGGCGCGGTTGTGGTGGGATGTGGGGAAGGTGCGCGCCCGGCTCTTCTGCCGCGACTACACTCGGGGGGCCAGCCGGCAGAGGGATGCGGCGATAGAGCAGCTGGAACGGGAGGTCTTAGAGCTGGAGAGGCGCCTGGCCACCAGCCCTGAGGATCCGTCCCTCTGCGGAGCGTGCCGGGAGAAGCGGGAGGAGCTCCGCGCCCTCGAGGATCTACGGGCCCGGGGAGCCTTTGTTCGATCCCGCCTCCATCTCCTTCGGGAGATGGATCGCGGTTCCCGCTTCTTCTATGCCCTGGAGAAACGGAGGGGGGCCAAAAAGCATGTCACCTGCCTCCTCGCTGAGGATGGCACCCCCCTCACGGATCCGGTGGAGATGCGTGGAAGGGCCAGGGCCTTCTACGCTGGTCTTTTCTCCCCGGATCCGACCGAAGTCGCCGCCTGTAGGGTGCTCTGGAATGAACTTCCCACAGTCAGCGAGGGCAACCGAGACCGGCTAGAGCTACCTCTCACTCTGGCCGAGTTCTCGGAAGCCCTCCGTCTCATGCCCACCAATAAATCTCCGGGCATGGACGGGCTGACCGTGGAGTTCTACCGCGTGTTCTGGGACGTCCTCGGCCCGGACCTCGCCATCGTCTGGGCCGAGTCCGAGGGAAGCGGAGTGCTCCCCCTTTCTTGCCGGCGGGCAGTCCTGGCCCTGCTGCCCAAGAAGGGGGACCTCCACGACCTTCGGAACTGGCGTCCCGTCTCGCTCCTCTGCACGGACTACAAAATTGCAGCCAAAGCCATCTCGCTGCAGCTGGGGTCCGTGCTGCAGGACGTGGTCCATCCCGACCAGACCTACACCGTCCCGGGCCGTTCCATCTTTAACAACCTGTACTTGGTCCGGGATCTCTTGGAGCTAGGGTGTAGGGACGGTTTGTCGTTCGCCCTCCTGGCCCTGGACCAGGAGAAGGCGTTCGACAGGGTGGACCACGGGTATCTCCTGGGCACCCTGCAGGCGTTCGGCTTCGGACCCTGTTTTGTGGGGTTTCTCCAGGTGCTGTACGCCTCCGCAGAGTGTTTGGTCAAGCTTAACTGGACCCTGACCGAACCTGTCAGCTTCGGGCGAGGAGTCCGTCAAGGCTGTCCGCTGTCGGGCCAGCTGTACGCTCTGGCCGTGGAGCCCTTCCTCTGTCTCCTCCGTCGGAGGTTGACGGGGTTGGTGCTCCGCGAGCCAGGGCTGAAGCTGGTCTTGTCCGCGTACGCCGATGACGTGCTCCTCGTGGTCCAGGACCCGGGAGACCTGGAGCGGTTGGAGGCTTGCCTGGCCATCTACTCGGCAGCCTCCTCCGCCCGGGTCAACTGGGTCAAGAGCTCTGGCCTGGCGGTAGGGGCCGGGTGGCCGGTCGGCTCCCTCCCACCCGCGCTTCAAGCCATCCGGTGGAGCGCGGGTCCGCTGCTCTATCTCAGCGTTTACCTTTCTGCCACGCATCCCTCCCCGGATGACAACTGGCGAGGTTTGGAGGACAGGGTGTCTGAGCGGCTGCGGAGATGGACAGGACTGCTGCAGTGCCTCTCCCTTCGTGGGAGGGCACTGGTTGTCAACCAGCTCGTCCTGTCCATGCTCTGGCACCGGCTCAACACCCTGGTCCCGCCCCCGAGTTTCCTGGCCCACCTCCAGAAGACAGTTCTGGAGTTCTTTTGGCCAGGACTGCACTGGGTCTCTGCAGGGATCCTGAGTCTTCCCCTGGAGGAGGGAGGGCAGGGCCTGTGCTGTGTTTACAGCCAGGTCCACGCCTTCCGCCTCCAGGCCCTGCAGAGACTCCTGTATAGTGCAGGTAGTCCGGCGTGGAGCCAATTGGCGTGCACCCTCCTCCGCCGCTACCGAGGGCTCCGATACGACCGGCAGCTCTTTTTTATCAATCCGAGAGGTTTTCCGCGAGACCTCTCCGAGCTGCCGGCCTTCTACCAGGACCTCCTCTGAACCTGGAGGCTCGTTTTGGCCTCCAGGTCCCTTGTGCCCACCGAGGGGGAGGACCTCCTCGCGGAGCCCCTGCTACACAACCCCCATCTTAGTGTGCAGGTGGCGGAGGCCCCCTCCGTGAGGCGGAGGCTGGTCCTGGCAGGTGTCACCAAGGTCGGAGATCTCCTGGACTATGCCCGTGGGGACTGGGTGGATCCCCTTGTGCTCGCTGAGCGCATGGGGCTCTCCACCCTTCGAACCCCCCGGCGCCTACTCCAGGAGGTGAAGGCAGCCCTGTCCCCTGCTGCTCGGGATTACCTCGAGCAGGTCCTGCGAGAGGGTGCTCCCCGCCCTCCCCTCAGCCCTGGCCCTCCGGAGCTTTTAATCGGGCCCCGGCCCCGCGAGCCCCCCCGGCCGCCCCCGCCCCACGCCGGCTGCTAGACCTGCAGCCGGTCCCCTTTCGAACCGCGCCCCGTAAACATCTATACACGCTCGTGCTCCACACCATTCACTTCCTCGCCCTCGTGTCCCGCCCCGACACAAAGTGGCGGGACCTGATTCCATCTCTGGAGGGCGAGGACCCCCGGTGGGCCAGTCTGTATGCCACCTTGACCCCACGGCCCGCCGGGGATATAAGTTGGCGGCTCCTTCACGGAGCCGTGAGCACGGGCGTGTTCCTGGCGCGGTTCACTCCCCGTCCCGACACTTGCCCCTTTTGCGGAATGAGGGAGACCCTGGCGCACGCCTATCTTGAATGCGCCAGGTTGCAGCCCCTTTTCCGGCTCCTCCAGAACCTCTTATTGAGGTTCTGGCTGCACTTTTCCCCACACCTTTTTTTATATGCACCCCCCATCCGTGGCCCCACAAAGTCGCGGGACCTCCTCGCCAACCTCCTCTTGGCCTATGCCAAAGTGGCCATCTACAAAACCAGAGAGAGGAGGTTGGCTGAGGGAGGCTCCTGCGACTGTGGGGCCTACTTCCGGTCCCTTGTCCGCTCACGTCTCCGGGCAGAGTTCCTTTGGGCGGCGTCCACTGGCTCCCTCGACACCTTCCGGGAGCAGTGGGCGCTGTCCGGGGTTCTCTGCTCGGTGTCCCCTTCTGAATCCCTTATTTTGAACCTGTGACCTCGCACCCCTTCCTGTTCTTTCATTTGTTGTCCCCCGTTTTCAGTTGGTGCTGGGCCTAGTGCCTCCTCCCCTTAGGCTGGGGGAGGGGTTTTAGCAGTGGGCGGGCTTGCGCCCGCCCACTTCCCGGCATCCAAATATGATTACCCTTCTAAAGCCATCTGGCCTGGCTTTGCCACAATAGGGAATGGACAGATCGGGGAGAGAAGTGGGAGGATATTCGACTCCATCCTATCCCACTGCATTGGCCAGCATAAGTGAGCCTGTATTCCATGGGAAGTAATCTGTGCAAATTATCGGGTTGGTGCCAATTACTCTCCCCCTTGTCCCACTGAAGCAAGGATGAGCAGGACCTACATTTTAAAGCAGTGGTTTTCAAACCATGGGTTGGGACCCAGCGCTGGGTCACAGACCCTCAGGTACTGGCTCCTGTTGCCCCTGCTGCTGTTGTGGAAAGACTGGAATGCATTGACTGGGTTGTGGGCATCAATAATTTTTTTCAACTGGGTCCCGAGAAAAAAAAATGTTTGAAAACCGCAGCTCTAAAGCATACCTTTTTTAACATCAAGTCTCCTCTTCTGCTGCCAGAGCTGATCAGCTTCCCACTGTCCTTTGCTCGAGGCTTGTGCCAAAGCCACAAATGAGCTCTGTGCTTGCCTTTAAACGACCTCACTGATAGCAGGGTTGAGCTCAGTAATAGAGCTGGGAGCTTTTCTTACATCATAGGTATGACTGGTTTTGGATCTCATTTCCACATATATTTTCCCCATACACCTAGAATCCCAGTTTTTTAAAGACAATATAGAATCTAGATCCTGAAAGGTCTAACATGTAGAAACTTGTCATAAAGCATTTCACAATCCCCTAATTTAGGATTAGCTTGTAACATTACAAGCTGCCCTGAGTAATGGGTGGCTCATAGCTGCTTTGTCCAAGGAACAAACCAGAGAGGAAACTTTAACAGTCAGACAGGTTCCTCTTTGCTTTGTGGGGAAATAATCTGCTTTGGTTTATACCAATTGCAAGGGGCTGGACTCTGTCCATTCCCTCCCCTGGCCCTCTCACCGCTCAATCATTAGTGTGGAAGATGATGAGGAGGCTCCAATGGGGTCTTTTCATCCCCTAACCCTGTGAGCAATGATGCAGGTACCCAGAACAGAGAGCAAGGAAGGTACCACACTCACAGGTAACAATCCTGACTTTAAGATTTAAAGCAGGTATTGTTGTTTTCTGAAAAGTGACTAAAAAAACCCAGCACCTGCTTTCCAAGCAGACCTGCTCCCTATCTATTCAGAGTCAAAGCTTCAAACTTTAGTTACAGAGGGCTTTTTTTTGTGATGGTGCTCAGGGATACTGAGTACCAGCACCTTTTTTTCCACAGTGATGCGGCCCCAGCTCCTGCCACCACCACCAGCAGCCCCAGGTCCTGGGCGAGTACTGGCACCTTTTAAAAAAAATAAACAACCAACACTGGATACAGAACTATGTTTTTACTGCTTTTTACTCCTTTAAGATCTGCCCAGCTGTAAAATGAAGATAAAAATACTTCTCTGTGTAAAGAACGTTGAGATCTGCTGACAAAATGTGTCATAAATAAATGTATTGGTCTTTAAAAGTGTTACAGGTCTCCTTGTTTGTTTTGCTGAACAAGACTAACACAGCTACCCCTTTGAAACATACAAATATTAATTATCTTTGGTGCTAAACTGGATTTTCTATTGATAAAATATAAGTCAGGTGTTCTTTAGCAGAACCTAAGTAGATGCAGGAGCTAGTCAAACCAGAGCCTGCGTCTGCATTCTCTTTGTTGTATTAGCGTTCCCATTAACATCAATGGGCCTAAATACACAAGTCACTGTTTACAGATCTGGTCACAGCTCATCTACAGGTCACCAGTACTAGTGTCACACAGCAGCTGCAAAACCAGATAAATGAATGTAAAAAGTGAGGAGCCAAAATAGCCCCCTCATCCAAGCTGTGGAAAAATACTGTTTTGTCAAAGAATATTAAAATAAATGATTACCGATTTCAAAGCTTCCATTAATAATGCCCACCAGAGAGGCTGGAATATTAAATCGTCTCTCTATTTGTGTGAGCATGCTTTTCAGGTAAGCCCCAGACATGCTTTTAGCTAGATACGCAAATGATGATGCCAGCAGAAATACCTGGGAGAGGAAGAGAAGAATACATACAAAAATTAACAGGAATATGTATATTTAGGCATACTTCATGGCTACTTTTCCCAACAAAGTTGTGTTTCCAGTGAAAGCAAATACATAGTCTGGAGTATTAACTAAATACAAATTCAACTCCAATCTTTACTTGTACAGAGTTCTAAAGTCAGTGGGACTACATGCATGAATAAAGGGAGTAGGATTTTATCCTCCATCTATTCACATACTGGGTCGTTCAGGGGGTGGAGGGAGGTGCCCAGGGCCAGCTGACCTGTGTGGGGCCCCCAGACGCCTCCCACACTGAGGGAGGGGCTGGGTGGGTCAGCCCAGAGAGGCCGGGCCCAGAGAGGCCGGGCTCCTCCCTGGACCCTGCTGTTCTGCCCTGGGGCAAGGGAGGGACAGCCCAGAAGCCCTGCTTTGCGCTCCTGACCCGCTCCGCTGCCTTCAGCTTGCCACAGCTAAAGGCCATAGGGCAGGAGCAGGGCAAAGTTGGCACTGGGGGGGGGAGCAGCAGTGCAGGACCCGTGTAACCTCGGGGTCAGAGCAGTCGCCCCGCTCGCCCCCTGAAAGGATGGCCCTGTTCACATACATCTGTGCAACTCTTGACAACCTTCAAACCACCATTCTAAAACAGATCCTACTTAACATGGAGTTCTACAGCCAAGAATGGGTTTGAAAATGTAAAACAAACAAGGAGTCCTTTTAAAAACTAACAAATTCAAAGCATCTAACCAAGTGGGATTTTCTCCCACGAAAGCTCATGCAATAAATAAATTTGCTAGTCTTAAAAGTTCCAAAGGACTCCTTGTTAAGACTAACAAATTTATTTACCGCATGAGCTTTTGTGAGAGAAAATCCCACTTTGTCAGACGCTTTGAATCTGTTAGTCTTTAAGGCTATGTCTACACTTACT
Organism: Pelusios castaneus; assembly: GCA_007922175.1. Lineage (NCBI taxonomy): Eukaryota > Metazoa > Chordata > Testudines > Pelomedusidae > Pelusios > Pelusios castaneus. The sequence goes on from ML685821.1 coordinate 3,999,095, forward strand.
AAAATTAGTTCAAATTAGTTAATTTGAACTAACTAATTTGAACTAATTTTAGTTAGTTCGAATTAACTTAATTCGAACTAGAAAAAATTAGTTCGAACTAAGCAAGTACCATTCACGGCACTTGCTTAGTTCAAATTAGCGATTTACATTGATTTCAATGGGCCGGTTAGTTCGAACTAAGCAATTAGTTTGAACTAACATGGCCACATTGGTTAATTTGAACTAATTAGTTCAAATTAACCCTTAGTTTGAATAGGCTATTCGAACTTATTAGTTCGAATTAAGGAAGCCCTTAATTCAAACTAATTAAAGCCTAGTGTAACCATGGCTTTAGTTAGTTCGAATTAAGCCTCCTTAATTCAAACTAATTTGCCAGTGTAGACATAGCTTAAAAGTGCCACAGGACTCCTTGTTTGTTTTCCTGAACTAGACTAATATGGCTACCCCTTGGAATTAGAAAATGTAGGTGCTGCTCAGCAATTTTCCCATTTAGCACATGTCTACTGCAAGAGTGCCATCTGCAGGACTGAATAAGGCATGCACCAAAGGAAAAAAATCTGAGACAAATTAGTGGCCTCAAAGGCCACTCGTGGATCATCAGATACTCTGGTTCACATCACGGGAGTGGCCCCATTGGCTTTGAGAAAACTACTTGTATGAGTAACTACACTCCCATGTGAGTAGGGTTAATAATCTGGTCCATCAGTGTGTTTACATTTGTTACCTAGTAAACATGAAGTAATTATATTTTTAAATAACTTCCATATTTTAACTAATATTTTCAAGTCTAGTAAACACAAATACCAACAATGACTTTGAAATACCAACACAAAATGAAATGACTAAAGATTTTTTTGAAAATTTGCACATTTTTTTCACCTTCTTCTGCAGCATGGAGCATGGGTCACTTGCTGGTGGACTTTCTGTATCTGGCAGTCTTTAAATCATTATCTGAGGACTTTACTGACTCACTCGTAAGTTAGATGTCTATTATAGGGGTGGGTGGCCTGCACTGTGCAGGAGGTCAGATTAGATGATCATAATGGTCCCTTCTAACCTATGAAGGTATTCCAAAGCAAAATATTAGCTCATTACAAGTATTTTTGACTCCTCACCAGACACGTCACCTTTGGCAAGGATCCTTTAGCAGTTTCCAGAGATAAGGTATCTATATTAGAGGAAGGAAAGTCCTTTCAGTCCCCTCCTCTGTTTGTAGGGAGAGTGTTAACAAGGAGTTTACAAGCACTCCCTCCAGTACACCACAGAGCTCAACAGCATGGACATTAGACAACAATTTACTGAAAATTGTGTTTGAACTTTATAGTTAACTGAGATTTTTAAAAACAAAACAGTGCTTGCTACCTTTGTACCTATAATTCCATTTGTCTATTGGGAAATTGCAACTTCTGTCAAATAACTTTTCACCCAGGAGCGAACAGCTATAATAACTGTGTGCATAAATTAAAATACCACCTTAAGCTTGGAAATACAGTAGACTTTCTCAGTTGCAGCTGGTTTCTTAGCTTCTTTCATGTTGGTTTTTTTAAAGTGGATCTGTATGTTTGCTTGTGAATATTTGTAATGGTGTTACTGTTGGATAAAAGAAAGAAGAGAAAGCAGTAGTAAAGGAATATTTTAAAAAATACAATAGAATCCTTCTGAGATTAAATATTGCAACTAAACTGAGGCAGTCTTCATTCAGAATAGGGACACAATTAAATAAATACAAAAATAAATATTTAGGCTATTATGGAAATGAATTATAAACCTTTCTAATTTAGAAACTTTAAGACATGGGACTCAATACTTCAAGGTTCTGGCCACTTCTTTAGAGATAATGAAAACTCCCAAAAGGCACTGACTTCCATAGATGTTAAAGGCTCTCAGATGCCTGAATTTGGCCCCTGGCAGGATCAGGCTCTTGGCTGTTGGTCTTTGAGGCTCAGTTGTGAAGTAATCATGTTTATAATACAAAAGAAAGATTGGCGACCAGCTAACAGCTGTCATTTGGGTATCAAAAAAGGGGCTTTAGGGGATGCGGCCGTGGGCCCCAGATTAAGAAGGGGGCCCATCGCGCACTGCCCCACAAAAATGAATCCAGCGCCTCCAACAGCTGAGCCAACTACTGCCAGCCCATGCCACTTCGCCAGCCGCCACCCCACGTCCTCAGCTGGCCAGTCTGCCAGGCTCTGCTAGCATTAGGGCTGGATTAAGGTACCTGGGTACCCTAGGCTGCCCACTTTCATGACCCCCCTACTTCCTGCCTGGGGACAGGGCAGAGTGGGGCAGCACTCTGGCCCTAGGGACACCTGGCAGACCCACCAGCCGTATGGGGCAGGCCAGCGCTTGGTGCAAAGGGGAGCCCAGCTGGCACTGGGAGGGCTGGAGGCTTGGGCCAGGGGCCATGGTCCACAGAATTCCTGCCCTGGATTTGCTGGGGCAGATCAGCCAGCATGGGGGCAGGCCAGCTGGCACGTGGTACAGCGTCTAGCAGCAGCCCTCCAGGACCAGGAGCACTGTCAGGCTGCTGTGTCAGGAGCCTGGGGGCGTGGCAGAGGAGGCCTGCCAGGCCAGCCTGAGCTCTAGAGGCCCAACCAGTGTTATACCAGCCTGAGTGGGGCCAGATTATTGTAGGGCAATGGGTTACCCCTTTAACCTGGGGCTGCAACCTCTAAAGCCCCTGACTAAATCCAGCCCTGGCTTGTTGGTCCTCCCAAGTGCCAAGCACCACAGCTGGCTGGTCTGCTGGGCCCCAGCACTGGCTCGCCCCCCTGCCAAGCACCGCACTGCTCCTGTGGCTGGCTGCTGCTGCCGCCACCACCATGGTGGGGAGGGGACAGCACAAAATTGAGCACCCTGAGCCCACAGAAGCCTTAATTCGGCCTTGTCTGTGGTCTTTGCAGTTTGATATCCTGTCTCCAATAATGGCCAATACCACGTACTTCAAGGAAGGGGAAAAACCCGATATGGACAATTATGCAGTAACCAGGCTATACAGGATGTTTCTTCCTAAACCCCATCAATTAATGGTTAGATTATGCTCTGAAACACGTAGGCTTTTATCCCTTATAATTTTGGTGTCCTATCTTATGCAATTATGCATGTTTTTATTAGCCATATCAGTCCCATCTAATCTCACTGTGAACATACTATGGGCCCAATTCAACTTCCACTAAATCACTGGATGTTTCTCTTCTTTGTAATGGAAGTTAGATTAGGAACCAATTTCTTGGTTTCAAGTTGTATGAAAAAAAACAAAACCTGACCTGACCAATGGACTGAACTGAATCAAATGAGAAATAGTTTCCCCCAAAAAGTTTGGTAACTATTCCCCTCTGTGGCGCTATGCGCCGTGGCAAAGATAGGATTGAGTCAGTGACAACATGACCACAACTGACAGATAGAATAAAAGTTGATTTATTATAGTGGTATAGCGCTATGTCCCTTCAGCAGCCAGGGACCACGGCGGTGGACGGGCTCCTGGGCATTGTTTCCGAGGCACCTGCTGCACAGCTTCCAAGGTCCACTGGAGAAGTCCAATATGCATTAGACATTCCCCTGAATTTATGCTAGCTGAATGGGGGCAGGGGGAGGAGGAGGAGGAGATTTACAGAGTAACTAGGGATTCACACACATATACACATAGCTTAGGTTGTTACAACACATTTACATAAAGGTCACAAGATAAGCACTCATTGTAAACAAGTAAATGAGCATGCCATCAGCTACTCAGCACGTGGACAAGGCAGGCAAACGAGTAACTATGCATGTCTTTAAATTCCAAAGGGGGAGCCGTGTCAGTCTATTGTAGAAAGACACTAAGTGCCACAGGACTCTGTTGTCTCCCTATGCATGTCTTTAGGCACTTAGCTCATGGCCAGGGCACACAGCAGTCAGAGTGGGGGTTTCACTCATCTATACCATACAATGTCTTCCGTGATTCCCTTATGCCATCTACTTGATTCTTCTGCCCAAACAGCCTCCTACCTTTATTGATATCCTTCTTGATATCTCAAAGCTCTTCTAAACAAACTACTATCTTCAAATATTATGCATTCTGAGATTTCTCCAAGCTGAGATTTCTCCAAGATGTGATCGGAGCACCACTGAGGAAAATCCACTGAGTATTTCAGATTCAAGTACAGCAGCCAGCCAGAGTGAAGCGGAGAAAATGCCAGAATTGAAGAAATTTACCTTTAATGAGTGTCTCAAAGATCTCCTTCCTCTGCTGCATGGGGCACAGGTCACTTGCAGCTTTAAACTAGGATAAATGTTGGGTCTCCTGTAACTTGAAGTCTTAAGTCATGATTTGAAGGCTTCAGTAATTCAGCCAGAGGTCAGGGATCTATTACAGGAATGGGTGGGTGAGGTTCTGTGACCTACAATGTGCCAGAGGTCTGACTAGAGGGTCATGACGGTCCCTTTTAGCCTTAAAAGTCTATGAAGAGGATTCATTAAATTATACAACACAGCTACTTGCTGGCTGTAAAGAAGGGAATATAAGGTAGGGACTGGCTTAGCTCTTGCTTACTCTTGTTTTGTAAGAGTAAGCAAGAGCTAAGCCAGTCCCTACCTTATATCAGGAACAGTTGTGGATTTATCAGTGGTCTCCTCTTTTATTTTCTATACACTGTCTCATGATCTATTCTGGCTTTTTCATCTCACAGCACCTGCTTCTCTCAACCTACTTCACCTTACTGTATACAACTAAAAAAAAAGAAACAGCCCCAGTAGACCTACCAGTGGCTCTGAACTGTTCCTTCAAATTCTCTCTCTTTAGCCCACAGGGTTGATCTCGTGGAACTGTAATTTCCACAACAATGTTAATCTTTCAAATGTATTTCTTCATTAACTTGATTCTTGGCTGATTCACTAGCGTTAAACCATGTTACAGTCCAGCTTTCAGTTCTTCATTTTCAGTCTTTAATGAAGCTATACAGTATTATAACACTAATTTATACTTACTTACTAACATTACTTTATATTTACTTGCATTTATAAAACATGGGTGTTTCAGTGTTGGAGACAATTACTATGGTAGAATGAATGCCTTTTTTAAAAAATTATTTGGTAAGAGAAACCTATCTTCCTGAAAATTTTATTCCACTCCAGGATTAAATTGTAGAGAGGCAAGGTGGGTGAGGTAAAGAAGACCTCCGTGTAGCTCAAAAGTGTGTCTCTTTTACCAACGGAAACATACTGCTCTACAGATGGGACAGACTGAAAATGGCAATTTTGCCCTTTATTATTATTTATTACCTGTCATTGAACCACAATTGTTACTCATTTTAAGCTGCCATTTTAAGAGTTATTTGTTTGGGGAATGTTCTCCAGAAAGTCATAATTGTCATCCAACATTTCTAGCAATGTTCCTGAGGCAAGGTGGGCGGTCCACTGGATAACATCCCTAACTTTCAATTGTTTTTGTGGCTTTCGTGCTCCAAATGCTTTGTGTTATGGTGCTCAAGCAAACACAGACTAATAGAGACCTACCTGTAACTTCCTTACCTAATGTCCGTTGCCAAAAGTTATTCAGTGACTTATGTAACTAACCAAAAGTCTGAATTACAAATAAAACCACCAATGCACAGCATGAAACTCACTTTTGTGAATAGAGATGAACTTAAATTCACTTTTGAACTCTAATGACTGGTTGCCAATCATTTTTCCTTCTATTTGCTTAGCTCTCCTTGCAATCTCCCTGCTATCTCAAAATGGCAAGACAACTTTGCCCTAAAAATGGCTGGAAGCAGTAATCTTCTTATTACACTTTCAATCTAAAGCCCTTGTAAGTGATGTTAATCGTTGATTTTGAACAAACAGTTAAACCTTTAAAAAAAAAAAAAATCAGGCTTGTGCTCCTTTTACCATCTTTATGATATATAAAGAAGGGAGCAAGCAAGGGAGGGAGGGACATTAGCTTGTATTTTACCTTAAAATATCAGGAATGCCAACTATGATTTTTCATGTGTTTAGAAGAGGACGTGCATCTCTCTGTTATGTTTACTGAGTGATCTTACACCTAAATTGGAGGCCTGAGGGTGCTGAATTTTAACAGAGATGTCCTTTACCCCCAAATGCTAGTTGGTCACTGAAGTTAAATAAGTGGTGACAAAATAATTAACCAAACAACTGAGTTTGTTAACCAGACTAAAAGTCCCTTTTTGTTTGGAGTGTTCAACTTTCACTTTCCTGACTGCTAAGGTGAGTGATACCATTTCACTGGTTTTTTCCAAACATCACAGTCTTCTGGGAAGACAGGATCTAAATTTCTAAAATATAAAAAAAATAAACCACCAAATATAAACCTCCAGTTAAAATATAAAATCTTTTGTGTCATCTTTATAAAACCAGTTTTGTTGTTTTATTTCTTTTTAGGACATCTTTAAAACTTCTCAGCTGTTTAGAGACACCCCTTTGCAGTCATCTGAGGTACTGAGCTTGCCAATGTCAGAAAACTCCCTGATAAGAACAATGAGGCTTACATTCTATATTTGAGCTTGGAAATGTTTATGCTACACAGATACCAAACACCCACACATCCACTCATGCTAACCTTTCCTAAAACAGGTTTCGCCTATCAAGTAAATCTAATTATGGTTTTATCCCTAACTGTGGAGATCAAAATCCATAGACTTACAGTTATAGCTTGTTAAGGGGCAAGCCGGGGCACGTAGGCATCAACCCCACTCTGTGGGCCCCCCCCCCCCTTTGTAGGCTTCTGGGCTGCCCGTGAAGCTCGGAACAGCCGGGCCTAGTGGCCACAAAGTCAATACACCACCCTTGGGTCAGGGCAATCAGGCCTAGCGGCCACAGAGTCCATACGCCGCCCTTGGGTCAGGGCAATCAGGCCTAACGGCCACAGAGTCCATACACCGCCCTTGGGTCAGGGCAATCAGGTCTAACGGCCACAGAGTCCAGATACCACCCTTGGGTCAGGGCAATCAGGCCCACAGGCCTCCGAGGGCAGTGCCCAGGTAGGGGGGCTCAGGCCCACCCACTCCACTGAGCCCCAGCCCAGGGCCCTATGGGTGTCCAGGGTTGCGGCTCTCTGCCAGCAGGGATCTGCCAAAACACACTGGCTCCACCCCTGACCCCGTGACATGGGCCCCTGGGCTACTTCCTACCCGGGTGACTGATGATCCTCCTGCGTGGTCCTGGTCCGAGGCTCTTTCAGGGCTTCCCGGGTTACCATCTGCAGGTGGGTCTCCGGGCTCCAGTCACGAGATGGCCGCTCCTGGTATCGCCACACCGCATCAGCGTCTCCCTCTTGGGCTGCCTGGCGCTCCTGCCCTTCCTCAGCAGGAGCTTCAAGTGGAGGTCCTCCCTCCTTGCCAGTCAGCCCCAACTGAGCTGAGCTGCTCTCTTTTATGCAGGGAGAGCAGTCTGAGCATGCCCAGCAGGGCTCAAAGGGCGGGGCCTCCCCCACCCACAGTGTTTGTTGGGCTTCTTCAGTGCGGGGTGGAGCCACCCCGTCACATAGCTCTTCAAAACAACATTCAAGTCACAGCATGGACAATGTCATGACTTAAGTTACTATTTTTTGTACACAGGAGATCTCCTGGCAAAATAGAGAAATAAAAATTCTTAAAAACAACTTAAAATGGTCAATCATTTCTGGAGGTAAATTATCATATCAGTGAGAACTGTGATTTAATTTCCTCTTGTAATTAAAAAAAATTAAATCCTGTTTTAATAAAGCCAATTCAAACTCAGATAGCCAAGTGAAATTATATTGGGGCAAAAAATATTAGAAGCATTCCTCAGAGAAGTTGTCATGTACTTACTGAGCTTTCTGAGTTATCTGATGATGTGATAGATACGGTCCCTTTAAAAAAAAAACTGACTTTGGCTACTGAACATGGGTTAATTTTCAACAAATTAGGATTAAGAGCAAAGTTTTATTTTTGTCAAACATTTGCAGTTTCAAACTTTAATTCAGCTTTGATCTGATAGGGGCAATTTTCTGCTTAGGTTTACATTCTGGCTGCAATGCTGAGCTCAGATATGCTCGTTCTGACGAGAGTATACTTATGAGTGTATTGGGCGCCATTTAAGTTGTTTAAATGATAAATTATAGTTTTGTAGTTTAGGCATTCTTCTTTTTTTTTTAAATTTCTTCAGTAATGCCCATAGGCCACAACAGAGATCAAGGCACCATTGAGTTAGGGATTGTACAAACACATAGTGAGAAACAATCCCATCCCCAAAGAGCTTAAATTGTAAGCAGACAAGATAGACAAGGGATAGGATAGAAAATAGAGAGAGGAAGAAGTGAAGAGACTTGCCAAAGTCACATAGCAGGTCTGTGGTGGAGCCAGTCCTACAAACTGTGTTCTGACAGCTACCATGCAGCAGGACATACTCATCTATGCTAGCACATACTGCAAGTAGAGTGTCATTTGGTCAATTTTGGGGGATTTAGCCACTGTGACAGGGAGAGGATATGTGATTTGTCCAGGGCACTGTGGCCTAGTAAATTAGGGATTAGATTGGGCATCGTGAGAGATGTCGTCTAATTCTGGTTCTGACATAGTCTTCTGGTATAACCTTGGGCAACTCACCTGAGTTTGTTTACTCTTATGTAAGATGAGGACATTGATATTTACCTGCTTCGCAGTGTGTGCTAATCATGCATGTGAAGAGCCACAGAAGTGCCAAGTGTTTTTAAGGCCAGTGACAAAGTAACTCATCAGTTCCTGGCCCCCAGCTGTGTATTCAATCCACCAGAGCACACAGTCAGGCTGTCTCTTTTCCCATACCTGTCTTCAAGTCAAAAATTCAGAAATATCCATCTCAGAGGTTATGTCTACACTTGCACTTTTAAGCCATTAAGGATACAATGGTTGTATTCTTTATGTCCTCAATGGCTCATCAGGATACTCCCTGGCACCATTCTACCTGGAAAATTCCTAAACATTAAGGAGACAATGGTTGTTCACACCCTCCCGTCTAATGACACAAGTTAAAGTATGGATATAACATCAAATTCTTAACTTCTAATCCAAATAGAATTCCTAGACATAAACTATATATTCATTCCCAGCAAATTACTACCTTTCTATTGATACCAAACATGACATAGTTCCTATGGATTATAGCATTTATGAGATATCCATACAAAATAATATCATAAATGCTTCCCTAAATCCAAACAGTGTCACACTGTGCCCACATGCACTGCTCTTTGGGGGGCATGCTAGGCTCCCTCTGTGCCCCCCCCCCCGGCAGGGAGGGCATTGGTGTAGTCCTGGGGTAGCCCTAAGTCGACTTAGGGCTACCCCAGGGCTACACTGGCTTAATTCGACTTTAGAAAGTCAAATTAAGCCTTAGGTCGAGTAGAATGGTGGTTTAATAAAGTCGACTTAATTTTCATTAAGTTGACTTTATTTTCCTTAAGTCGACTTAAGCAAGCTGCTTAAGTCGACTTAAGCAAAGTGTAGTGTAGACGCAGGGTAAATTAAGTCGACTTAAGCCAAGCTTAAGTCGACTTAATTTACCAGTGTAGATGCAGCCAGAGAGAGTAGCTTTTCCATTTCACAAATAGAGGGAAACAGTTTGCCTGAAAATCTGTAGAAAATTTTCCAATATGTGAAAATTTCACTCAAAAGCTGTAATTTAGTGAGTTCTGCATTTTTGCTTTCAAATTTACATTCATAATGACCTACAAAACATACCTATTTTGGGGCTGTGATAAAAGAATTTGGTGGGTTTTCTTTTAGAGGATTTAATTAAGTATAGACACTATTAACCTTTAGTTTTCTTGTGCGAAGTCCTCACATTTCCCCACTATGGCTATGTCTACACTCATGCAATTGGATCAACTTTGCTAAGTCGAATTAACAAAGTTGACTTTAAATCGACCTTGTTAATTTGACTTAGCGCGTCTACACTGTAAATTTAGGTCGCCTTGCTAAATCAACTTAGAGCGTCTACACTAGATGCTTAAGTCGACTGGCAGGGGCTAGGTTGACCTTGGAGTGGTGCATGGTGGGAAGTGTGGCATGTGGCACCCAAGAGGTGCCCCCCTTTCCCAGCCACCCCTTTAAAAGAGGAAGGGAGCTCAGCACCTTCCCCACTGTGCCTGGCTACATGGGGGTTGAGCAGGTCATGGACAGGAGCAGGAGCAGGGTACAGGAGCGGGGTGGGCAGGGCTGTGTTCTGTCCTGTGGGTGGGCACGCCAGGCTCCTGCTGTGCCAGGAACCCTGGGAGGGAGGTCAGTGGGGGAGGTCTGGAGGCCATTTAAATCGATTTAGGGCTAATCCATGTCTACACTGGCTTAATTCAACTTAATAAAGTCAAATTAAGCGTTAGTTCAAAGTAAAATGAGGTTTTACTAATTCGAACTAACTTTTTCTTAATTCGACTTAAGGAACAGCTTAAGTCAAATTAAGGAAAGCCCAGTGTAGACGCAGTGTAAATTAAGTCGACTTAATTTACAAGTGTAGATGCACCCTATGATGTAGAGTAGTATGTGCTAAAAATTGTTGCAGTTTAGAGTATAACCCAATTTCTTAGTCTCTGTTTAGGAGAATAAAAAATTAATCACAGAATAAGAGATAAAATAAAGATACATGCACTCCCTGCCCACATATTGCATGAGGTGGAGTGAAGACAATACAATTAAAAAGCCATGATAGTCCATGCAAAGGGGGGAGGGGTGGAGAAAATGGCTGCACAAAATGCTTCCCTGTCTTTTTGTAGCCATCTTTCCTTTTTCCTGAAAAGAAGTCAGCCAGGACAATGGAGGGAAAGTATACTTTCTGCAAAAACTGCAGTTTTTCCATAGGAAAAAGTCAGCAACACTTGGTGGCAGCCTGAGACTAATAAGTAACTTCTATGGGGGACATTCCTCTAGTGCAGTGGTGGGCAAACTTATTAGTCAACTGAGCCAAATATCAACAAAACAGCGATTGAAATTTCTTTTGAGTGCCAAATTTTTTAAACTTAAAATATATAGGAAGGTACATTGTTATTAACTTAATAAGGGTATTCCTAACCATCTCAACATACCTTTCTCAATTCTCGACACTACATCTTCTTTCACTCCACAACGTTTCCCGTATTTGTGTAAAAGACGAAGAGAAAAAGAAAAAAAAGAAAGGAAGGCAGGGAAGAGAAAGGAAAGGAAGGCAGGGAAGAGAAAGGAGGGAAGAGAAGGGAAAGGAAGGCAGGGAAGAGAAAGGAGGGAAGAGAAGGGAAAGGAGGGCAGAGAGAAAAAGAAAGAAAGAAAGAAAGAAAGAAAGAAAGAAAGAAAGAAAGAAAGGAAGGAAGGAAGGAAGGAAGGAAGGAAGGAAGGAAGGAAGCAAAGAAAGAGAGAAAGAAGGAAAGAAGAAACAGGAAGAGGAAGGAAGGAAGAGGAAAGAAAAAGAAAAAAGAAGGAAGAGAAAGAAGAAAGAGGAAGGAAAGATGAGAAAGAAAAAAGGAAAGAAAAAGGAAGACAAATAAGGAAAGAAGAAAGAAAGAAAGCAGGCAGGCAAGAAAGCAGGCAGGCAGGCAAAGAAAGAAAGAAAGCAGGCAGGCAGGCAAAGAAAGAAAGCAGGCAAAGAAAGAAAGCAGGCAGGCAGGCAAAGAAAGCAGGCAAGAAAGAAAGCAGGCAGGCAGGCAAAGAAAGCAGGCAAGAAAGAAAGCAGGCAGGCAGGCAAAGAAAGCAAGAAAGCAGGCAGGCAAGAAGGCAAAGAAAGCAAGAAAGCAAGCAGGCAAAGAAAGCAAGAAAGAAAAGTCAAGGCCCCTGGCGGGGGAGGCTCCGGGAAGCCGCCGGTGGGGCGGAGAAGATCCCAGCCCCGGAGGCCGATCCTGGCCCCGTGCTGGGAGGCCGAGGATTAGCGCGGCCCCGGCCCCGGGAAGGAGGCAGACGGCGGGTGGGACCCCGGGAGCCCGCCGCAGCCGCAGCCACCCCTCTGCCCCAGCCGCGTGGGGCAGGCAGGCAGACCCGCGCTCCTGAGCCGAGCCTGCCTGTCCCACCCTGGGGGCGGGGACGGCCAGCCCAGAGGCCGGGCACAGGCCGGGTGTGCCGCGGCAGAGCCACTGCCCTGGGGGTTGGAGGGAGCAGCGGGGGCTGCCGGACTGCGCGGGGGTCCCTTACTGCTGCGCAGCCGCGCACCCGCGCAGCTTACCGGGAACACTGCCCACCAGTCTCCTTCTCCCCATGTTCCCTCCACCCCTCTCCAGGCGGCAGCCAGTCTCCTCGCACCCCCCCCCCCACCCACTCTCCTTGTCCCCCCACCCCTCTCCAGGCGGCAGCCAGTCTCCTTCTCCCCATATTCCCTCCACCCCTCTCCAGGCGGCAGCCAGTCTCCTTCTCCCCATGTTCCCTCCACCCCTCTCCAGGCAGCAGCCAGTCTCCTTCTCCCCATGTTCCCTCCACCCCTCTCCAGCCCCCACCAGTCTCCTTCTCCCCATGTTCCCTCCACCCCTCTCCAGGCGGCAGCCAGTCTCCTCGCGCCCCCCCCCCCCACTCTCCTCGTCCCCCCACCCCTCTCCAGGCCTCCCTCCAGCCCCCTTACCTGGCCGGAGGCTCGCAGTTGCAGGGACAGCCGGCAGAGCTGCTTCTCAGCCAGGCCGCTCCCACCCTGAGCACGCTCTGTCTGCGCATGCTCAGGGCGGGAGATTTGAATCTCCCCAGCCCGGCCGCAGCAGCAGTCTGCATTTAAAGGGAACAAGGCCCGCAACTGGAAGAGCCAAATTCAAGGGGCTAAAGAGCCGCTTGTGGCTCGCGAGCCGCGGTTTGCCAACCACTGGTCTAGTGCAAACTTGACTGGTGTATTGCTGTGTCACCCCAATCCCTCTCCCTTAGGCTATGTCTACACTTGTTCAAATAAGTCAACTTAGCATGTCCACACTGTAAATTTAGGTCGACTTAAAGTCAACCTTGCCAAATCAACTTAGAGCATCCACACTGGATGCCTAAGTTGACCTGTAGGGGCTAGGTGGACCTGGGAGTGGTGCATGGTAGGAAGGGGGGCACCCCTCCAAAAGTGCCAGGGGGCTCAGCATCTTCCCCATTGTACCAGGGTACATGGGGGCTGAGCAGGACAGGGACAGGGACAGGGTATAGGAGCGGGGTAGGCAGGACTGTGTCCTACCCTGTGTGTGGGCATGCCAGGCTCTGGCTGTGCCAGGCACCCTGGCGGGGAGGTCAGTGGGGGAGCCCTGGAGACCCTTTAAGTCAACTTAGGGCTACTCTGTGTCTACACTGGCTTAAGTCAACTTAAGCAGTAAGTTGAAGTAAAAGCAGGTCTTAATAAGTCAACTTACTTTTTCCTTAAGTCAACTTAAGCAGCAGCTTAAGTCGACTTAAGGAAACTCTAGTGTTGATGCAGGGTAAATTAAGCCTGCTTAAGTCAACTTAATTTACTAGTGTAGACGCACCCCCAGAGCCCATCTTACCCTGCTCTGCTGTGAGATCTTCCACTCCTGGGGTGTTCATGCATCGTCACCAGCAAGCAAGCAAGGTCCTTCTAACAGAGTAAGTAAGTACTTCTAGCCAAACAAACAAGGAGTCCAGTGGCACTTTTAAAGACTAACAAATTTATTTATCACATAACCTTTCATGGGAGAAAATCCCACTTCGTCAGATGCTTTGAAGATGTGGAACTTATAGAATGGGAGGAAATTAAATGCAGGAAAATATATGACACAGGATCAGGTCAGGCTATAACAGCAAATCAGAATAGGTGTTGGGATTCAAACATTGGGGAACAGCATATAGAGGAAAGTGAGGTCAAATCCTTGTTGTAACGAGAAAAAAATCCATAGTCCCTGTTTAAGCCTTAGGCAACGGAGTCGAATTTACATATAAATTCCAATTCTTCAGTTTCTCTGAAGCTGTGATTTGTTATTCATTTGTTTAAGCACAGCTATTAACGAGTTGTCAATGGAGTGAGCAGGGAGATTGAGGTGTTCCTGCCTCAGGTTTCCTCCTTATGCTGTTCCCCAGTGTTTGAATCCCAACATCTATTTTGATTTGCTGTTACAGCCTGATCTGATCCTGTGTCATACACTTCCCTGCATTTAATTTCCTCCCATTCTGTAAGTTCCCCATCTTCAAAGCATCTGGCGAAGTGGGATTTTCTCTCATGAAAGCTCATGCAATAAATAAATTTGTTAGTCTTTAAAAGTACCACAGGATTCCTTGTTTGTTTTGTTGACCTAGCCTAACACGGCTATCTCTGATACTTCTAGCCAACCACTCTCTGGATAATACAACAGAATGACCCTGGTGAATAACCCCAAATCCCAGATGTAATCGGAGGAATTTTCATTTTACACTGTTCGGTGCTGTCCACTGAAGAATGTAAACTTGTATGTTCAAATTGACATGCACAGCCTTGTTATTTCAAGTGAAGTCTTGCACATACTTCTAACCAAAGACAGTCCTTTGTTCCAGAAAACTGAGCTGGATGTGTCCGATAGAAGCCTTGATGAGATGTGGGCTGCCCCTCTGCTCTTAGATAGTTTTGCATGGATGTGTTTCAAGCCATAAGGATGCATCTTTGGAAGTATTACATAGCAAATATTCCTTACCATACACATGACATTGAAATAAACATTACTATCACAATAATGTTCAGTATGCCATGAGCATTCCAAAACCATCTTACAGGACATACTTTGCATTAAACAATACACAGTTATAATGTAAGGGTGAACATAGGGTTGCAGAGTGTCATACTGGCATTAGGGGTGCTGTGTATAATAACCTCCTTCACATCTCTGGAAACAGACATTTAAATGTCAAGTCTCAGTTGAGATAAACCAGAAATTACAGTAATTGTTGCATTTTATAGTCTAACCCAATTTTAGTCACTGCTTTGGAGCATAAAAAATTTAGCAACACAGAGTAAGAGAAAAACAAAGATAACAGTCCATATGTTCCCTGACCACATACTGCGTGAGGTGGAGTGAAGACAATACGATTAAAAAGTCATGATGGTCCATACAAACGGGAGAGAAAATAGCTGCACAAAATGCTTCTCTGTCTTCTCATAGGCATCTCTCCTTTTCCCTGAAAGGTAGTCAGCTGAAACAGTGGAGGAAGAATATGCTTTCTGCCAAAACTGCAGTTTTTTCCACAGGAAAAGTAAGCAACACTGACTTTGGGTGGATCTACCTATCTCCATCTTTTGTGCTATTCTAACCATTAGTCAAATTCCAAAGGGGTAGCCGTGTTAGTCTATTGTAGAAAAACAACAGAGTCCTGTGGCGATAAATAAATCTGTTAGTCTTTGAAAGTGCCACAGGACTCTGTTGTTTTTCTAACCATTAACTATTTGTGAGGTTTTTTTATATATATACTTTTCTATTTATTCTAAGAAATAGTCACAGTGTCTATACAATAGGTCAGAGGGCCACATTTTCAAAAGTTAGTATAGCAGTTGTACTTGTACATAAGTGCAGATGTCCATTTTAATGCATGTGAACTTTTGAAATTATACAGCACAACATGCTCTGCTTTGGGGGGGGGGGGAAAAAAGCAAACAAAACAGTAGCAGAAAAGCCTTGATCCTTGCTAAATTGACATAAATAGTCACTAATTCTTTCTCACGCAAATAATCCCATTGATTTTCACAGGATTATATGTGTGAAAAATTGCTGCTTGGTGTGAGTATGGACTGCAAACTCAGACTCTAAAAGGGAGTTACAAGCAGTAATGAGCAAAATAAATAAATCTATAAAAAGTAGATAGCAGATAGCTGACAATTTCCCTTAAAGCACTTATTTCCTTATCACTGAAGAACAATCTAAGCAGTCATTTAAGTCACTTATGTCATGTGCCTCCAGTAGTTATGATTCCATGGCCGCAGTTTAAAGAGCTGTGCTTTTACACTGTGTGTCAAACAATCTGCATGTTAGAATCTGAAGACAAATAATTGCTCTTTTTCCTGTTTACAAAAATCTCCACATTTACTATTTTAAAGACTAATGCATCTCAGAAAGATGACTCCAAATTACTTTAAATTCTGGTTTATCTCAACCAGACTTGACATTCAAATGTCTATTTCCAGAGATTCAAATTGCCATTATACAAAATTTGTTTCTGGTACTTTTTGCTTAAATTTAATAGTCCCAAACTCACTTTTAATTTGCCCAACTTGGTCAGCTCACGTGATTGTATTTTCAATATACCCAAGATGCTTCTGGCTTCATGGATGGTACATTTAAATTCTTTTGTTCTATTTTTCTTATTCTTAATTTTCAAGATGAAAAAATTGAACTATATTAATTTGTACCCCCAAAAAAGAAAGAGCAATTTGAAGCTATTGTTTGCAGGTAAGGAAGGGTTGTTCTGTTTAACTTTGCCTCCATGATTCTGGGGATATGTAATGCCCTCCTTTCAGACCTTCAGATGACCACAGAAATCTCTCTTTTAAAACCAGGTTTATAAAACATTTTTCATTCAGATTCACCTACAGCAGCCTCTCTACTTTGGAGTCACCCCCCCCTCACCCCCCCGATCCAAAATAACCTGAATTTTTCAACTTACTATGCATGCTATTATATTGGGGGGGGAGGGTTGAGAAGCAGAGGATGTGGGAGCATAGGTATATTTGGATAGGGGACCTCGTATTTTCAAACACATTTTTTATTTGCACCTTTAGGCTATGTCTACACTTAGAAAGTTAGGTCGACTTTCTTAAGTCGACTTAAAGGCGACCCTATTAAGTTGACTTAGAGAGTCTACACTAGATTCTCTAAGTCGACTGGATAGGTCGAGGGAGAGCTGAGGCTCCAAAAGAGCCTTTGCTCTCCAGAGTAGAGGAGCCCCGGCTTCCCCGGGCAGAGCCAGCCGCTCAGGGCTGGCTCTCTCCGAGACCGGGAAGCTGCTCGTGGGACTCGTCCCAGGGAGAGCCAGCCAAGCAGGGCTGGCTTTCCCCACGACAGGTGTAATTAAGTCGACTTAAGCTTTCCTTAAGTTGACTTAAGAAACAGCTTAAGTCGACATAAGGAAAGCCCAGTGTGGACAGGGAGTAAGTTAGATCGACTTAAGCCTCCTTAAGTCGACCTAACTTGTAAGTGTAAATGCACCCTTAATGAGGTCTGGCTTTATGTTTGTATATGCATAAGCATATGCATTAGGCACCTATTTTTTAAAGATAGGCTCCTAAATCCTTAGTTAAGAAGATTTATTTTCAGAAGCACTCTGCTTTCCACATTAACTTTTAGATCAAAGTGCTATGGAACATACATCTGAACTTTTGAGTGTTTGTCTAAACTTCAACCTCCAAACCTTCAGAGGTTCACAGATCACTAATTATACAAATACATAAAGAAATGTATTTAAAAGAGCATTAGAAGCCCTTGATTCCTAAAATATGGGTGTCTTAGAAATACCTAAAATATATAGATTAGATAGGATTGATTCAAAATTACAGTGCACTCCAAAAATATGCTTTTATTATTAATGAATATGTTTGGCACTGAGCACAATTAGCACTTTGCAATACAGAGAATAAAAGTTTGCTGTGAAAAGTTTACAATCTATAGTTTTCAGGATGTATTAAAATAATAAACTTTGAGAAACTATGCACTTCTTGCTCAAACAACACTCCTCTTGAAATCAATGGGAGTTTGTTTTAGTAGGAAATGCAGAATCTGACCCTAAGTCTCCGTCTTATATTTCAATCAAGGAAACCTATTGGTACTAATCTAAAAAGTAGGGTAATACTGTATGTAGGGAGGGATGAACTTCAAGAGATTCAAGGGCCAACCCTGGCTGCCACTTAGGATATTATGTACCTTTCTGGTAGAACATAGTGACCATAAAGGCCGTTCCTCCAACACTAGAGCTGGAATGGAGCTAGGGGTGAAAGGGGAAGCATCCATAGAGCTGAGCATTACTGAGGTTGGGGGCTGCCCCAGGATGTAGTGAAGTCGACAGGCACTCTGAGTAAGGCAACTGTAAACCACAGTAGCCTCCATAGCATCTTCACATCAGCTGCCTGCTGACCTAGAATCCAAGCAACATTCAAGTGGCTTAAAGCCACCCTTCCCTCTGTGTTGCACACCCTGACAGACACAGCACATAATCTGCCCCTCAGAGTTCTGCTTTAGTTTGGATAAGTACCTGAAGTATGGATGCATATCTGTACCTTTTGGTGATAAGAAACAGATTGACAGAGCCAGACAGGCACCCAGAAGTCACCTACTAAAGGAAAGACCCAACAAAGAAAACAGCAGAACACTACTGGCCAGCTCCTACAGCCCTCATCTAAAACCTCTCCAACACATCATCAAGGATCTACAACCTATCCTAGAAGATGATCCCTCGCTCTCTCAAGCTTTGGGAGGCAAGCCA
Source organism: Pelusios castaneus (assembly GCA_007922175.1). Lineage (NCBI taxonomy): Eukaryota > Metazoa > Chordata > Testudines > Pelomedusidae > Pelusios > Pelusios castaneus. Next base: position 4,017,394 of record ML685821.1, read on the forward strand.
ATCCTTGTTTACAGAAAGCCTCCCTCTCTCCCCCAGCAAATACTCACCTGCAACTGTATACCAAACAAGAAGTACACTAACTCAGGAACCTATCCCTGCAACAAACCCCATTGCCAACTCTTCCTGCACATCGACTCTGGTGACATCATCACAGGCTCTAGCCACATCAACCTCACATTCAGGAGCTCATTCGCCTGTACATCCTCTAATGTGGTATATGCCATCATGTGCCAGCGATGCCCCTCTGCCATGTATATTGGCCAAACCGGACTGTCCCTATCCAAAAGAATAAACGGACACAAATCAGACATCAAAAATGGTAACATCCATAAAACAATAGGAAAGCACTTCAATCTCCCTGGACACCCTGTGGCAGACGTGTAAGTTGCCATACTTCAACAAAAAAAACTTCAAAAACAGACATCAGTGTGGAACTACAGAGCTGGAACTCATCTGCAAACTTGATAGAATCAGAATGGGTCTGAATAGGGACTTGGAATGGTTAGCACATTACAAAAAGTAAATGTCCCTGTTCACACAGTCACCCTCTAATCAACTGTTGTGAGTGGGTCCCATCTACCCTATTGATTTGACTTTGTTAGCACTTGCCCTCCCCATTGTAAAGTTTCTCACCCTTACATGTGTATATATACCTCCTAACTGTAGTTTCTACATCATGCTTCTGACATAGTGTGTTGCAGCCCATGAAAGCTTATGCCCAAAGAAATTTGTTAGTCTTTAAAGTGCCACGAGACTGTCATTGTTTTTACCTTTTGGGATGATCTGCAAAACTAGTTTGGGAATCTCATCTGGATAATCTGTCATGATACATCCTAACCCTTATTGGGATGGAATATTAAAGTGAAAATAGTTCTTGTGATATTTGCCGTCCCTTCCTTTTAGGCCCAAGAACAGGTAGGAAATACAGAGCGAGGACGAAAAATAATGGAGACAACAGGAAATTTAATGGAAGTGTTCTCATCTAAAGCAGTATTGGTTCAGGAAGTTGTGACAACAGACTGAAACAAGAGGTGGAGATCTCACTGCACCAGAGAACAGCTTTTCCAAGCCAGGCAGGGAAGAAGGAGCTGTGGTCTCCCCCAAACAGGTGCAAAGACTCTTACTTTAACCCCTAAATTCAGATTTGAGTCTGATATACCTTAAGGGAGAATCTATGCTTATCTTATCCCTTCTTCAAAGCGTCTGACAAAGTGGGATTTTCTCCCACAAAAGCTCATGCAATAAATAAATTTGTTAGTCTTTAAAAGTGCCACAGGACCCCTTGTTTGTTATTCTCATCTGAAAGACTGCATTGTTCGGTGGTTAATCAGGAACTCAGGCATTAGAAAACCTGAACTCTGTTCCCCAGTGTGACTGGCTGGCTGGCTGACTCTAAGCAAGCTACTTAAATGCCCTCTTCCACAGTTTCTCCCTCTGTAAAATGGGAATAATATTAACTCAGCATATTCGATTCTTCAGATGAAAACTACTCTGACATAAGCACAAACTATTATTAACTATTTTTATTTTAAATTATCCTTGTTTATTTAGATTGATGACAAAGTCTGTCAGAACACTCTATTTAGCGTAATAATTTCCATTATGTATTGTATTGTTGTTATTATTTTCTAAATAAAACAGGTTGATGTCTTCCAGCCATGCGGTAAATTTACTAAGACATTCTGATACACCAACTTCTATTTTTAAATGTTAGGAAACATAAAATGCTGTGGCTGCCAGAGTAGCTTTTCAAATTAATTGACTTATGGGGGGGGGGAGGGGGAAAGGGGAATGGTGAATACCCAAAGATGCAGTTCTGGGCAGAATGATATTGTTTAAGGGTCAAAGAAATGTATTCTGTGTTTCATTTGTCAGTTTTCTGCTAAGAAGGCATACTATATGGTGAACATACTTTAAGAAAAGTTAAAGGAACAAATATGCTGAAGGTTGACTGTCAGTTCAAAAGATTCAAAGTCTCTCCTGAGTCTCTCTCTGTCTGAAAATGCCATTAAGTATGATTCATCAGTCAATGGTTTATATAACCTGAAAAACATTTCACTTTCGTTATCCATCAGGTTCCAACTTTTTGGCTTGTGATAACATGCTTTGTGTACGCAGATATCACACAGCTGGATAGTCCCATGTTTAATACAGAATGTTTACAGGTAATACACTCAAAAATTCTAAGGGGATTTTAAATAGGGATTTCTTCTTGTATTAATGAACACTGCAAAGTGTAAAATAGCCTCATCTGCCAATGGGAGGTGCTGCGGTCTTAATGCTTTTTAAATTTACACTACTTATTGAAGAGCCTAAATATGGACTTAGTTTCCTAACTTTAGGCTCCAGTTTTTTAAATCTCAGGTAATGTTCATAGGATCTCCAGAAGTAAACATTTTTGCTGATAAAACTTTGAGTTACCCATTTTCTCTTTTAACGCTGGAAATGAAAAGATTGAATACAGGGAATATAGTGTATTTTATTTGTATTGTAATAAAAATATCTGACCTTTGTGGTTACACTTTATATCAAGGCTCCATTCATAAATAGTTTTATAGGGGTTTGAGTAACTAGTGAACCAATTGTTATAGATTATTATCAAACCCAAGAGGCCAATAAATTGCTTATAATCTTCTGCCACAACTACTGAGATGCTCACAAGCATCTATAACACTAGCTTATAAAATCTATTAATCTTTGATTAAGCCTATATATAAGATAGTGTAATATAATATCCATTAAAGTGTAAATCCTTTGTGCATTACCTTGCACAAAGTTGAAAGCTTTCCCAGCCAAAACTCCTGAAATGCTCCAACCACGGGGTTTGAATATTGTAGCTGATTAACCATTCACAGCAACTCTAGACAACAGAGTAAGACTGATTCAGGAAAGAACGTCAACATTTGATACGTTTACTCTATCGCTACTCAGGACAGCACTTAAGCACGTGCTTCAGAATTGTTGACTTTAATGGAACACAAGCATGTTCTTAAAGTTAAGTGCTTACTCCAGTCAAACTGAAATTAGCCCAAGACACTGCTCTTTTGAAAAGTGTTAGGGGATTTTATGATGAGAAATCATCAGGACCTCAGTTTTACACCTCCTACAAGGCTAGAAAAGAGGGATAGCTGAGGAAAGAGAGGGAAATAAGTGAAGAAAAAAGGTAAAATAAGGTATAAAGCAGTTAAAACTACTATAGAGGAAAAGAGGGGCTAGCTTGATACAGCTGCTGGATTATAGGTAAGCTAGAGCTAAAAAAGAGGGGAAAGAGGAAAATGAAAAAAAAGTGGGGAAAAAAGGCAAAAAATAGGTAGAAAGGGATAGCTGCCACATGGGCCTTCTGATCCAAGGCCCTTTAGAGCAAACATGGTTTGTACTTTGTTGTTCCTTATTTTTTGCTGGTGCTAGGGTCCTAAGGACCAGAAAATTCCTAAAATACCACACCCCCCCCAAAAAAGCCACTTTCATTCTAAAAGCCCTTATCCCCCAGGCAAAACCTGCTCATGCCCCTTTATATTGTTCAAAAGGGGATTTTTCCACATTAAACTTTAATACAGCCTAAAAGATTTCTCAGTTAAGGCTCTCTCTTCAGAGCCTGACTTACATCTTAGATCTAAGTAGCAAACTAAAGCATAAGGGTCAGTTAGCAATAACACAAGTGTAGCAGAAGCACTTTTGAATGAGTTTAAATCACAGTATCCAAAAAGAAGCAACTTTGTGTATAAACTTTTTTTAAAAGTTACAAGGGTGCTGTTTGGGGACAAAGGCTAGTGAGTGGGCTTGGTCGGGAGATTGGGGTGGGGGAAGGATCTCTGGCCGGTCTATAAAACAGCTTCGGGACAGCGGGGGATGTTTGCTCCCTCCCTCATCTCCCCTACTGCCCAGCAGGAGAATGACTGGTTGGTAAGCGTCTCTCTCTCTCCCTCCTTGGAACACAGGCATCCTGTCAGCCTGCTGTTCTAAATCTTTTCCCCTCCCCAAAGCCTCTGCACGGCTTTAACTTAGCAGACATATCCAAATAGCCCTTAATTTTTATTTTTCTCTCTTACCCCAACTGACCCCCTAGTTTTTGGCAATTTTTTCTAGCCTTTGCTCCTTTATCACCTAGCAGATATATCAAGCTAGTCCTTCTTTATATATTTCCTCACGCCACAGCAGAAGTATCAAACTAACCCCATGTCTTAAATAAGCCTCAAAAAGAATATAAATGTAAATCTTCTGTGTTACTTGAAATCAACAGGGAAATTTGTGAAGTGGGGGTGCATGATCCTAAAGCTGTCTGTATTTAACCAGGAATGCTGTAACAGGGAAGAAAATGTCTCTAGCCTTAGGATTGTCTGTTCAGAAAAGCTGTGTAGCTGCTAAAGGAAAAACTGTCGCCAAGTACTTGTCTGTGGGTAATGTGCGGAGGTAATCTATTTGGATTGTATCAGGATGAAGCCCCAAGCAGCAGTCTGTACGTTAGAGATTTGATTCACTTTCTAGCTGCCAGAGTTTTTCAAATGTGAATGAATTCGTTGACTTGGTTTTAGTGTGGACAAGGTTGCAGATGAAGTGAAAATTATCGGTATGCCCCTATAACTAAATGCCTGGACTTGATCATTGTATTGGGTAGACCATGATGTTAAAACCTGCCTGTCTCCACGATGCTAACTTTGTGAGTGAATGAACAGATACGTCTCAGGATCAGAGAGAAAACTGGGCAGCTGAATCTACAGAGCAGGACGGCTGTGCCATTGAACTCTTGGACATGCAAGGGGAAGCAGAAGTCCCCTAAGTGCTTTGGAAATATCTTGTCTCTTTGTGGACTCAAATACGTCTGATGCTATGTGGAGTGAGAGTCTGGGAACTGCCCATCAGAACCCTGTTTGTGAGACACTCGGTTGGATATCTCTGAGACAGAGTCCAGAGTTGCAAATTTGGAAATGACTAAGCAAGCTAGTGTGTGGTGGCTTAATGAAATTTACCTGAGTGACTGGGGTGGGAAGAATTGCCCAGACAGTTCAGAGCTGTTAGCAAGGGAGACACCCCTAAACAGACAAATTTGGCATCCAAAGCAAACCTTTTAAAAAGTTAAACGCCTCTGCTGCCTCCCAGTCCCTGCACAAGATGGACTGGGTGGCTGATAAGCTGATTCTCTCTCTCCTTGAAACACGGGCAGCCTGCTGGATTAAAACATTTCCTCTCTCCAGTCTGCTTGGATTTAAACTAGCAGCCTCTTCTTTATATCAAGCTAGTCCTCAATCTCTGTTTTTCCCCAGCTAGTCCAATCGAACCTCCATTTTGGGCCTTTTCCTTCCTTTTTTTAGACTCTGCAGTGGGAACTGTTTCTGCCACCCATGGTAACACAGATGCCTGATCTGCTCCCTTCCTGCTGCTTTAACTCTTTCTCTGCCTGTGCATGACTCAAAGGATCCTGCTGACCGATAGCCAGATTAAGGCCTCCTGCCTTTTTTTTTTTTTTCTGTGTGTGCTTTTAGGTTCTGGTTTTCTTTATATTAAACTTGTCCTTTTTTATTATTATTTCCACTGTATTTTTAACCCGGCAGACCCTACTTTATATCGACATAGATTTTTATTTTTTATTTTTAAGGACTCTGCAGCAGGAACTGCTTCTGTCATCCAGGGTAACACAGACCCAGCCTCTTTCTCTGCCTTTAAAACTTTTTCCTCTCTTCAGTGCCTCTGCTTGGATTTAGTCTAGCTGCCGTATCAAGCTACCCCTCGTCTCCTCTTTAGTAGTTTTAACTGCTTTATACCTATTTTTTGCCTTTTTCCCCCACTTTTTTTTCATTTTCCTCTCTTTCCCCAGCTAACCCTCTTTTCTAGCCCTAGATTGTCTACAATCCAGCAGCTGTATCAAGCTAATGCCTCTTCTCCTCTTTAGTAGTTTTAACTGCTTTTACCTATTTTTGCCTTTTTTCCATTTTCCTCTCTTTTCCTAGCTAGCTCTCTTTTCTAGCCTTTGCTTGTCTATAATCCAGCAGCTGTATCAAACTAGTCCCTTCTCACAGCTCATTGAATTCCTTTTTGCATACTCCTTGATTCCAACCGAACCCTCATTACAGACCCAAACCTTTTGCTCTATCAAGCTCGGCCTTCATTTTTAAAAAGGCTGTCTTTTTTTTAGCTGCCTCCTGATTGGCTCAGCGGAGAGGAGGGGTTTGATCCTAAGGTGCGCCGCCCCCAGTCTAGCTCTCAGTTCCCTTCCAGCCACTGAACTGGTAATAGGTCCTCCACAGAATTTGCTCCTTTCTCTCCCTTCACCTTTTACTCTCTCTGCCTCTACTTTAATCCCCTTTACTCACCCACACACCGCCTTTTACCCCAGTCCCTTTTCCTCTCTCTTTGACCCAACTTTCCTCCATTTCTCCTCAAAATGCACAGAGACACCTCAGCCTCTCTCAGGACACTAACTCCATTTCTCCTCAAAATGTTCAGTGACACTCCAGCCTCTCTCTGTGCCCGAGGTCCAAGCACATTTTCCTCTCTCTCAAACCCAGATTTCCTCCATTTCTCCTCAAAATGGGCAGTGACACCCCGACCTTTCTCTTGGCCCAAGGTCCAAACCCTGTCTCATGTGTCCAAGCACAAGCACTACACACACAGACAAACACAGATCCAGCCAATCTCGATATAAAATAGTTATCAAAATGGCCGCCAGCACAGGGCCCGCCCACTCTCGATATAATTGATATCAAAGGGCGCCGGGACCCTAGACCGGAAACAGCTGTCAAATTGACAAAAGGTATGTAGGTTATAATACTATTGTAGCATCCTTGAACAGAGGTATCTCTGCATACAGCTGGGTGACATATTTAGATAAAACTTTTTCTTGCTGAAAAATGCAAATTTGACTTAACTGAAACATATCATGAATTCAAGTCAAACTCGACAAATTGTTTTGGTAGAATTAAAAAAAACCAAGCTAAAAATTCTGTAAAAATTTGAGACTTTTAAAAACTTTTTTAAACTAACAATTGTTTGATTCTTTTCCATTCAAAATTATTTCATTTTAAAATGTACTTCCATTTTATTTTGTAAAAGTTTAAATAAGTCTCAAAAATGAAATATTTTGTTTCATACATTTCAAACTAAATGGTTGGTTTCACCCCAAAGGATTTTTTTCTCCAATTTTAATGATATTTCTACACTTGTCACAGCAGTGGTTTCTCCTCTCTCACTGCCTTCCCTCACCTTGCACCTGCATGACAAAAGACTACAATGAGACCCTACACCTCTTGATACCAATGCATTGCACACTTAAGGAGAAAATCCTGACACCTCCTTAGTGGATACTGGGGGCCTGCTAGTAATGGAAGTGATGTGCTTCCACTGCCCAAGGCAGAGCAGGATTTGGAGGGGTGTATAAAGGGGTGCACTCATGGTGGGCAGGGCACTATACTCATTTTACAGACAGGATTTCAAAATTTGATTCATTGCAATTTGTAACAAAACCTCGAAATTCCAAAATAGTTTATGTAACCGAATTATAGCTCTGTCCAATCCCAGAGCAATCTGCATGGCGGAATGCCTCAAAGCCAGTGTCCAGCCTGCAAAGAGCTGGGAGCCAGGACTCCCAGGCTCTTGGCTCTCTACCAGCCTGCTAGATGGGCTGCTGAGAAGTCAGGCTACCAAGCTGGCAGGTTTCTGACGGAAGCTTTCTGTGGAAATCATTTGATTTTGACAAATCCAACAAATTTTGATGGGAAAATATTTTGTTAAAATGTTTCCAGAGGACTCAATTGTGTATCCTTTGGAGCTCAGCTCTATAGCTGCATCTACACTTGTAAATTAAGTCGATTTAAGCTTGCTTAAGTCGACTTAATTTACCCTGTGTCTACACTACAGTTTCCTTAAGTCGACTTAAGCAGCTTGCTTAAATAAAGTTTAAATAAAATAAAGTTGACTTTATAAAACCTCCTTTAAATTCGACTTAAGGCTTAATTCGACTTTTTGAAGTCAAATTAAGCCAGTGTAGCCCTGGGGTAGTCCTAAATTGACTTAGGGCTACCCCAGGACTATACCAATGCCCTCCCTGCCGGGGGGAGACACAGGGAGAGCCTGGCATGCCCCACAAAGGGCAGGGCAGAGCCCTGTGTGACGCTGTCTGGATTTAGGGAAGCATTTATGATATTATTTTCTATTCATATATCATAAATGTTATAATCCATAGGAACTATGTCATGTTTGGTATCAATAGAAAGGTAGTAATTTTCTGGGAATGATTATATAGTTTATGTCTAGGAATTGTATTTGGATTAGAAGTTAATTTAGTTAGGAATTTGGTGTTATATCTATACTTTAATGTATGTGCTTTTATTGAAATGCCTGAGAGGCGGCAGCTGTGTAAAACCATTGTGTCCTTAATGTTAAGGAATGTGCCAGCTACAATGGGCCTAGGGAGTAACCTGAGGAGCCAATAAGGACACAATGGTTGTATTTCTTAAAGTCAACTTAAAATTACAAGTGTAGACATAGTCTATGGCAGCTGCCTATATACCATCACATTCTGGGTGAAATATCAATGATTGGAAATTCTTGTATGGGGGGGAGAATCACCTAACATGCAATTCTACTCTCAGCATAGTGAGGACTCCTCTCCTATTATCCTGCACATCTACCCTGCACATCTTACCCCTGATCAACTTGATTTAGATTTTGACCAATTTTGATTTAGGCTTGATTTAGAAGCCAAAATCCCCCTTTGAAAAGCGACTTAGTAATAATCGCATTGAAAGTAAATGGGACTTAAGCTACTACAGACCAGATTTTCAAAGGTATTTAGGTGTTGAAAGATGCAAGCAGGTTTCTAAGGGGATTTTAAAAAGCATCTAACCAGCTTAGATACCTAAGTTGAATAACAAACAAGGAGTCCTGGGGCAATTTTAAAAACTAACAAATTTATTTATCTCATGAGCTTCCACATAAGTTCTTTTGTAAATTCCATTCAGTACCTACCTGCGTTGTTAGCCACCTAAATGCCTTAAAAAATCTGCCCCTTAGTGCTTAAGTCAGTTTTGAAAATGGGTCTCAAGTCAGCATCTAGGCACTTACCTGATCGAGAATTTGCATCAGGTTTTTTGGGGGGGTTTTTGTTTTTGTTTTTTTTTGAGTAAAAGCAATAGGTCTGCCCCTGAGTTCTAAGTGTTTTTCTCTCAACTGTTCAGTGAAGTTTTAAATGGCCTGTGTAGACACACTTGTGGCACCATTGTTGAAAGCTGACTATCTTGCTATAAATTAATTTCCATAGGCAGTAATATAGGAGGGGAAACACTGTATTAAGCAGTAGGGTAATGTGGGGTGACAAAGATGGTTATTAGCACAGCATGTCACGGTCATTGTCCATCTCTTCACTAGAACTTTTCTCACTGCCCAAAGTTTATGATTAATGAACATTTCTAAGTGATGTTGATGGAATATCAGTATTTACTTAACAAACAAGGAGTCCTGTGGCACTTTTAAAGACTAACCAATTCATTTATTGAATAAAATTTTGTTGACACAATCCCACTTCATCAGATACGTGCAATGGAAAATGTAGTCTCTTAGCTGTAAATATACATACCGAGATGGGTCACAAGGTTAATTCAAACAGTACTTGTTTAAGAATCTCTTATGAGATTTGTTGCAAGAGGGTTTAGAAAGGCCATCTTTTCCTGATCAAGAAAATACAACATTATAGGGCTTCTTCTGGTATCAGCAGGAGCACCATTACAAGTATGGCCCTCATCATGAGTGGGAACATACTGCCACAAAGGTCACTGGCAGTATAATGATGTGGGTGGGACTTATGTCATTTCCTACACTTGATTATTATAAAAAACAATCTAGATCCAAAGGAGGGTTGTCTTGGATATGATACCCCAATAACTTGAAGACCACTCAGATTAAAATTAAAAGAATAAAATCTTTATTTCAGGGGTTTTACTGGCACCTTCTCTAGGTTTCTCTTCCTCATGACCCCCACTGAGGCCCCTCTTATTCCTCCTCCTAGCCCCACTTCATGGTTTCTTAAAGGAGCCATGACTCAGAAGCAGTCATTCCCGAATGCTACATTGGATACTAGCCTTTTGGAGAAGAAGCCAAGAAATTATTACTTTAGGAACTGTAAGTAGCAGTCGCTTTCGGAACTAGAATTCATCAATCATTTGCAGTCAATCTTGACTTTAATGGGTGCAGCTGCAGGTTTTATTTCCCTTGTTCGGGCTTTTCCAGATTAAAAAACTGATATAGCCCCAGCACTGTTGATCTCATCCCTCTTAAGAATCAGCAGCACCCTCTCATACTCAGGGGCAGATTACCACATGGCCCAATGGGGCCTGTGACCAAGGGCCCACCACCCTGTGGAGGCCCTCTGCCCTACTGACACAGGGGTGGGGGGACAGGAGCGGTGTGGGCTGGCCCAGAGGCCGGGTTCTGTGTTTCCACTATGTCCCTGGGCCAGTTAGTCTGAGTCCCAGGAGTGGGGTGGGGGGGTGATTGATGGCCATGCCCTGGCTGGTTGGCCCCCAGGAGTGGTGGGGCTGACTAGAGTGTGCAGTAAGGCCTCCAGCATGGCCCTCTTGGTCCCATGCCCCCACCAGCACTCCCCCCCTCCCCCGCCCTCCCGCACAGGGTCAGGGCCCTAGGCGTCCCCAGGTGGGAGGAGGGGCCGGCTGGTGAGAGAGGCCCAGGGGTCCTGCGATCTCTGATCTGCCTCTTCTCTTATGCTTCTCATTTCTAGAATTTCATTCTGTGGTAGCAACAACCCTTCTTCCATCTACAACATGACTGAAGAAGTTTAGTGTGTCATTCCAGGTTGTACCCATATTTTCCTAACTATCCAAACTACTTAATGCTTTTCATTTGCCAGCAGGTTCCTTGCCATTTTCTCCTCTCCTCCCCCCTCAATCTTTTTTCAAAGAGGAAAGATTATTGTCTTTGCTCTAACTCCCAACATCATTCATGCTGCTATCCTCAACAACAACTGCTTTTTAAACTGATTTGGCCACAATGAGGGGTCAAGAGGAAGTACTGTTGAATTTTCATCACCACTGAACTGATCCATGCAAGGGAGGACTAGACACAAAAGTTCTGCTAGCAAAACCCATGTCTGAGAGAAGATCCCCAAGAAACCATTTACTATACAAATGCAGTTGGTGCCCTTTATAAATTAGCACCTCTGTAACTTGACATTAGCTGTGTAACCCACCATAGTTATTATTAACAGAACAGAACAGGTGGCCCAACACATACATAGTTTGTGTCAGAGGAACAGGAAAAAAAGATGCATATACATACACCCCCACAAATAATGGGGGGTACAAATGTAGGTGCCCTTTTAATAGAGCAAATGCATAACCCAGGAACATCTGTTTATAGTATAGAACACTCAGTGGGTGGAACAGCAGATACAGGATTTGTCTTAAACACAGAGGAAATTTCTCCAAAGCAATGGTGACCCAAGAATAATAGAGCAAAAGTGTAATTTGCTGGAAGGAGCAAGATTATGTACCATAGCAGTACCTGGCAGGGCATGTGCAACAGGTGGTACATTTAGGTTGTGGCTCCTCCACAGATGGAAAACAGATGTCCATTTCCAAAGGCTATCAGAATCACAGATGTATATGGGAGTCATCATCATTATCTAAGCAAATGTGTCACTTAGCAGCTGTTAAAATACAGTCTGGAAAGTGGGAAACTACCACCAGTCACATGCTGAAACTGGCATAAGGAAAGTGCTGGTTGGACAAAGGCAGGGAGCCAGTCTCCGACTGAAGGGAACTGAGGCTATAGGACTAGGTGAGAGGCATAGAGAGGTGGTGGCAACCACATTGTAAGGATAACAGCCTGTTTGAAAAAGGACTGAACACCCTAATCCTGTTGCTGACAAAGTAGGAGGTGAAGTTTGCTCAACATCTCTCCAAATCATAATGCTTAGTTAATGTTAGGTGCCAACCCCAGCCTTGTTAGGATCCTTTGAGAAAATCCCAGGCAAGGTATCCAGATGTGAATTTAGGTGCACAATTGCAGGCCCACAAGTTTGAAAATACTGACTTAAGTGCTAACATAAGCTCCTCTCTTCAGATGCTTGTAAAATTGCCATATATTTATAGGCCTGGCCTGACATGAGCAATTTGACATAGGAGTGGCCTCATTTCTTGAGAGACAAGGAGGTAAATAAAGCAGCAGGATGGAAACAGAATCCCTGTACTAGGTAAGATCATGAGGAAAACCCAACAAACTACTGACAATGGACAAGATAAAAATGGTCAAAAGCATGGAACCCAAGAGTACGTCGTACATGCAAAATTTGAGCTACCGTGAGCCTGATTTTTCGCAAGTGCTGAGCACTCACAATTCAATTGAAAGTCAGTGAGAGTTGTAGGTACATACCATTTGTGAAAGATCGGACCACTAAGCATCTCAAGTTGGCTGTCAAATTTGGCCTTAACATCTCTGCATTACAGTTCCCCATTTGTAAAGTGGAACTAATTATCCATTACCATTTGTAAGGAATTCATATGCAACAGTGAAGATGACAATAGAAAATTCCATAGGGAAATAAAATGATTTGGAAGCCTTGTATTAACATTAGGTACATAACCCCATAATGAAAGACAAACACAAAAAGAAATAGTAAATTGATGGTTCACTCCCTGAGAACTGTCTACCCAATGCCCTGAATGGGCAGAGAACCAATAGGGAAAAAAATTGTATGTGACCATTTAATTAATGGCTGTGGGTAAAGTTTTCAGAAGCATCTAAGGCAGTAGTTCCCAACCTGTGGCCTGGGGGCCAAAAGTGGCCTATGGGAGCTTTCAAAGTGGCCCATGCTCCCCTCCTGCTAGCTGCAGAAGGCAGCTGCTGCCTAAGGATGAAGTGTGTTTCTGGAGGCCTAAAAGAGTGATGCAGGCTTCTTGCTGCAACCAAGTGGATGGGAGATCAGTGGTTGTAGCAGGAAGCATGACAAAGCACTCCGCCTAGATCCATAGGTGCTGAGGTCCCTGCTGGAGCCAGAGGGACGGGGGCACTGATCTCCTATCTCCCTGACTGCAGAAGAGAGCCAGTGGGGGCCCAGATGGAGTACACATGGCTATAGGACACATGCAGTTTTTCTGCTGGCAGCCTCTTCACTGAACTCCTTCCTTCTGGCTGCTGGCAGAAACTGGTGGCCCTTCAGGGTTGTAAAAATGGTATCTGTGGCCCTCGAGCCACAAAGGTTGGGAAGCACAGGTCTAAGGGTACATGTAAACTTCAGTTAGCTTCCCACCTCGCAGGGTCCTAGAGCTGAGCTGCAGCCCAAGCCCAAACATCTATGCCACAATTAAACAGTTCCTGAGCCTGAGCCCGAGTCAGTGGTCATGGGGTGTTTTAATTGCAGTGCAAACATACCCACAGTGGCTTTGGAACTTTTGTCCTTTTTCAAAACAAGTTCATAAGTGCTTAAGGGGCCAAATTTACAACAGGATTTAGGTGCCTAAAGATGCACATAGGGAGTTGCAAATCTGGCCCCATGTCCCTTTTGAAAATGGGACCCTGTCTCCTAAGCACTTACGTGCTTTTGCACATTTTACTCTGTAGCATAATGCACACTCAGACGACAGAAAGACATTTGCCCAGGCAACATCCTTTCTGGTGTTTCTTAAATTTTACATGCTCCACTTTACAACCTTAACATGAATTTAATTTAGGATATTTTGTACATGAAACCTATATCTAGAGAAAGAACCTTCTAACACCAGGAAAAAACTTATGCTCAACTGAAAGCATTATCCAATCTATTCTTTATTGATGTTCGATCTGTTCCTACTGGTCAGTTTTAATCACTAATCAGTTTTTAACCCTCTTTCTTCATCTAAGTTTCATCCTTTCATGTTACTTATTCTGATTTTGGTTTTCATATTTTGGTATCTATCACTTTCTTTTCTCTTTTCCATCATTTCCAGTACTTGTCTATTTTGTGTTTGTTACTTTTGATCTGGCATTTCATTTACTCTTGTTTCTTTTGTAATTTTTTCTTGCCTTATTTAGCCCTTGAAAACACCCACAGGAAATATGACCGCAGCATCTTATTAGAACTGTAAAATTGTGGCTTCAGTTCTGTTTGCAATATAAAACTACAGTAACTTTATGAGGACATCCTGCATATGCCAGGTTAATATTTACTGATGTGTTAATGTAATAATGACCCATCTCCCTCTGCTCATCTCTTGGGCACTTTCTATCTATAGGGATGGAAATTAATGACAGAGTCTCTCTGTGCTGCCTGATGTCAGAGCTGAGAAAGGTGTGAAGGGTATATAAGAGCTGTATTACTTGCCAGCAAGGAGGGGAGAAAAAAGGGATACTGCAGAACCAGATGCTAGCCTGGAATTGTTGTATATACCCTTCCTGCTAATACAGACGTGTGCTAAACTTCTTCAGTGAGTTCCTTGAGCACCACAAGGTAAATGATTTCTCCTTTCTGTTATTTAAGAAATAAAGCCACACACACGCACACTTTAAGGAGGGCATAAGCTGCCTCATTAAAAGGAACAGTATTATTCAAAGACAGGTTAAAAGAAAGCTTTCAGGACAAGCTGTAGCTGAAGCCACAATCTGAAATTTAGAAAATGTTGGGAAAAGGAAGCAAGAGATGGGAGATGATTTAATGTACTAGATGCCAAAATTTACTAGACAGCCATCTGAATTTATCTTTGTGTCACTAAAGTTTGATTGTGCTTTGGCTCTAATCAAAAGCAGAGATTAACTATTGCCTGTTTTGAATAGCATTAGGGTCAGCTCTATTGTTTGTTGAACAATACTTAGGATCCCTTTTAGTTTTAAATTATTATTCTTTTCAGAAACTTAGGAAGGGAAGATGTGCATTCTAAAGCTGCCAGTTGTCTTCATTGTGCTCTCTGTTACTTTAAGCTACCTGGAAGCTACACCTATGGAGAGGTAGGTAATGAAAAATATTTTTCATGAGAAATCAGACGTTTCAGACTGTTGCATTATTCACATTTGCCAACGAACAGTATGACCAAAATAGCGCTATTCAATTTCACTGTGTATTTTGTTATTGTTTAAAAGACTATTCTCTGTGGCTGATGATCTATCTGATGGGACTTCCAACAGACAAGGATGGCTGTTACCAGTCCTGTCAAGGAATACACCCTTGGGACTTAATGGGGTATTGTCACAACAGGCTGCAGCAAAACCCAAAAGGTATCAAATGTTTTCTGCATTCTTCTATTCAAACCAGATGTAATTAAATTAAGAAGTATAATTTGAGCCAGCAATTTTCTTTTAGAGCCCTTCAATTCTGTTCACGTTCTCTCAAACAGAGCTCATAATATACTTTGTGGAAGAAATGTAGCCGTTCTATATAGCAAAGTATTTCAAGTTAAAAAGTGACATATATTTAAGGAATAAAGTTGAAAGGACAATCAGTTTTACCGGATCAGTTATGGAAATCTGAAAAAGCTTTCAGTACATGTTCCTTGAATTTTCAGCTCACCATTTTTGCATTATGTTGTAAAAGGAAGTTTACTTTGAAAGGGATCTACTATTTAAATGTTAATTTTTCATGCCTGAGTGATGGAGAAAATATGAAATTTCTTTCCATGAAAAACAAAATTCCTTCTGGAGTGAATGTAATTATTTTAAAATATTACTATCTTCAATAGGTGAATGATTGCTCACTAACAATTTTAGCATAGCAAGATTCAAAAGAAACAGTTTGTCATGCTAGATGTTAATTTAGAGTACATTTACAGATGCCTAAATGTCATTTTCAATGGACTTTTTGATGTCTAAAAATAGCAATTTTAAAAGAATTTGCAGTTATTTTCCAAGTGATAAAAAAGTATTGAATAACACTAGGAAAATTATCTGTATTACCTGGTCTGTCTGGTCATAGGGTCTCTATGCAAGTTTCTTTCACTAGACAGTAAACCTCTTTTTATAGTTGCCTCTGATCTCAGTATCTCTTCCAACCTAAAGAATGAATATTGCACACCAAAATGATTATCCTCCAATAAAATATGGGCAGTAAACACAAAATCCTTGCATTCTTATTGCTAGTCCTCTTTATTTTAAGCAAAGAATTAAAATCAAACATATCTCTACAAGATATTTTCTTCAACTGATACTCTGTTTGATAAATGGCCCAATACGATTGCCCTCTTCAAAGTGAGCAGCCACGCTGACACCAACGGTACTTCCCACCTGAATGAAGGCTGCAGGGCCAAGTCCCCAGTGAACTCTCAGACATGGTGGAATTTTATGTCATTTTGTTGAACTGTGTAGTAATGTTAGGTATTGATAAGATATGTAAATAACTTGCTGCATCAGTTTCATAAGGGGAGCTATTGTAAAAATATTGGCCCAGAGTTTTAGGGCCTGCAACATTAAAGAAAATAGAAGCTTTGCTTTAACGAATAAATTAGGAATTTTATGGAAATAGTGATTGGTTGGTCCTTCAAGGTAAAGGCATTTGCAAATTTCCCATCCTTTAAAAACACTTGATATATCATTTGCTAACCATGTAATATTATTTTATATCTTTTCTGCTAGGCTTTAAGAGCCTGATAAAGCTCCCCTGGGGTTTGATAGAAAGACTCCCACTGACATCAAGGAAAGTTGAATCAGACCCTAAACGAACATTTAACTGAAATATGACGTTTAAAATATGAATCACTTATAAACTATTACCATTTGTTAACCAACAGCTGTTGTAGCGCAGAGATTTAGCACAGTTTCTATTACACCTGGTCTCTTAGATTAAAAATATCACATGGCAGAATCATAATGTGACATTTTAAATACTAGACCTAGTCAATTAATGGAAAAAATATATTAATCAGGAATTAGTCAGAGTAACATTGCCAAAATTCACATTATTTGCAATGAATTGTTTGAAGTAAATTATATTTTATAACTGAATAGATCATGTCAGTTCAGCATAGAGATTACTTTGAAGACATACAGGGAAATCCTTTGGAACAGACATTCCTTACACAAGGGCTTGCCAGCAGTAGACAGAATATCTGTTTAAGGACATGGCTTAATGGTCTGAGAAGGAAGTTTGAAATCCCTGAGCTCCCCAGGGATTTTTTTTTTTAAGTGAATACCTAGTAGCTCATTACGCTGTATAAGACCTTAAAACAGAGGTTCTCTTTGGACATGGACGTTTCAGTAGCATATTTTTTGTAAGAAAGGCAATATCCTAGCCAAAAACGGCTCTTCTGCACCACAGCAGTACTGCCTGGCTGCTGTGTCCAGCCAGAAGTGGCTGATTTTCAGCAGTGAGGAAATTGCTGTTTGTACAGAGCTATGTCTTGAGTGGTGCAGAAACCCGTAATTTGGAGAAAGAGCCATAGTCTCCATCCTGCTCCCTTTGAACTTAATTGTAGCTTTGCCATTGACTTTAATGGGACCAGTATGGGGCCCAAGGAGATTTAGGAAACTAAATACATTCAAGTGATTATTATAATATCATGATATCAGCAAGTTCTCTAAATAGCCATAAAAGTTAATCCTGGAGCTAAGTCATTATCATCAGTAACTATATTATTATAGGTTTTCTAGGTGCCATAAGCTATTGTGCTGAATATCAATACAAATGACATATGAATTTTGAGGTCTTTGAATGTAACCTACACCTATCATTAAAATAGATAATAGCATACAGTGCAATTTTTTTGTCAAGAACAAAGTAGGTGGCAGGAATATTGTAACATTCACATATCTGTGCTCACATTAAAAACTCCTACATCATCAGTTAAAATGTCTTTGAGAGGTGGCACATTTGATTGCTCATCATTAGACTTCACCATGGCTCTGTTTGTTTTATATTACCAGTCACCGCTTGGAGAAACGGAAATGCAACACAGCTACATGCGTGACACAACGTTTGGCTGACTTTTTAGTTCGATCCAGCAACAGCATCGGAGCAATTTATTCGCCTACCAATGTGGGATCCAATACATATGGCAAGAGGGACAGAGTTGGGCTTTTAAACAGAGAACCCCTAAACTATCTACAGCTTTAGTATGTTCAAATGATTGCTGCTGCAGTCCTCTTTAGGAGTTCCTCCCGTTTTTATGTATAAATAACCTTTTAGTCATTTAATACCTGTACATTCTTAACAGTGCCTTGTTTTGTGTGTGTGTATGTGTGTGTATGTGATTTTTATGTTTATCATTCCACTATGCATGTATGATGACATGCATTGGGTATGGTTTTTTAATTCATTGAAAGCTTCAGAAATCTGCTCATTAGATTCCTTTGTGAAAAGAAAATAAACCACAAAAATAAACTGAAATGTAATTGCTACAGGGGTTTTCTTTTTTTAATTAAAAAGATTAAAAAGACAACCACGATGTGCATGTCTTCATAGTCCCAGTTGCATGAGGGCAAAAATGAAACCTGTCCTAAATAACCACTCAGGGAGCTAACAAAAATTAGTTGGTTAATAGAGGGTGTGTTCTAATGTAAGTGAAGCGAAAATGAATTCAGGACTTTTGGAGATATTTCAGAGGGGTTTAAGCAGGAATTACTGGGTGAGATTCTATGGCCTACATTATACAGATCAGACTAGATGATCACAATGGTCCCTTCTTACCCCAAAAAATCTTTCCAATAATGGTGATTTCCTGCATAGGATTCACTGCATTTTCCAACATGGTATTTTAAGACTTTAAAATTCTTATATCTAGTTTTTTAGCTCATTTAACTTTAAACACTTGGAGAGCCAGTAAATTATATATCTGAGCACAAGCAAACCCAACTATTGGGGTGACAGGACTTTTGGATTCTTCCTGAAAGCATATCCTACCAAAAAAAAAATGGCATCTTGGTGTGTTCCGTTCTCTGAACAACAAATAAGTTTATTAAAAAGAAAATGAGCTAAGTCATTAAAATGTGCATGGTATTTACAAAAAAGCTCTGTTCATGACAAAGATCTTTTTCCAAGTACTAGAATTTGCTAGAACTAAACAATTCTTTAAAATCTAAGAGCAGTTTGATTCCATGAGCGTTTCATCATGTCTTTTTCCAGCACATCAGCGTAAGTTTACGAAATGTACTTGTCATTTTAATCTGTGTTGTGGGCTTTCAGGAAAAAACTGCCTCATCCAGTATATTACAATAGCCATTTTTGTTTCTGTCCTGTTCTCCACTAAAAATTCAGTGATATCAGGAAACCACATAAAGGATAGTGCTTTCTTAATTCTGTCCAGTTATGAAAACCTTTAGCAGGAGCTGTGCAGATTCCTCTTCACTTCTTACTGAAAGGCACCATAAGTGGAAAAATAAATTAAACCGTAATATTCTGCATTGGTTGATTCACTTCACTGTATTCTCTTTATAAAGTGTGCCTTAGATTACAAACTAAGTTTTAACTTTGTTTTGCCTTCATTTTATGAGCTGATCTGAAGTACACTGAAATAAAAACTAAAACAGTGTGCAAGCTGTTGCTACTCATGATCATTTGTTCAAAAAAGGTTAATCTTAATGACATTGCAATAGATAGTAATCCATGAAGTGTTGGAGAAAGCTGTCCAAATGGTATTCAGCTTGCTTAATACTTCTGGCAGCTTAAAATGCACTTGCTTTCATGTTTCAACGGGGTAGCCGTGGTAGTCTAGCTCAGCAAAACAAACAAGGGCTATGTCTACACTTGTTAATTTAGGTCGACTTAACAAAGTTGAATTTAAGTCGACTTTGTTAAGTCGACTTACCATGTCCACACCTAAATTTTAAGTCGACCTAGAGTATCCACACTGGACACCCAGGTTGACTTCTAGGGGCTAGGTGGACCTGGGACAGGTCCATGGTGGCAGGGGGGGCACCCCTTGCCAAGTGCCAGGGGGCTCAGCCTTTGCCCCATTGTACCTTAGTCCAATGGGGCAAAGGGGGACAGGGACCCTGGCAGGGCATAGAGGCAGGGTGGGCAGGGCTCTACCCTGCCCTTTGGGGGGGCATGCCAGGCTCTCCCTGTGCCAGCCACCCTGCCAGGAAGGGCAGTGGGGAAGCCCTGGAGTCCCCTAAGTCAACTTAAAGTCAACTTAGGGGTACTCCACATCTACACTGGCTTAAGTCGACTTTAGAAAGTCGACTTAAAATGACGTTTAGTAAAGTCGACTTAAATTTTCCTTAAGTCAACTTAAGCAGCTGCTTAAGTCGACTTAAGGAAAGTGTAGTGTAGATGCAGAGTAAATTAAGTTGACTTAAGCAAGCTTAAGTCGACTTAATTTACAAGTGTAGATGCACCCAAGGAGTCCTGTGGCACTTTTAAGACTAACAAATTTATTTATCGAATGAGCTTTCATCATGTCATTCTTGCTCAAGTTATTTTACAGTTCCTTTATGTTTCCAGCTTTGTTTGTCATACTTCAGTAAAAAAAAAAAAAAAAATCAATTGCCAGAAAGCAAACCACCAGATGTTGTAACTACAGTTGTGAGCTGTCACAGCTAGAACAAAATGGTGCATAGAACCCTGCAAAGGGTTGCTTCAAGATTTATTGTACAGGTTCACAAAGAATGTTGGGGAGCCCAGAATTAAAAGCTTTATATATATTAGCTGTTATGCATCAACTAGATTATCATCTGGTGACCGTACCACAATAACACCGATCATGCTAGAAGTCTGCACAAACTGGCATCAACTCAGTTTCACCAGTACACGCTACATTTTTTTCTGGATTGTCCATTCAAGTGATTGCGATGGTATCAGTTGTACCGTTTCTTTAGTTGGGAGGATACTCAGGATGTTCACTTGTCCTCAAAGTCAACCAAAAATGGGGTTGGGGGGGAGTATCACACTATAATTTACTTAGGACCCAATTCAGAAAAACACTTAAGCCTGTACTTAAGTCTCACTGAACTCAATGGGGCATAAGCATATGTGCAAATGCTTTGCTTATTCAGGGCCTTGATACCATTCACCAAAGCTATATCACTTTAGGCTCAGTCTTGCAAGGTGCTGAGTACCCTCAATTCCTATTAAGTTTAACTGCCTGGAAACAGCCAACTCCTCAGAACATTGAAGCCTGCTAGAACATACATAGAGTATTATAAACCCAAGACTGGACATTCCTAGTGCCCCTGGTCAGTGCTTCTTTGATAGCGTGGTCAATAGGAGTTTTGTCTGAATAAAGAGTTCAGAACAGGGCTCTTGCTCCGTTTTGGATATAGTTTCTTCTCAGCAAGTTGTTGCACGCCCCACCTCTCCACTTCTACCAAGGAGATCTATTAGAGCAGTGGTTCTTAACCTGGGGTACATGCACCCCCTGAGGGTGTGAGATGCCCTTTCTGGGGGTGCGAGATATGCCAGATTGTTTTAGAAGGTAAATCATTGAAAACACACGGTTTTTGATAAGGGGTGCGATAAGAACATATCTGAGAACCAAAGGTTGCAGGCTGCAGTAAAGGTTAAGAACCACTGTATTAGAGTGTGGAACAATCTCTCAAGCTCAATCACTTGAGACATCCAAAATGAGGATGGGCAATGCATTACCTTTCCCTCTATGGTTTCTGAAACAGGGGTTCTGGTTATTTCTGGACTGAGTTACTGGTATGATTTGCTCAGCATTAGAACAGTCCATTTGTTGCAATGAAAAGCAAATCTAGGCTATTAAACCATCAGAATGATTGGTCAACATTGTTGCAAACAAGCAAAAAGCCATAAAGAGTTAGGTGCCTGGAACGTAAATGAATAAAGCTGTCAGCTCAAGGGTCTTTGTACTAAGAAACCACCTAAACTAAGATTAGTTTATTTGTATTCACTATTTAAACCCAATTTTGATTCCCTTGCTCATTTAGAGTAAGCAGAACCTCCAAAGTTATGGACATCAGCGTTTACAAACTCACAGGTCACCAGACACTTCATTTGGAGTTGGAAGTACACAAGTAGGCAGCAGTAGAGATCAAACACAAAAAAATCAGTGCAGTACTCTGTTAAACATGAACTACTAAAAAAATACAAGGGAAGTCTTAAAAGGTAAGGAAACTGCTTCTGTGCTTGTTTCATTTAAATTGAGATGATATAAAGCAGAATTTTTCTTCTGCCTAGTAAAGTTTCAAAGTGATATTAAGTCAATGGTCATTTATAAATTTTTCAAAAAACAGCCATAACATTTTGCTCAGCATTACAAACAATCTCCCTTCCCAAGGTGGTCATAACTCTAAAGTTCTGCTGTAGTTTCTTACTCTACAAGTAGTTCTATTGACTGAACTAAGAATTGCAGAGGTAGCTATTACATATTTTTAATATGGCCTTTAGACAGGGAAGGCAGGATCATATGACAGTGGTCTCTATATTTTAGAAAAAAAAATAGAAAACAGTTGTGGTATTACCTCTGCAATCTGGACTGATGTGTCACCATGTCATGCCAATTTTTCACTCCCAGGCCCAGACTTAACCCGCTTTGCTGTGTGAACCACCCACTCTTGCGTCCACTAACGCCCAGCCAAACACGTGTAATTGGTCCCTAACCTAGTGAAGGAGTGCTCTAGTCAGCCACCCAGCAAACACTCCCAATCCCAGGTGCAACCCAGGGAACTATCATCTTTCAGGGTTCAGTGCTGCACACTGCACCCTGCAAGATCATTTATACTTGTTCATTAATTTATCAAAGAAATTGATATGCACCAGCTCAGTCACTCCAAGTGAACTCTCTGCAAACACACAATCCCACATGCACTGCTTTAGGTAAAACAAATAAGTTTATTGACTACAGCAAGATTTTAAGTGATTCTAATTCAAAGTAACATAAATCAAGAAATTAATAACACATCAAGGAGTTAATGACAACCAGCTGAAAAATAACTCACACATTAACTGAAAATTACTATTTCAGTCTGTGTTCAGCTTTTATGATGTCAGTTTACCACACAGGCTGACTGTGACATATCTTGCAACCAGACCTGCCCCCCCTGTGGGTAGGTTCTCAGTCTTCAGTGTTACTATGAAGATGAATTCCAGGAGAGAACCACAAGACAAAGATGCCTCAGCTTTTAACAAGTTTCCCCAACATCCCCCGAGGTCAGGTGATTGGCCCTGTCCAGCAATGGGCATGATTCCTTCCACTTGAGCCAAAGTGCTCACGGGTGCATAGGCCAGTCCATTGTTCCTGTATACATGCCTCCACTGGGTGTGGAAACACAGCTTTGTGTTTGTCTGCATATATTCAAGTCATGTGAGAGATATTTGGGGACATGACATAGCAAAGTTCATATCTCCACATATGTATGACATTACAGGAAACAGGTTACCAGAACAGTAATGTTCAGTATGTCATGAGCATTCTAAAAACACCTTAAAGACATACGTTGCATGAGACAATACATGGTTACACTGCAAGAGTGAACATGAATGATACACAGGTCATATGATAAAGGTGTACATGGGAGGTAGCATGTCAACAGTAAGGCACTTATTATTCAAAAGCACTAATGGCATAATATTACACATTGCCAAAATAGCGGCACCATTGTGTGAAGTCCCATTGAAATCAATGGCAAGTTAGGCACTATTTTGCTTAGGTGCTTTGGAAAAGATCCACAAGACATCTAAATACCATAAAAAAAAATCAGGACCCTTAGTTCCATTTGGATTCAACTGGCATGGAGGATTTTGTGTACCTCGGAAAGGGTGCTTAGCTGCTTTGGAGGCCACAGGAAAGATTTAAGGGGAAGAAAAAGAGGCTATGTCTACACATACAAAAGTTAGTTTGAATTAGTTAATTCGAACGAACTAATTCAAACTAATTTTAGTTAAATTCCAAAGGGGTAGCCGTGTTAGTCTATTGTAGAAAGACAACAGAGTCTTGTGGCACTTTTAAAGACTAACAGATTTATTGCCACAAGACTCTGTTGTCTTTCTACAATAGACTAACACGGCTACCCCTTTGGAATTTGACTACATGGAGGGCACTGAATACAGCCGTTTGAAGTGGAAATCCATCAACTTCATGAAACAACTTGCACAGATCCAGACAGACATCATCTTCCTTTCCAAATACAAGCAACTGGACATTATACCTAATGGACTGAAGGTAAAGAACCCATTACAATCGACATATTACACAGATTACAGTGACGTCTGACGAAGTGGGATTTTCTCCCACGAAAGCTCATGCGATTAATAAATCTGTTAGTCTTTAAAAGTGCCACAAGACTCTGTTGTAATTTTAGTTAGTTCGAATTAACTTAATTTGAACTAGCATGGCCCCACTAGAATGTTAGTTTGAACTAAGCAAGTGCCATGCATGGATTAATCATTGAATTAGTCAGTTGTATCAAGGTCAATCTGCCGATTAGTTCGAACTAAGCAGTTAGTTCGAACTAATAAGGCCACATTGTCTTAATTCGAACTAACTAGTTCGAATTACGAACTAACTAGTTTGAATTAAGTGTTAGTTCAAAGTAAAATGAGGTTTTACTAATTCAAACTAACTTTTCCTTAGTTCGACTTAAGGAACTGCTTAAGTCGAATTAAGGAAACTCCAGTGTAGACGCAGAGTAAATTAAGTCGATTTGAGCCTGCTTAATTCAATTAAATTTACAAGTGTAGATGCACTCAGAGGGAGAACAAAGAAAAACAGGGAGGTAAAAGGTAACAAAATATAGATAAGAAAGATCTGAATTTTTTATTAATTGAAATTAAAATCATGTAATAAAAAGAGGAAATATAGACAAGACCAAATAGTAGAAAAAGAACGGAGAAACATACAAATCTAAAAAGTCATCAAAGGAGCAAAAAGAAGGGTAAACAGGAGGGCAAAAATATGAAGAATACATTAAAACAGTAGTGGGCCCTAGGGCCTAATGTTTCCTAGGACTGCAACGTTTTCATAAAAGGTTGAATTTGCATCCTCTCATGATGGATATGGCTTAGCTAAGAAATTGGTTTCAGTTAAAAAAGGCTTGGACTATAATTATGAAAAGCACACATAATATTCATGCAACATTAATATATTGTTATTGGAAAATATTTTGAATTGATATTTCATTTTCCATGAGGGAAATACAAATTTTTCTACTGTCCAGAAAGATTCCGAATTAGAGTCCAACTCCAGTTCCCATTAACTTCCAGGAGACAATATTTAGCAATAAGTCTGGATTTTATTGAATGGCTTTCTCAAAGCATTTGCAAGTGATCCTATAAATAAAATCAATTTCCAGAAATGCTTATGTTCATATCTTGGGTGGCTGTACTTTTTGGAGGTGTGCTGTTTTGAGTCTATTTCTTTATATATAACTATAGCTTGACATTTATGGTAGACTGCTTCTGTTGACAGTAACACGGTTAAGTAATTCTGTTGTCTAACTTACTTATCATGTCAAAATGAGACTGTTATATATTGCTTCTGTTGTACGCCACTAGCAAAATGCTCTGGTTATAATGACATCTCATTGATGTGTACAGAAGCTAAAAATAATGGTTTAAGAACCATAAAATAGAATCAAAGTGAAAATGACAGCTTCTCCTACAGTCATCTTATTATTAGCTCTTCACCCCTTCCCCTGCCCTTAAAAAAATAATCCCTATGATTATATTAAAAAGTTAAAATATAAATGAATTACATGTGTAGAGTAGGGCATAGCTCAGTGAAAAGACTTAAAAACAGATCTGAAACCATAGGTTAAGGTCATTGACTACCTTAGAGATTCAGTGCAATTTATATAAGCACCGAAAAGTTCAGATGCTTTTCTGAATGTTGTGACTCTGTAAAACTAATTGGAAAACCCTGTGCAGCTTGGTCATCAGTTTTAGAAATGACATGAAAAAAAGAATATGTATCCTGAATTATATTCCTCTAAACAGGAGATGTTTCTTTAAATTCAACCCCATTTCCTTTTCAAAGGGATAATTCTATTCTCACAAACCTGGGAATTAACATGCTATTTAACATGCCATTAGAAGTTGAATAGTTATCTACTGAAAGTTATTACATTATGTTAGCATCAAAAACAGTGAAGGCTGATACAATGATAACACTAATACAATAGTTTAAGTGCTATTCACTGTACAACAGCTTTTCTTTTTAATATTAAAAATTCCTAACAAAAAGAATACATTTAAATGCATTTTGATCTCAACAATGAGACTGATTTGTGTAATTATAATATATAAAAGTCACTACTTACTTCCGAAGAGAATGCCATACAAGTCCAGATTTTTTAATTATTCAAATTAGAGATCATTCTTCTATTCTGATAATATTTTTGCTTCTGTGTTAACAAGGCTCATTTAGGTTTAGCACTAGAGCTATTTCTTATACATAACCCAGATCCTAATAACCTCACAGTGATTTGGATCTTATTCTGCAAGTAATCCCATTATCTTCAGTATACTTAGTATTATAAAGTACTAGTCTGTGAGACTAATGTTATCAGAATTTGGTCATATGAATTTAGCCCCATATTTTGCTTAATGAATCATTAGTGGTTTGTTTCCAAATTAATTTACTGGGGCAGATTCTGAAAATCTTGCTCCCATAGAATAGTACCTTACTGCGTCAGCATATTGAAGTCCCTGAAACAACCTGTGAAATAAAGTGCTACTTGGCAAGAATAAGGGTATCAGAGTCCACTCTGTGCTCAAAGTCTTCAGTGAACGGGGGGGAAATCACAAATCTGGCCCTGGCCAGTTGGGATAAATAATTTTCAGACTATGGGTTGTTCGTAAATTGTTCTTTGTCAATCCATTTTTCATTATATCTGTTGTATTGTTAGTGACCTAGGAGCACATAACTCATTTCTGGTGTAAATTTCCAACCCAATAATCACTGAAGCTAGAATTCCTGTAATTTTGGGGCATTAAACAAACCAAAAACACCCCAAAAACAAACACCAAAAACCTTGGATAGAATAAGAACTATTTCTAAGCCAAGAAGTTTAGACCAAGCTTTTGAAACCACCACAAAGTTTAAATGGTGTTTGGTTCATGTCTCTCTCTCACAGGAACAGACCTGAATCTTCATATAAAATCTGGAGCAAATCAAAAGTGAACCTTGAGGCATATTTTATACAAAATATATCAATCATATCACAGTGGAGAATATGAGGTTTCAGGGTACTACTTTGAGGTACAGAGTGTAACAATATGTTAAATGTCAAATAGACACATACCAAGATGGTCCTCACAGCAGAGAGTTTGTAATCAACATAACCATTAAGGTTCAGGGTACATCTATACTCCAAAGCAGCAAGCCACGGCAACCAGTTTCAGATCCTGGTCTACAGACTCTGGTTCACACTGAAAACAGCTGTGTAGACATTGTGGCTCAGACTGAAGACTAGGCCCTAGAGCCCACCTCACTCCCTAGACTTCAGAGCCAAAACCTGATTGTCTACATAGCCATTTCTGAACTTTTGCATGAGCACTGTAGACCCAGACTTGAGATTCACCACCAGGAGCTGCTACTTGTAGTGTAGACATACCCTGAATGCACTGGGAGATTAAGGGCTTCTCTACGCTACCCCACAGTTCAGAATAGAGGGGTGTGAATAGTAATGCACATGAAACTGGTGTGCCATACCTGCTCCATGTAGACACTGCATGCATGGAGTAAGAGGTTCCTAGTTCACCTTAATGTAATCCTCTTCAAGCAGACCTATGTTAGTGTGTACTAGGAACCTTTTAGCTCCCACACACAGCTTCCACACAGGGAGTTACAACGCAGCACTTTGGTATGCATTGCTATTCACACTCCGCCCACTCCCAGAGTCTGAATTGCTTGCCAGTGTGGACAGAGTCTTACAGGAAGGAGTTAATAAACAATACTAATGAAATTACTACTACTTTTGTGGGTTGGCCTTGTAATTAAAATGGAAGGGATTCAAATGAGTGTGTATAATGCGATTGACACGGTGTTCCTGCATAGGGACAGCATGGAGGAAGGCATGAGTGGAAGAAAAACAAAAAGGGGTACTGAAGGTAGCATCAAGAGAGATTTTTGCAATGTGAAAGGGTGAAATTCATCCTTGTAAATTCATCCATTCACTTCAGCACAAGACCTATTTAGTGCTCAAGTCAGAGGTGTCAAAGTCATTGGGGGCCATTTCTGCCAGCAATTCAGTCTGGTGGGCCGATCCCCCCTCCCTCCCAAAGCTCCACCTCCCACTCTAGCTGCCAAGCCCCCCCACCTCCTGCTCCCCCAAGACCCCGTAGCAGCACAGTCGTCGTCCCCCCGCACTCCACCCCCTGCTGCAGCGTGGCTCCCCAGTAGCCACCCATAGCATCGCCCCCTACCCCCTTAGTCCAGCTTTGAGGACAATGCTGGAAGCCCTCTGCCCAGCTGTATGCATGGTGCAGCAGTCATGCGTCGCTGCTGGCCCACCTCACCCCTCAGCAGGCTGGGCTGACCAGTCAGCCAGGGACTGGGGCCAGAGCATGGCTTCTGGCCAGCCAGCCACAGGGCAAACCAAGCCCCCCTACCAATGCTGGCTGGGCCCGCTCCCAAAGTGCGGGCTGCAAATGGCCTGCGACAAAGGCCCATGGGGCTGCACGTTTGACAGCTCTGGCTCAAGTCTTCAACACAGGGCTTAAATGTAATATAAGCCTTTCATGGATCCTCTGCACAAGGGTAAATCACATCCTTCAGAACCAAATCTTGCATTCCCTTACTAAATTGTTACTTTTGATGAAGTAAGGAGTGCAGGATTTGGCCCACTTATACTATAGCTCATATTCACAAGGAAGAATGAGAAATTTATATTTTGGATAGAATCATTTTCTGTAACATTCATAAACATAAGGATGCGACTCCAGCTAGATCAAGTAATGCACATCAATTCTGCTCCTTGCATGCTACGTTACATTTATATATATAGCACCTTTATTACAGTTACTTATACAGCATCAAAGGAACAGGAAGATTGGGTACATCTGACTAATGCTAAGGTTGTAAACTTCACAGAGAAGAAATCAAAACGTAACTGTGAACTTCCCCATCCTCATCCAAATGCATCCATCACTTTCCAATAATTTGAAGTGCAGTTCTAATCAAAAATCTGCATCCTTTTCAGTCCACTGATCTGCTCCCTATATCTATTTATTGACAAAAAATAACCTTGTAATATTTTTAAACAAACACACATACATGTTAGCCCTGCAGAGCCAACACAGATCAGAGTGATCAACCTGGATTACCTTCTGGCTCAAGCAGCAAACAAAAAAAATAAAAACCATGAGACTTCCACAATTGCATTTGTCTACACCTGAAATCAAAGGCTGCACTGGCAGGCTGCACAGGGTTTGTTCTGTTATTTTCACATCCTTAGTGCCATCTTGTGCTCCAGAATCTCAGCTTTTGTTTTACAATTATAACAATAAATCACTAACTTTTATGATTGTCAGAAGACCCCATGGAAGAAATGAAATCCGCCGAGTCTGCAGATGGAGTGAAACCATAGTTCTGACAGAAGTATGAACTGCCCTCATTTATTGCTCGGGCTGTTAACAATGTTTAATCATTAGTGTCTCTCTTATATCCCTTCTCTGCCATGGCCCGAGAAATCTGGCCAAAGATATCAAAATTTCACCTGCTGCCACATAGCTGTTCCTGCACAGCTGACTCTCCCCAGATGCTTATCAGATCGAGCACGTCAGCTGTGGTCCACATTGGAGCACGTTTGCTGCGTTGAGACACCATTGCTCTTGGAGAACACAGTTGCACTCCACACCGAACAACCAGGAAACACTAACAATTAAAAAATTCCTGGGAATGATGGGAGGGTGGGTACAGTCATGTCATAGCCACAGAGTGCAGGAGGAATTCCAGAAGGGATGGCATTTGAATTCTGGGACATTTCCGGAGGTTTAATATTGAGTGGCAACCATACACACATGAACTACCGCAGAAAAGCTGTTCCATGGTAGTCGCTACCACCCTTGTTCTGGTGGTTTACATGTTGCGTGGCAAGAGGGCTGTTGCCGTCAACAACATGGATTTGTGTGTGGACGCTGTCCTTGTTATTGCGTGATAACGAGCATTATCATGTAATAACTTTGTAGTGCATACAAGGCCTAAGAAATTAAGTAGACTTAATTTACTCCACGTCTACACTGGGCTTTCCTTAATTTGACTTAAGCTGCTCCTTAAATTGAATTAAGGAAAAGTTAGTTCGAATTAATAACACCTGGTTTTAATTCGAACTAGCGCTTAAATTGACTTTATTAAGTCAACTTAAGCCAGTGGAGACCTGGAGTAGTGCCTAGCTGGACCTTTTTAAGTCGACTTAAAACGTTAAGTCGACTTAATAAGGCCAACAAGGGGCCACGTCAACACTTGAAAAGTTAAGTCGACTTTTGTTAAGTAGACTTAATAAGGTCCACTTCATAAAGTCAACCTAACTTTTCAAGTGTAGACATAGCCTATATGCCCTGTTAACACACAGACCTGCATCTGCCAATCCCACAATTACTGAAAGGCACAAGCTTTTCATCTCCTTTCATGACCCATTCATTCTCTCCCAGAGGATTCCAAACAACATTGAAGGGTTGTTGCCCACATCACTGTCACTCTGTTCCCTTGGAGGTGGCAGTAACGAACAGGAATTATTTGGCTACATTGCCAGTACATCCAGTGTTTTAGGTGTACCTATACTACATGGCACAGGCAATAGTTGAACCGACATACCACCAAGAAACCTTAGCTGTGTTGTCCTTTTTTGCCATTGAATTTCCTAGATTTCAGAACAGGAGAAGAAAGATACATTTGTTAGTAAGAGTTAGTCATCATTTAGGTAGTTGTACATTATGTCCTCATTTTGCATACCAAGCCAGCCAGTCCTACTCTACTCTCTCCAGACCAGACGGAGCCCACTAGCTCCACTTCAGCACATGTCTCCAGCCACAGCTCTGAGCCATTCACGGTTTTCCCCCTTTCAGCCTGGACCTGTCCTTATTACTATATCCAGGCCCTCCAGCTGCAAAGAAAGAACACTTCTTCACTAAGTCCGCACTCCTTGGTATACAAAAGTTTCTTTTGCAATTACTTTGCCCCCTCCCATCCAACTCAAGTCCAGTGCCTAGAGTGAAGGACAGCTAAGTAACAGTGGAATAGTGTTCCAGGTCACATCAGAATGGTTCAAGTACAGGATATGTATTGGAGCTGGTGAGAGAAATCAGACAGAATTTCTGCTCCAAAATTCTGACAGTTTTCTGTTTAGAAAGATCTTCTGACCCTGCCCAATAAAGGTACCCCATCTCTGAGAAACAATGAGGTGTGATGCAGCATAGAAACATTACAAACTTTCACACGGGATAAGAATTTGTAATGTTTCTATGCTGCAGAATATACATTTTCTGATTGACCAGGGACTGTCCAACATTTAATTGCTTTATTATTGTCACTATACCAATGAGTCAGACACTTAGCCAAATCAGAGAAAGACCATCACAGACACAAATCTGAGGCAGTCCAAAGCATCTTTCATATCACCCAAGTGAATCACCACTGTCTGGTAGATTGCAACCTCTTCAGTCACTGGTTGCAGAGTGAAAAATCATGATGCCAGTACAAGCCACCTCCCACCATGTAAATCTGCCTGTAGGCTGGGAACTCCTGGAGTGGACCACAAAGAGTAGGACATAGGTACAGTTACTGTCATACTGGGACAAACATGTTTTTAAGTGCCATTTGCAGTTTGATCTCCCAAAGGCTGAATGGGTTCCATGATTAAAAACTGGCCAACTGAATCATGGCAATAGTGTGATCTCTAATTCTGTGTAACAGCAACATAAAACCACAAACAGCCTTTTTTTAAAAAAACACTCACCGAACAGGCCATCCTTCTCTGGATCCACTGGTTCAAATGATCTGAAATTAAGACTGTTAACCCTACTCTGAACTCCAGTGAGGCATAGCAAACTTCAAGAAAAATTCACATGCTTGAATTGATTTTTCTAGCATGTAGAAGCATTGTCCTTGAAAGAAGGAGATGGATAATGGAGGGAAAGGGTTCCTCTACACATCTATCTTATAGTACAGAGGGTGCTGAAAGGTGTGAAGTAGCCTGTTCATTTCAGTGTGAGATTCTGAGCTGAATAAACACACCCTATGGAGATGCCTACACCCTGAAACAAAACTTGAGTTGTGTAAATTGCTCCAGTCATCTAAGCGGGTGCTCTCCATGCCCCCTCCTAAATGCTTCAAAGGCTGTCACATGAAGAGCTTGTATAGTAAAAAGGTAAGCCCTAACCCCAGAACCTGGATCACATGAGGGCAAATGGGGAGGTAGGGGCATGGTATCACTGTAGATAGGCCTGGGCCCTCAAGATCTAGACACACAGGAAGCAGTGAAGGATTTTGACACTCCCACAGCAGCAAGGCACCCCATATGACTCAGCCTTTATCTGTGGGGCAGGAAGGTGGACTCAGACCCCTCCTTGCTGCCCCAGTTTGGGTGGCAGGAGAGAACATGGGGCTGACAGGTGTCCCTGGCCCTATTCTCTCCCAGTCTCCCTGCCATTCGCCCTCACATTCCCCTTCCCAAGGTACATTCCCTCCACTCCCACTCCCCTGAGCCCCCAACTTTTCCACTCTCCTACCACCCATTCCTATTTAACCCCTCTCCAGAGCCCCCATCCCTCACTGCAGTGTGTGATAACCAATGTCCAGACACCACTAGCTGTTGAACCAATTATTACATAACAAAAGTGTACCAGGAAAGATCTTTTATGAAAGCTTGTAATGTTTGGAACTTGCTCATGATGAGATATGTATATCAGCTGGCCTTTTCAATCTATGTATTATTAAGCAAGTAAAAAAGCCAACCTCATAACTGGAACTATGGTTTCTATTTCACCTCACAGCAGATAGGACACCTTCCAAGTCTGGTGTTTATATGAAACCAACTCCAAGAAATGATCCACTGTCCTGCTCGGAAGAGACAATGGTGGACCATGTACCAATGTAGCTGGGCTGCTGTAAGATGACCTGCATAGCAGCTCTGGGCTGATGGGAAGAGCTCTCACACTGATTGAGACCTTGTGCACACTACCACATATGCTGGTGAAATTTATCTGGCTTGGGGTATATTTTTCCCATACCCCGAATGACCAGTTTTGGCACCATAACAGGAAAAAAGCCTTTTAAAAGCAGGAGTGGGTCTAATGCTGGGTGTCTAGAA
The DNA here is from genome assembly GCA_007922175.1 of Pelusios castaneus. Lineage (NCBI taxonomy): Eukaryota > Metazoa > Chordata > Testudines > Pelomedusidae > Pelusios > Pelusios castaneus. The sequence goes on from ML685821.1 coordinate 4,050,505, forward strand.
GGACAGCTGCAAGGGAGAAGCTATGAAACTCCTTAAAAACCTCTTGGTCATAATGCTTCCAGTAGCAAGTCTCTCCATTAATGCTAGCAGATTCCTTCAGAAGAGGCACACTGGATTTCAAAGCAAGCTAGGTACACTTTGAATTCTACAGCACTGATAGAAACTATAGCACTTCTAGAAATTTTAAATGATGGGAATGGAAGTCCTCTAGCTATTTTTCTGTGTTAATGAATGAGCAATGCCACATGGACATTTTCCTAAAGACCATTGCCCATTTGCATCCCCAAAGATTTACTGGGTGCCATGTGCTATCTTGCCTACAGTTCAGATTAAGACCATTGTAAGCTACATCACATCATATTTTAGCTCCACACAAAAACTACCTCCCCCCTTGAAACCTTTTTTGGAAAACAGCTGTTTTCTCCCAGATATTATAACTTGCAAGCCATCGCTCAAATGACACAATATTTAACATACCAATCCTAACATGAACCCTCCTGAGGCACACACATTTTCAAAGTTCCAAAGGGATAGCCGTGTTAGCCTAGGCCTGCCAAAAAAAACCAAGGAGTCCTGTGGCACTTTTAAAGACTAAAATTTATTTATCGCATTGATGACTTAATAGCAGTGCTCAAACAAATCAATAACAAATCACAGTTTCAAAGAGAAACTGCAGAATTGGAATTTATATGTAAATTTGACTCCGTTGCCTCAGGGTTAAACAGGGACTATGGATTTTAATCTCATTACAACAGGTGATTTGACCTCACCTTCCTCTATACGCTGTTCCCAGTGTTTGAATCCCAACACCTATTCTGATTTGCTGTTACAGCCTGACCTGATCCTGTGTCATACACTTCCCTGCATTTAATTTCCTCTCATTCCGTAAATTTCCCATCTTCAAAGCATCTGACAAAGTGGGATTTTCTCTCACAAAAGTTCATGCAATAAATAAATTTGTTAGTCTTTAAAAATGCCACAGAACTCCTTGGTTTTTTTTGTTTTGTTTTTTTCATTTTCAAAGGAATCTGATTAAGCATACTGGCTATGTCTACTCTTACAAGTTAGTTCGAATTAAGGAGGCTTAATTCGAACTAACTAAAGCCATGGCTACACTAGGCTTTAGTTAGTTCGAATTAAGGGCTTCCTTAATTCGAACTAATAAATTCGAATAGGGTATTCGAACTAAAGGGTTAATTCGAACTAACTAGTTCAAAATAGCCAATGTGGCCATGTTAATTCGAACTAATTTCTTAGTTCGAACTAATTGGCCATTGAAATGAATGGGTATCGCTAATTCAAACTAAGCAAGTGCCATGAATGGCACTTGCTTAGTTCGAACTAACTTTTTCTAGTTCTAATTAAGCTAATTCGAACTAACTAAAATTAGTTCGAATTAGTTAGTTTGAACTAACTAATGCGAACTAATTTTAGCAAGTGTAGACATAGCCATTGATTTCAGAGGACTTGGAAAGATTGATCATGAAATAAAAGTTACATGCAGCCTTAACTATAGTGGTGCTCTTATACCCCTGTAATGTAAAACTCAAGGAACTAGATTAGTCAATATGGAGGATGGGGCCTTTATCTTCATAGCTGTGTAACTGCAAATGCCATCCCACATTCATACTGTGCTTTTGCAGTCACATATGAAAGGTGACAGTCATCAATCATAAGTAAAAATGAATAGAGAATTAAGTTAAAACACAAAGCTTTGCTTTGAACAGTATTTACTGATGTCTGTGCAGTTAGCCCCCTCTAAAAGCAAAGGATTTTTAAAACATGGAACTAAATGCACAAACATATTTTACACATCAACTTTTAAAAGAGTTTAAGCCATTGCTAACTCATGAACTTTTTTGAGGCTTAATGCATCTTAGGTTGTTCAGTTGTGTATAAATTTCACACATCCCTAGTACATGCTGATCTTTTATTCCATTCAGCTAGTGGGGCCAATTCCTTTAAAATGGACAGCATGCTCCGTCCGCCACAGACTAATGGGACTATGGTCACTGTGACCAATAATCTTAGATGAACACCCCCCCCCCCCACTTCCTCCTCATACAGTCTGGGACACTAAGTTAATCACCTGACATGAGTGTTAACTATATGTCCTTAGAACATCACTGTTCACAGCATTTTTACTAGGGTACACAATGAGAGTGAGCGAGCACACAATCATAGAATCATAGAATAATAGGGTTGGAAGGGACCTCACGAGGTCATCTAGTCCAACCCCCTGCTAAAAAGCAGGACCACTCCCCCTAAATTATCCCAGCCAGAGTTTTGTCTAACCGAGCCTTAAAAATCTCCAAAAATGGAGATTCTACCACCTCCCTAGATAGCCCATTCCAATGCTTCACCACCCTCCTAGTGAGAAAGTTTTTCCTAATATCCAACCTTGACCTCCCCAGCTGTAATTTGAAACCATTGCTCCTTGTTCTGTCCTCTGTTACCCTCAAGAACAGCCTAGCTCCCTCCTCTTTGGAGCAACCCTTCACGTAGTTGAAGGTTGCTATCAAATCTCCCCTCAGTCTTCTCTTCTGTAGGCTAAATAAGCCTAGTTCCTTCAGTCTCTCCTCATAAGTCATGTGCCCCAGCCCCCTAATCATTTTTGTTGCCCTCCGCTGGACTCTTTCTAATTTGTCCACATCCTTTCTGTAGTGGGAAGCCCAAAACTGGACACAGTATTCCAGATGTGGCCTGACCAGTGTCGAATAGAGGGGAATTATCACATCCCTCGATCTGCTGGCAATACTCCTACTGATGCAGCCTAATACGCCATTGGCCTTTTTGGCAACAAGAGCACACTGTTGGCTCATATTCATCTTCCCGTCCACCATAACCCCCAGGTCCTTTTCTACAGCGCTGCTACTTAGCTCTAAATGGTCAACGTAATTAGATACATACAAAACAACTTTAAAGTTCAACACACACTCAGCTGGTCAGTAGAACTGAGGGGTTCGCTGGTTTGTACAGCCTCTTCTGTGTATATCCAATACCTGGATGCGTCTCAGTCCTTTGTTTCACAGCTCCCAGTATAGAAGAGTTGATTTAGGAGTCAGAAGCAGGAACGAAGACAAGATGGTGATGGCACAGCTACATTTTATGCTCCTTTGTCATGTGGCTTGTTCCAAACACAACCATGCAGCACATGGCCTCAAAGTCCCTGTCCATAAACATGTTCTTACATGTGCTGTTTACTCAGAAGGTGTAGCTAGCCATGGGTTCTTTCATTGGATTCATTGTACCTGTGAGTTCCCTTCATCGGCCATTAAGCAGGCTCAGTGGTGCTGCCCTCTCGACTGGCGTATTGGCCAGAAACACAGCACAAATATGCCATTTGGACCTTAACTCCAATCTGACACATACCTGTGAACATGTTTATCAATATTAGCAAATTATAACCATGCCAATGGTACTTGACATGGCATATCTCTTATTGTAATTTCACAATATTGATTGCAATAGTGTTATAAATGGTCTGTATAAATGTATGTTTGTTGAATGTATCAGTGTAGCATTAATATCAGGTAGTACAGTCTTACCTTTTATCTCAAACATTAAACTTATTTAACAGAAAATTCCTTTGGGGGAACGGGCCATTCATCTTCATGTATGAGCAGGAAAAGGGTCAAAGACCAGATTCTGATCATCTTATTCATTCTGAATAATCTCATGGTCATATAAGACTACGTGTAAAGTGAGGAGTTGTTCAGGGTGAGTAATACTGTCAGAACCTGTCCACAAATGAGGACTTATTTTGTTCTTAAATAGAATCCAGTAGAACAATAAGGAAAATTCTAAGAACTTATTTCATTCTTAAATAGAATCCAGTAGGGCTGAAAAGAAAACATACAGAATATTAATGGATCAGATCTTCAGGTGGTGCAAATTGTTGTAGCTTCATTGAAGTCAATGGATCAGTGCTGACTCATATAAGCTAAGGGTCTGGCCCAATCTTCCCTCTTATTTTCCCACAAAATGGTAAAGTCACCATGATTTGATATGTACTGAAAATATTCTTCAAAAAATGTTAAAAACAAACACACTGAGATGGATGTTACTTGAAACTTGGTGATTTAGAACAATAATTTCAAAGATAATGTCCCTTGTTCTCTTTCTTAAAGCTACATTTTGCAGATCACAATAAGAAAATATTGTTAAGGTCATTGTCATCCTGCCAAAGCCAGTTTTGATTTTAAACTTTGATCAACATATTTGTAGAATTTTATGAATTCTGCCCAGAAGGTAGAGGCATACTTACCTTTTCAGACAAATTACACTATGGAGGAGAAACCACTTCTGATCGCTTGATGCTATTCAAAAAGTTTTCACAAATATCCCAAAAGCTTAAGGTTAAGTTGAGATCATGCTGCACTACTGAATTCAACTGACGGAGTCTATTTTCAAATGAATCATGCAAAGAGACTAATGACACACCATTGCAGTTCAGTCTCTCTCTCTCTAAATGATTCATAAATCTAATATTAGAGCAGAAATTAAAAAAGAAGGTGTAGGTGGGTAGCAATGCAGTTAGTGGACCAGGGATCAGAGCAGCTACCTTTGAGCACTCTTTGCTAGCTTTTCACTGAGTAGCACTGACTGTAGATGCAAAGGAAATAACCATATCATGTTCTCACATATTAAACTGTAGCATACTATGATGATTGTTATTGAGTCATCTGATAAATTTCATTTTACTGTAAAGCGCTACACTGTTTAACGTCCACCCTCGGGGTGTTATTCATCGAGGGGTG
>ML685821.1:4055274-4109936 GCA_007922175.1 Pelusios castaneus
GTGCTGACCTTTCTCTGGTGAGCTCAGACCTACATGCCAGTCCAGTCACCTTTAAGACCAGGCACTGACCTTTCTCTGGTTTTGGCTATGGACAGAGCCCACTGGCTATCGTAGCCGAGGCCATGGGGCGTCTTGACCCTGTCCAGCCTACTGTCTGCCTCAGTGTCTCCAGAGCTGATATTTTATAGAGCTTTAGCCCCCTGTGCCCCTCCTGTTTTTACAGAGGTTCCCACGTCTTTGCAACATTGTCATCGGTTCCCATACGCTTCTGCATTTTGGCAACATTGCTATCAAGGAGCTATTAGGGAGTTAGCTCTCAGGGAGCTATTAGGGAGCTGGCTATCAGGGAGCTATCAGGGAGTTCTATTTCGAGAGGTCATTGCAACCTTGTTGGGTATTTGAGGCTGCAGGTGCTTGTTAGGGCTGCAGGTGCTCGTTAGGTGACGTCTGAGTTCTTGGCATAGGTTCATGTGAGCTGTTATGCTAAGGCCTTTGAAAATTGGTTCAGGCTTGGGCCTATACTAGCAAACTATTAATTCTATAAAATCAAAAATATAACTTCCGATTCCTAAACCCACTTTCTACATTTACAAGGCCCTTTGTCTCCATCACCTACACTCTGACTTCTGATCACTCTCCACTGGAGCACATTCTGATATTCCAACTCTCTAAACAGCTCCCAACAGTTACTTAAACCAAATGAACATGCAATAGACACCTGCCAGTTTCCTTCTTTTCTTCTAGATTTACGCTTGACAAAGGCTCAAGACAGGCAATATTCAATCATGGTCAAGTAAAAGCTTTAGGGGTCAGGTTCTGCCATTCTTATTCCTGTTGAAATCAGTGTGACTACTTGCACAATAAGGTACTACTCAACTTGAATAAAGACAACAGACTATGGTCCTTCAGGTCTAATATCTAGTAATCCTACAGAGTTAAAAATGGGCGATTTACATCATTAGAAAGGGAGCACACAACTTTCTAGCAATACACACTTGCTTTTAGCACAGAAAATTCCTACAACACCAGATCTTAAAACTGTCACATTTTAATATATAGTAATATATAATATTTTACTTTATTTGTAGGGATTCCTAAAATGTTACCAGCTATAAACTTTCTTGCCATCTGAGCCTTGCGTAGTTGGCCTCATAATTTTTAAAATTCTCTAAAACAGTTTTTTTATAAGATATGTGGCTTACACAGAATATATGAAAGCATACAGTGTTTTACTGTATATAACTATTCTTTTGAAGAACTCAATATATTTACTACAACTAGTTTCCAGTTTTTAAAACCCTTTGCCTTACTGAACCAACATTATTCACTGTGAACATTTTAGGAAAGATGTTGGTGTCATGTGCATGCATGATGGGGCAGCTACCCCGCACTGACTAATAAAGGATGAAAAGGGCCAAAGAGCTTCAGCCAATGGAAAAGTGTGGCAGTAGAGCCAGTCAGAGCTAGTCCACCCTGGGAGTTTGGACAAGAAAGTTGAAGGAGTTGGTTGATTTGCTGGTGGGAGAAGGTTTGCTGCCCAGCTGGCTGGAGGAGTCAACACCCTGGACATCATAGTGGCTGAGTACTGGGACTTAGTGGGAGCTAAAGACCTGAGGTAAGGGCCAACACCAGACTGGGGTTGTGGGGAAGTGGCCCAGGGAATGGACTGAAGGAAAGTGACAGTGCAGAGGTTGCTGCACAAAGGGTCCCTGTGCTGGGGCCTGAAGAAGTCGGTGGGTCTGGGTCCCTCCCCGCTCTCCCAGACTGCCAGCAGAGTGGTGGCAGAATAGTAGGGGGTCAAAGAGTGGAGAGTGGTCAGGCCAGGCTAGTAAAACCTCCCCCAGAAGGAGGGAGGGGTATATGGACAGATACTCCACCGGAGGGCTGAGCAAACAAATAAAAAGTTGATGGGGCACAGGCTGTGGATGGGGAACCACTTAAGCAATTACCCAATAACACCACCAGGAAGTGCCAGTCCAGCAGGGAGCATTTCCAGCCCATCCCAACATGTAGAACCAGCAACTATGATCCTAACTGGATTGCAGTTAGTCTCCTTAATGGCTAATTTTGGGGTTATTCTTGTCTCTTGCAAGTTCCATAATCTGGCTGCAGTTCCTGTAAAATTGCTGTCTGCCACATTTAGCAGCCTCCCCTCCATAGTCAACAGGTTCATGTTTCCTGTGGCTATTATGGAAGTCATGGCTGCAGAAGGTGAGCTGATCTTTCAGTCAGGTAGAGCCTCTCGAGAGCTTTGAACATCAAAACAGAGACCTACCTAATCGTGTAAAAGCATTTCCCTTTTCCCAACAGCATTAACTCAGTCTGTCTGAATTCCAGCTTTAGTCAGCTGATGTTCATCCAGGTGCTAATTTTGGCTTTGTCTATTCAGAAAACTGCCATTTATGTTGATATTAAGGAGATAAAGGGCTAGGTGTCTAGTTCTTATTGCCAGAGTTTCAGCCCGTGCTTTCTTAGCAGCTCTCTCAATTAGGTGTTGGTTAATAGCTCGGAGAGAACTAAGTTTTGTGGAATTTAGGAGGCGAGAGGCCTGAAGGGAGGAGGATAATAACCCATAGGTCTCTCCTGGTGTAGTGTGAGAGGAAGGACCTAAGCCATTTCTGGACATTTCCATTCACCTCTGCAGCCTCTTGAAGCTATCAAATGCCACAGATGCATCCAGCACAATGAATTCAGAGGGACTTCCCATAACTATAAACAGGAGAAGGTAATCCACCAAAACTACTAAGGGTATATCTCTAATGCAATGTAAGCCTGGGCTCAGACTCCCTCTCCATATACTCACTCATCTCCCTGACTCGGGCTCAGACCCAAGTCCTAAGACCCCATGAGGATGGAGGGTCTAAGCCCGAGTCAAAGTAGGACCTGGGGGGTTGAGCCTTATTGCTTTGCAGTGTAGACACAAACCCCCTCAGACTTGGGTCCTTGGAATCTGCCAAAGGTATCCCATAATGCTATGGGCTGACTTCCTTTGTCCTCTTTCTCCCCAAAATTGCCAGGCAACTCCAGGGAAATGGAAGCACCTTCCTTGTTCCAGCACAGCTGCTCAGCATTACTTCCATTTTATTCTGACGGGCAAGCTGCAAACACGTCTTCAGAGAGCCTTTGGCATTTGCAGAGGCTACCGATCAGAAGAAGTCCTTTGTAAATGTTGTGGTCATGGGAGCGCAGTGAGATTCTGGTTTATCTCTGGTGCAAGGCCAGCAAAACAATTAATTTTTAGTAAGCATTCCAGGATTGACCATGCATACCGCAAATAAAGAAACTGGCAGAATTGAAAATTTACCAGCCCAGTGGCCAACAGAGGGAGTGGAGTAACCAGCTCAGAAATGAGGACCAGAAAACCATTGCCCACAACCACACCACTGGCAACCTGCTGACATGGTGACTGTTTTTGGATGAGTTTGAGAGGATGCTGGGACAGTACCAAGTACTGAGCCACCATCCAGCATGGTGCCCTGATGTCTCCCAAAGCCAGTGTAGGAATCGATAGGAGCCAACAGCAGATGCCAAGTGAGGCAAATGAAGTGACTTTGCTGATGAAATTGGTCCTAGAGGAAGAGCACATCCAGGGTCATACTCAGAGGAGCTTTCTGATGCACCCTCAGAAAAATAGTCTGCTGAGAAACTGGCAGCAGAAACATAAGAGAAGCTGCCCTAAAGCCTGGTAAATTCATGGTTCCATTTTTGTCTTTACTAATATAGGAATGGAAGGGATTTCTGCTCTATGAACAAATGCAAAAGCTATTATAAGCCCCAGGTAGCAGTGTGTATCTACTAATGGCAGATTGCAAGCCAGTGCCTTGGCATCCTCCCACTACCCTTTGTGTGGAGACCAGAATACACAAACCAGTAAAACAAACATATACAAGAGAATTCTTACTAGGAAAGCACACTTTTTGGCTAGTACATTCCTGTTTGTTAAAAGAACCTTATTTTATCTTCTCTGTACATGCACCACTCAGGACCAACCCTACAGTGTAACAAGCTGCCTGAAAAGACTGAAGTGTACTTGTGGGGCTGGAGGGTGGGGTGTGGGGAGGGGTGTTAGAGGTTCAAATGCAGTCCATTTCAAATATAATCCCTTTCTCTTAAAGGTCATCCATGCATTCCATGGATGACAAAATCATTAGTCCCAAATTTGACTGGGGGTGTGAATTCAGTTCAAAAATTGCCAGCAGGAGAAGGGGAACAGCAGTGGAGTTCTATGTGTTTGTATGCACACCTAACAAGTTGTACTGGAAGCCAGGGGGAGGTAGCAACCCAGTGGCTTTCAAACTTTTTTTCACAGGACCCAGTTGAAAAAAATCATTTATGCCCACAACCCAACAATTACATCTTTCAGCAATGCGTTCCAGTCTTTCGGTGGCAACAACAGGGCACAGTACTGGGTCCCGACCCATGGTCTGAAAACTACTGCACTAAGCCATAAAGATGCTAACACAACATTCTGCTGATTTCCTCATGAATTCTGACCTACCCCAGGAGCAGATAGCTGCAAACTTTTCCTGTAATAGGAACTCCTGATACTCCACATTTCAGGGAAGGGTATATTTTTCAGGGCTACCTGAGTAGCTCACCATCCCATTTCATTTGTACATGTGCTGTTTAGTCACCATACTTTTGAATACTTTGGTGGCATACATTCCCCCAGTAGCTTGGAATAACACCTCTCTTTGCCAATAGGGCATCACAAGAACTGTTATGTCCTCCAAAATGTGCAGTGTCTGAAATGACAGATAAACTTATATAAGAAGGTGTGGCCACCAACCTCTCTTCAAACTCCATTTTTAAAAAAAAGTTGTGATTTTTAACTTACCATTCTCTCAGCATTTCTTTCTCTGCAATTAATCTGGCTATGTCCATGTAGCTTCTGTGGTCTATGCCAATACACTGAACTTCTGTTTCAAAGAGTAACATTTTCTATCCTTGCTATTCCAAAATTATTCCCCCAAACTGTACTCCAAGGGGTAGGTTCATGTGGATTCACCAGACGCAGTCAAAGACCATTGAAAAGATGGATGATTTTTATTGAATGCCAGGATAAATAACCCGGAGCAAGCAAAGCAAAGTAATAAGTGGCAAGAGCTTACATCCCTTCAGCAGCCGGGGACCCCTGACGACTGTGGGCGACCCCGAGGAGGTTCCTGAGGCACCTTGATCCTAGGTTACCAAGGCAACCTGGTCCATGGTCCTATGGTGAAGTCCACAGGTTCCCAGAGCCCCAGTGGCTATGCTAACATATAGCATATCAGGAGCAGGTGGGGTGATCAAGCCCGCTTTCCCTTCAGACGCTCAAACTCAAGGCCGAGGTAACTTGAAGGAACAGATAAAAGTATATCACAGCCAAGCCTTGCAAAACAGCAACACTTTATATCAGGCCCCAGCTGGTTCCCACAGAAGGCTGGCTCCAGCTGGTGTGGGCCATGAAGCCCAGCATCAGTTCATGGTTGGGTTGCTCATGGGGGGAGGGTGTGAGCGCCACTGTTTGTCCATCACAAAATCTTTCGCTTTAGCCCTACAAAAATTATTTTCCTTGTGCTCTTGCACCAAGCTACTCAAGATAATAACTCTCTGTGTTGTTTCTTATTCCAAGTGTCTTGACCTCATCAAGGTGTAATATCTCCATAGCCCACCCACACTACAGAAGCCTGTCTCACTGTACCTTCATGGACCATTCCAAGAGGAAGGTGTTTCTGTGATGAACTTATGGATGAAGTTCTGGACAGGGCAAGCAAGCAGGTTGAATACCAAAGGCAAAAGGATTTGCAGCAAGAGGAAAGATAGTCTTAGAGGCAAGCGGAAAGGATCAGGCAGACTTTGCAGCTTGAGGACAGGGTAGCTGTGCAGCAACAGGTGTTAACTTTACAGCTCCTGGAAGAGGAACAATTATTAAGGGAGGAAGATAAAGCACAACAGAGAGAGCTGTCTGAGTAGCTGCTGTCTCTACTGTCTGCAAGAGTGCAGGATCCTGCTGAGCCAGCATCATAGGCTGCACCCCTCTATGGTAGCCTGGCTTACATTTCAGGAACACCTTGGACAACTCCATGACTGAGTTGACCATGCCACCAGGGCCTCTGGACAACTGGACAGGCCAAATATGCCCCCTGTACTCCTTACTGCTAAACTCTTCCTTGTGGATGCCTCCAGCCCCCTTCCTTGGCACCAACTGGTGGCAAATTTGGAAGAAAAGGAAAGGAGAACAGGGCATCAGAGGAAATACAACAATGTGTGGAGGGGAGATTTTTCTTTTATACAGAAATTTTATTGCCATCACTGCAAAACATCGTATCAGCTGTATTTCAAATAATAAGAGTAAACACATGATTGGGGTAATAGAGAGGCAAAACCCTGTCTCAATACAGCTATATACATCAGTTATTTACATTAATTCATACCATTCTCCTCCACACACCCCATTTCATAAGTGGACAAGTAATTCAAAATCATGATGCAGGGCAATCAACCACCACCCCTCCCCAAGCAGTCAATGCCTTCCCTCACAAATACATTCATAAACATGTTGTTTTTCCTGCACCTGCTGAGAGTGAAACTAAACCTTCCTTTGCCAGTCCCTCTGATATCAGGGTACAGTTCCAAAGTCAAGGCACAAGAGGCTTTGTGATGTTTCCCAAAATAACAGTGGGCACAGTAACTCTGTTTATGATACTGTCATATAGTGGGAATAGTGTCCCAGCCTGTCCATGAATGTAGACGGCCAGTCATTGGAAAACCCTGGCATCATGAACTTTTCCAGTGCAGCCAACCCTGATGTTCATAAATCAGACTTTATGGTCCATGAAAGTCTGCATCATTTTGGAGTAGTACCTTTGTGGTTTATGTATTCATGTGTTCCTTGAGGAAGACAAACTATGGGCATATGAATCCCATCAATGGCCCCAGTGCAGTCTTCAGGAATATCTTTCAAGCCAGCCATCTCCACTAAACCCCATACCTGATTGCTTCAGAAACTTTGCCACCACAGTCAACTTTCTAACACCAATCTGTGGTGACCAGCTTCCAGATGGTTGTGGCAGCTTGCTTCTGGACTATCTGGCTTCCCTCTTTCATAGGTCTTTATGCTGGAGGGTAGAAGCAAGCAGCCCATGAAGCTTTAGGTATGTAGCTTTCTTCATGTGAAAGTTCTGGACCCACTGATGGTCATCCCATGTCTACATGATGATATGGTCCCATCAGTCTGTCTTTGTGGCCCTTCTCCAGAAGTGCCCATCTAGGTAGGCAATCAGCGGTTCACAGATTGTCATCAGCAGCGTCAGCCGGTTTGAGTCTGCCATGTCTGTGTCCTCCTCCTCCTGCTCTGTCATTAGCTTTGTCAGGTGCCTTTGGTGGGTCAGACGATGCTGCTGAACTGCTCATCAACATCTCATGGAAATTCTACTCATGTCCTGAAACAGGAGCAAAAGCCCAAGAAGAAGAATTTCTTGAAATGGGGACTCCTTCACACTGGTGGCTCCATCTGCTGGAAACACACAGATCAAAATGACTGCTCAATAGGATGTGTTGGCAGGTTTTTCAAACTTCCTGTAACATGCAGGTTGGACAATTAAGTTTTCCCAAACTGCACCATGAACGAGAGGCTACTGTGGACAACTTTTGGGAAGGTGCTAGAAAGTCTGGGATGGTTGGACTCGGGTTTGCATACTACAGTATGGCCACCGGAAATCAGAGCTCCCACCAAGGTTAAAAAATTCTTAATCAAGGGTGGACAATAAGTGTGGATGCTCAATCCCTAGGTTCTCAACCTAACCATGGGCTTACACTGCAGTGCAGATATACTGCAAGTGTTGTCTTTTTACCAGGTCCTTAGGCCTACAGCCTAACTGAGAAGGATCTGGTTCTACTCACACATCTACAACAGCAAATAATGGCACTGTTCTGTGCCATCGTTTACCCATCTGTAAAATGGGAATAAAATACTTCCCTATCTTACTGTGGTGCTGTGAGTAAAATCCACTAATGTTTAAAAAGCACCTTGAATTCCTCATAGGGAAGCTAATACAATATACAAATTTGAGATATTATTTTTATTTTTACTGCTTTAATTAAAAACATACTTAATCCATATAGAAAGTACAGTCAAATATCTGGACTAGGTAGCTAGCAACAGTATATATGTCAAACAGTATTGAGTTATATATATTGAGCCATGTAATTTAGTATAACAGGTTTAAGAACATACAATATTTAAAAATAGATAGCCTCTGCATATCAAAATGGCAATAGCAAGGCATCTGTAAAAAAGGAAAAAGGAAACAAATCCACAGTGACAAACATCAATACTGCACACTACAGTCGTTCATCATCAGGCTTTGAAAAAATGATAGTAAAATGGTGGAGGTTACAGAGGAAGTTTCTGTCTCTACTCTGATGGTTTCATTTGTCAACAGATGAATTTAGCTCCATGACAAGACAACATTAAGGAAACTATTAAGCAATAGATATACCAAATGTTATTTGTTTAAACTATCAAAACTTATTATTGTCAGAGCCACTGGCAACATGACAGGCTTGAAGAGAGAGACTCAAAAGGCTGGTTGCTTTTTGAACTAACTAGTAAAAAAAAATGCAGTTAACAGACACAAAAGGCTAACAAAACTTTTTCTTATTTTATCTTCCTTGATGAGATAATTCTAGAAGAAAGCCAGACTAATAAATGCAAAGGAAAATCTTGATTTTATATATAATCTTAGAGGTAATTATACATGTAGGTTCAAGTCTCTGGTGAACAGTTTGTCCATTTTATGGATGTGGTCATACCCCAAAGCTGGCTGATCACGAGGCCACAGAATGTCCTTAGGAAAGTTAGCTGTGGCTGGAAATCTAAGGCTTGCAACTCCTCCCAATTTAGCACCATCTGTAAAATTAATTAACATTGAATTTATTTCCTCCTCCAGATCATTGGTGAATCAATAAATATAAAACGAATTAAGGGTCTCAAGCCAAAGGTAGGTGGACAACTGCCTCTTTGTTCATGATCTCACCAGTGAAGCCAAGAACTAAATGATAGAGCTGGTTGGAATTTTCTGTCAATATAACTTTTCAATGGAAAATGCAGTTTTTGAAAAACTGACAATTTCTACAGCACCATTTTGATTCTATGGATATATTTATTCATTTTAATTTTCCATTAGGAAAATGTAATCGAAACATTTCACTGTTGTGGTGAACCAAATAATTTTAATTTCCAGTCAGTCTGACATTAAGCTACATCTGCCTAAGATGCTGTGGTGTTTCATGGGAAAATGTAGCTCAAGTGCCTTCATGCCTGTATTCCTTCTTAGAATCAGGCTCTCTGGCTTGCCTACATTTCCCGTGATACATTGTGGCTTGCCCTCTAACTAAGCCACATTGTGCATCAGGGAAGTAAAATGTCTGTGATGCATCCTTGAAACTGTAGTTCTTCCAGGAAGCCCAGCTTTTAAGAAAGAATGAGAGAATGAGGCATCTGAACTACAGTTCCCATGAGGCACTTAGACACCTCAGGTATATGCAGCTTAATATCTAACTGACTGGAAATTAAAATTTTTGATTTGAATTAACACATCCAAATGAAATGTTTTGATTTTGGAAATGTAGGAATGTTTCTTTTTGGTGGAAAACGTTAAAACAAATTATTTTACCATCACCAAATTGAAATTTTTTGGAATGTTTTCCTACATGAAAAATTTTAGTATTTCAAATTTTCTTCACAATTTGGGGCAAAAACAAATTTTGAATTACCGCAATTTCTTGTGGGATGGAAAATCTGATTTTTGCATAACTCTACTAAATGGTCACAAAAAGTGAAGATGTGGTTCTTCTCCGTCAGAAGTAAGGCACATTGGTAGGTTAATGTGGTGAAGTATATGCTGTTACACCCCAGGCCTTACCTGTCCTGTGAATAGACACTTTTAGTTTCCAGGAAACTCAATTTAGCACCTCTCAGGAGCAATACAGTTAAATAAAACATTTTCCTTAAAAATCAACTTCATCTCCAAAAATGAAATGCTGCATGATCTCTACTTCCAGTAAGCGGAATTTGGCCCACAATAATGCTCATTCAATTGTTAATAACGTATCCATCCTCAAACTAAAGTATATGCTTTACAGCAAACAGAATTTTAAGAAACTAGTTCAGACAGCCTATTTGTTCTAAAAGCATGACTTCTAAGTGACCAGTTGAATAGGAAGCCATCAGAGGAATGCCACTTACAATCTGGCAGGGAGGGGCAACTCTCATAGAAACCAAAGCTACAAAATGAAAAGAAATAAAAATGTTGTTTCCTGAAAGCAAATCACTTCCCCAGGCTGAATTACAAGCCAGTCAATTTGCTCAAATGGCCCCTTGCTTGATGTGGTTGAGGTCTTGCTGCTATTCAGCAATCACACTCCATCTATGTATAGAAAGAGTGACAAACAGAAGCCAATGGCTGGCAAACAGAACGATGTCAGAGCCCCCAATACTGTAAATTTTACCAGCAGAACTAATTTGGACTGTCATGGACAGGCACAATTAACATGAACTGACACCACTGTGGTCTGATAATGAGGTAACAAAATAGAACTGTCAGAGTGCTTCCCTGTGCAATGATAAATGATGTCATCTCTACTTCGGAACGTTGCAGATGAAAGGAATGCTTACCCACACAAATCACCGAGTGAGAATGACAGGAGAGTATTACATCCAAGAATGGAAAAATAGCTTAGATTGCCCAATTCCACTTGATATGGACTCAGCAGCAAAATGAGGACAGACACATGCATGAAATTAAGTCACAGGCCACAACTTTTATTAAACTTTAACACAGGGGAGGACCGCTACTTGGCCATCACCTACAGGCATGTAATTGGTTCCAGTGCATGGCTTACAGGGCTCCTTGACAAATAACATTTAACTACCACCAGGGTTACAGGGCAGCTTACCATATAACCCATAGCATGGAGTAAGGTCTCCTCAGGCTACCCCCTCTCCCCGACCCCAGGACTCAGCTCTCTCTCTTAGTCCTACCACTCTTCCTTTGTGATGAGAACAGAGGATACAGCAGGATGGGGAATGGAGCCAAGAAAGGATCCATTTAACTCCCAAACCCCGTCAAATCCCAGTAGCTGAGGAATGCTGGCCAATCAGCACCCCTTTCTCCTTTCTGGCCAATGGGTGCCAAAGACTCTCAGGATTATTTTCCCTTGGCAAGTGTTTCCCTCCTTTGCCACTGGAACTATTCCCCTTTCACTGCCAGCCCCATCAAGTTCACCCATCTGTTGATACAGTTGATAAAAATATCAGGAAACACTGCCTTTGGTTCTGGGAAGATATCGACAATTTGGTGAGCAGCAAAAATATCTAAGGATCCTATGATTAAAAATCCTAATGGCCAGATTCTGCCTTATTTTTGGATGGGTGAATAGTATAGGGTGTAAAGAGTTTCTCCTGCTGTCACAACTGCCCCAGAGATGCATGACAATGGAATAGTGAGAAGGCAAAGTCAAGACTCCACCCTCAGATGCAGGTAGGATGACCAGATAGCAAATGTGAAAAATTGGAATGGAGCTGGCAGCTATATAAGAAAAAGCCCCAAATATTGGGGCTGTCCCTATAGAATCAAGACATCTGGTTACACTGGATACAGGTCAACAGAGCTACCAGCCATGCAGGTGAGGAGAGCATGCTGAACTTCATAAAGCGGTATAGCAATGTGAATGAGTAAACTACTAGTGAGTGTGTGCATTGATCCCCCTCTGTGCCCAAGCTACAGAAGCTATGGCTCTGTTACAGCCCCACTTATAGAGCCTTGGCTCTTTAGTTCAAGCTGTACTGGCTAGCTCACAGTTTTAGCCCTGGAGGTTCCTGGTTTCAATCCCTGCTGTGTCAGCCAAGATGGTGGCCAAGATGCAGGAGGGATAATGCCTCCCTAAGGCAAAAAGTCTCCTGTTTGCTTCCTCTAAGGCAGTGGAGCTTTGGACTACTTCCAAAGCAGAGTTGTGCCTAAATGGCACAAACAATCTCTAAATGAGTGATGAACAGATTTTGCCATTTTTAATGGGTGTACTCACTGAGAAAGATGATGCTCAAAATCAGCATGGCCAAAGAAGACAGAATCGGGGCTTCAATTTTTCAGTCTTCTCACTTAAAATAAAACTGAAGTTAGAGAATGAATTACAGATTCACTAGTGCAAATCAAGAGTAACTCCACTGTCTTCTCTGAAACTAACCTATATTTACACCTATGCAAATGAGATGAGAATCTGGACAAGTTGTTTATACCCATCAATCATGGAGTCTTCTTTGCTAATTGCTTTACTTGCAGCTAATAAAATTATTATGACAACATGAAACATTTATTTGGAGGGTATTTAATCATCTATCTGTTAATTTCTTTGCAAGTCCAATGTGTCAAGCAAAATTATAATATCCATCATACAGATATTTCCTGGAAAAAAAACCAGAGGGGTAATCTTGAAAGCAAAGAAGAAAATGCAACAATAACTGGTTATTATGTTTCAGGACACATCCAAACAAGCTAAAACATTTAAAGTTTTTAACAGTGCGTTGAAATTACAAAACAGCAAATTAGCCTATTTTAAATGGCAATTCCAGGCAGACTAATAAATAGCTAGAAGCAAGTTCATATTTTTAAAAGTCATTCACATTAGCCATCCTGATAATATTGAATTCTCTGTCCTTTAGGTCATCCAAGTATTCACTGACAAGGTTTTTCTTCTTCAAACTTCAGCATATGTAACATTGTATGCTGTTTTAATGCTCTTATCCCTTCTCTGGCCCACTTCCAAAGAGGCCTCAACTACTATATAATTTTCAGTTCCTCTTCTTTATCCCTCTACAGTGAGTGAACGTGACTTCCTCAGGGTACAGTCTGGACTCTTGGATTCTGCGCTTCCCTAATTGCCAAACTGGTGTTCACTATGCCTTGCTTTGCTGTGTGAGCTGCCATTCTGCACACTCACCCTGGCCTCTAGCATGCAAGTCACTCCCAGACATATACCGGAGTGCTGTGCCCAGCCACTCCTGAATTACATATACAGCAACACCTGCATACCCCTAGCCTCAGCCATGCACCCTGGAAATGTGCCTCTTACACTGTACAAGACTCCACTAATTAGAATAAGCTCATTAATTAGTTTGTCATTCTTTCAAAGAGTATGAAATATGCACCAGCCTTTGTAACCTGAGCAGATTCCACAAACATCAATCAAAAACACAGTGGCTTAGATAAAACATTAAGTTTATTAACTACAGAAAGACAGATTTTAAGGGATTACAAGTGGCAGATCAGAAGATCTGAATTAGTTACAAAAAGAATTTAAAATAATAAAACCACAACCTGTTGCCCAAACTTTACCAGGCTAAGTCAAATATGAAGCAATAAAATTTCTCTTACTCAAAGCCTACCGCAGTCTGTGCTAATTGGAAAGTTTGTCCAGTTAGGACCACTCCTACCACTCCTCCCAGTTCAATGATATTTCTGTCATCTAAACCAGCAATTCTCAACCACTGTGCCAGGACACGTGTTGTGAAGAGCCAAGAAAATGGCTGGAATTGGCCTAGGGTGGGTGGGCTGGTGAGTCCTGTAGGGTATGTCCAGGTGGATTTCTTCTCCACTTCCTGTGTGGATCTCCCCAGTTCACCTCCCACCCAGTTAATCTGTTCACTGAAGCCAGATTTGCCCCTCAGTTAATAAGACCATTACATTTCACTCTTATCCTCTATTAGCCAAAGCCTTGCACTGCATGTGATGCACTGACATACTACCCAAGGGAGTATTGTGAGGCAGAGTGCCTCCCAGAGGTCCCCAGGGCTTGTGGATAATTCATCTGTTGCTACATCTCTTTACTGGATTCAGTTTACTCTTCTGCAACCACACCCTCTCCATCCCTTTTGCCTGGGCACACAGGAGTGGGTGGAGGGATACAATGAAATTCTGTTTGTTTGCAGTCAATGCTGATACTGAAGCTAATCTCATGAAATTATTTATTTTAAATATTATTTTATTTTATAAAATTGTTTATTTTGTTAATATGGAAATATGTTTGCACAGTTACATTTATCTTTTGTGTTTGCTATAGACTAAGGGCCAGATTCAGATATAGTGTGAGTGTGTGCAACTCCACTGAGGCCCATGCATTAATGCCCACCATGTTGAACCCATTTTCCCGAGGTCTGATTTTGGTCAAAAGTGTTTAGTAGAGTCTTTATTCAACCAATTTTTTGTAAACGGTGACAGTAATGAGACAGAGTTAATATGCATGAGGAAATACATCAAGCCAAAAGAGAAAATTCCTCTTTTCATCTTGCTGTCAGATGCCAATGATAAAAACTTAGAGAGTGCATTTATATCTGATGACACAAACCTAACCAATTTCTTACATTATTTAGGTTAGATCATTTATTCAGGTAGTTACTGTAGAACAGACTGTGTGTGGAAAATAGTATTTAGTTTATGACCAAAATGGCCAGTAACTGCCTGAACTGTGAAATTACCTTCAGCACTGGAAAAAAATGTTACCTCTTAAACAAGACAAAGTCAAAACAAAAAAATAACTATTGCTAACAATCAACAGGGAGTCACTGCTTCCAAGACCAGGACTGATTTCCTGATATCATTGGGGATATCTGAAAAGGCATCATTTGTCAGATAATTTCAGCATCTGGTTATGAAATACATGCTACTGGTATCTCACAGAAAATCTGTTTGGGAAGAGGGGAGTTAAAGGCCATGAATTTAAAGGTAAATGTTAGAACACATTAGTTAATACACAAACTAACACATTTGAAAAGTCTAGTGTAAACAAGGCAATTAATATATGTTGAGTTGGTTGAAAATTTAGGCTTCCCTAAGGCAGGTGTAGACAGGGACAAGCCATGTTTAATATCCTATCAGCTTTTTGCAATTAAACCTATGGTTCTAGTACGACTTAGTTACAATCAGCTAGCATAATGTCATTACTTTCCCTGCCTACATTAAATATAAAGTCATGTTAGATGTCATGTTTATTAATAGGACACTTCAAGGTCATGTTCCAACACAATCTAATCTTCTCATGAAGACAAGCACTAGCGCTATATCTACACTAGAAGCACTACAGCAGTAAAGTGCTGCACATACATCACTGTAACATATTTAATACACCTCTTTGACAGGCAGTAGTTAGGTCAATGAAAGAATTCTTCCATCAACCTAGCTGAATCTGCAGAAGGGCATAAATTGACCTAAGTACAGTGCTCAGGGCACAAAATTTTTCACAGCCCTGGGCAAGGTATCTAATTTTTAAGTGTAATCCAGGCTTAAGAGTGATGTAAACAGCATGTCTGTCTCCAGTTTTAAATAATCAAATAGAAGTGTCCTTAATACAAAGATCTCGTACACTAGGATTTGGAAGTATAGCCCCTTGAGAACACAAGATCATTCTCTCGCTAAAGCTAATTCTTCTTAGAAGTACATAATGAACTAAACTGTATATTCAGTAGCACTTTGTGAGGCAAATGGACTGTGATTCACCCCTCAAACAACACCTGCAGTGACTCAGACCTGAAGCATGCTGCAGCAGTCTTATTCCTGAGCTGGTCAGAGGACTCCAAGGCACAGGTATTTCACTGACCCCCACCAGAGATGCAATTCAGTTAGTCTGTGCAACAGCGCTACACAGCCAGGAACTCCACTGATGCCTCATTGTTACAGACTCTCTTGGCTTCTTTGACCCATCTGTCCCTATGGTAGCCCACCAGAAAATGCCAAAGTCAGGGCAGGCTGCAAAAGCAAGGATCGATTCTTCCAAACTGGTGGTTAACATTGAAGTTAGATTCCACAACCAGCCACAGACAGTGCTCCTGATTTCTCACAGTGGTTATCAAGAAACTTCAGAAAGATAATACATGGCCCCCTTTATTGCACTGGCAATTTAAGTCGACTTTAAAAGGCTTTCATTAATTAAGTCTCCACCTCCCACTCAAGAACTGAGGAACCTGGACATCAGCATGCCACAAGGGAGGCTGATCCTTTATTTCTTCCCATCAAGTTATCAAGAAAGGGTGTGATAATAGTACTCCTAAGACTTTATTGTAAATCCTACCACATGTATCTTTGGGAGAATGTTGCCTTTGTAATTCTGCCTTTTGATTATTATTCTATTTTATGTCAACAAAAGTCTTTAAGGCTATATTTTGGTTTTAGTGTGTGCCCTTGGCATACATTTTGAGGGTCCTTGCAAACCTCTGTGTAGCCAGATTGTGATACAAGGACCTTGCTATCTTCTGGTCAGATCAACTGGTGCTCCTATAACCCCATTCTATAAACAAATTATTAAAAACTTAAAATCAGGCACCAGACTGATATTTTTCTTTCTGTCTTAATGTCCCTGGCGTCCTCTGTGTGTGTGACTTTTTCCTCTTTCTTTCACTCAAAGCAGTTGAAAAACAAGGGCTGAAAGCAGGCAAATAAAAATAACCAAAATTGGATACAGAGGATTTTTGTTTGTGTTACATCTTAGGATTTTTTAACCACCTAAGGATGGCGGTGGAGAAAGGCTCATAGGGCTTTGGTTTGGTTTTGTAACTCCCATGATTGACAATAGCCTGAACTTCCTTCATCTGCTGGCTGCATGGCACAGGAGACCCTGCGACCACAACTCGGCTGGAGGACCACCAGCCTAACTAGCCCTAATTCTCACCCCACCCCACGTGGACTGCAAGGCCATGCACCTTTACAGCATGATGACCTTTGCGCAGAGGCCTTAGGCAGCCGTTGCAAACGCGAAGGGAAGAAGTTTGAGCTCGGCAGCGCACCGTAGCGAACACTCCTCCCTAGTAGTTTGATCCGCACGGGAAGCAGCCTTCCGCACCACCCCACAGGTCCGGGTGTTGCCGGGTCCAGGCGCGGAGATGGCGGCTCCCGTCAGCGTGCGGAGCCGGTTTGTGGTGGTGGGAGGGGGGATTGCGGGAGTCACCTGCGCCGAGCGGGTAGGTACCGCCCCCATCCGCCACGTGCGCGCGGCGCACCCCCTCCACCGTTTCCCCCCCACCCGTTCCGTTTGCACGCGCCCAATTGCCCAGTGAGTAGGGGGCGCGCGCCCTGCCCTCCGGCTCTTCCTCTGCCGGGCGCCGTTTATTTTTGTGTTATCATGTGCCCCCCCCCCCCCCCACTGACATGAAAACTTAGTTGTCCCCATTGGAAGGAGCCCCCTGAACTGTCAGCTCAGCCCAGGGCTCTTCCCGACTCTTCCAAAGCTGTGCACCCTTCCCATCCTCTCCCCTGTGCTTCCCACACACTACGCCCTTCCCCTCTACACACCTCTTCCTCTGCACCCCTTATGGGCTTGCGCACGCCCCTCCCTGCAGTGCAGCTCATGGTTGTGCGTACAGCCCCCCCAGTCCTTATCTGTGCACCCCCTGCACTGAGACAGGACTAAGGCCCATGGGTGGGTGGTTGTGCCCTTTTTAGGGGTGCTGTGGGGAGCACAGGGGGAGTGGTCCTGCTTTTTAGCAGGGGTTGGACTAGATGATCTCGTGAGGTCCCTTCCAACCCTATGATTCTATGAGCTGAGAGCCTGGTTCCCTCTTCCCCATTCCCTGTAGTGGGGAACCATCTGGGGCTTTTCACCTTTCTGTTCTGTTTGGGAGTGTGGGGGAAGCCACATGGGGCTTCTTGCCCCAGAGGAGCAGGATCCAGCTGTGGCTTCTCTGGCTGGTCCTTGCCACAATCTCAATAGCTAATTTATATTGGAGATTAATTTAGTAGCATTTTCCTAATGTCTAACCTAAATTCTTCTTTGCTGCAATTTAAGTCCGTTACTACTTATCCTATCCTTAGTGGTTAAGAAAAACAATTTGTCCTTTTCCTTTCTATAAAAAACGTTTGCATACTTGAAAACTGTTAGCATGTCCCCACTCTGTCATCTCTTCTCCAGACTAAACAAATCCAACTTTTCCTCACTGGTCTGGTTTTTAGACCTTTCCTATTTTTTGTTGCTCTCTTCTGGACTTTCTCCAAATCTTTCCCAAAGTGTGGTGCCCAGAACTGGATACACTACTGCAGCTGAGACTTTATCAGTGCTGCATAGAGTGGAAGAATTACTTCTCATGTACTGCTAACAATACTCCTGTTAATATATCTCAAAATGATATTTGCTTTATTTGCAGTGGTATTTCAGTTAACTTATATTTATTTTATGAATGACTATTCCCCCAGATCCTTTTCTGCAGTACTCTTTTAGTTATCTTTGTGTGCTGAAATGACTGCTAAGATACTGCCAAAGATTTAAATGAAAAATTCATGTGATGCTTTTGTAGGGACAATGAAATGCTGTTATTATTTAATATACTAACAGCTTCTCCTGATAATCACCAAGTGAATAGACCATGTATTTCTGAAGAGGAGACAGAGCTAAACAATGGCAAGCCAAGAAATAGGGTGATTTAAATTAGGATTTAATATCCTTAATGTTGGTTAATTGGCCTGTCTCAAGACAGCTCCTTAGATGGCTTCTTGTAAGTAATTGATTTAATTTTTATTTCATAGGATGTAGTTAAGATTGCCTTCTTTGCCAACTGTGAACTAGTTGGTTACTTATTAATAGCCAACAAGACCACCTGCCATGAGACTAAATTATTTTTCCCATCTATAAACATTTGTAGGTTATATTAAGAATGGATTCACAATAATTTTGGGACACCATATGCTTCAGCCTTAATTTTCCAAGACAACAGTACGCACTCTTAAAGGTGTAATTCCTGTTAAAAACTCTCCACAGAAAGACATCAGAAGTTGTACTGGAAGTAACCAGTTTATCATTTGTGTTGTTTTATGTTTTCTTTTCTTTAATATTAAAATAGCAATAGTTAATAATTGTGATTATTTTGCTTAGTCTTGCTCATGATGCCCCTAAGGTACCTGTAACTAAATAGTGGGAGCCATATTTATGAGTTAACAGTAAGAGAAACAATTAACAAGAGCTGGCTTGTCATTTCTTATTTCTTGAAACTAAATAATTTTAGTAATTTTTAAAATAAAATTACTTAACATTTAGCAATTTAAAATTACCCCTTTCAATGCTACATTGGCCTTAGCCGAAAGTTAAGGTAGCATGAGAATTTATAATGCAATTAGAAGGGGTAAGATCTGGACTCCTCATTTCTACCTAAGGGAACTTTTGCCTCTCGAAGCAAGCATGGGTCTGTCTCTGTAACGAACAACATTTTTGCCACAGCACATTTTTTTTGTCATCAAATTAAAATTTACTGGCTTCAGATTAATGCACAAACTTACTGTTACCTCTTTCAAGTACTTTTTTTAAAAAAAAAAATGCCATTCACTTATGCAAAGATTGTATCCTAGGAACCTTGGTTATAGAAATAATGGTATGTGTAAATTTGGACCACATCTGTGATTGTACCTTCCTGTTAGGAGTACAGAAAGCAGTGAGATGCTCCCTGACAAAAATAGCCAAAACATAAATTTTCAAACAAACAGCTTATTATAAACTTTTAACTGCTTCAAATTGTAGAACCAGTACATCCACTAATAATAATAATAATAATTCCATGCTTAACCAAAGATTATGATTCATTTTCTATACAATTCACTCAAAGATATTGGATGTTCACCATTTTTTCCCATGTCAAAAGTCTTTAACACAATCTTAACTGAGATCTCATTGCTCATTAACAATTGTACACCCCTCTTCCCCCCCCCCCCCAGGAATATGGGTTTTCCAGTTCCCAATTAGTGTGACTTTACACCTCCTAATTTGGCTGTTATGATGGAATGAAGGATTAATTATCTTGTGTTTAGGCATTTTTGCAATGATATGGAAATGTCTGTAAATAAATGAATGAAGTCCTGGACGTGAGAGTCAGGTTCACGTCCACTGATTCCTTATATTAACCAAGCCAAGTTTACTCTTCTGTAAAATGTAGGTAATATTTGTCTACACCTCTGGAGTTTTGTAAGATTAAAATCATTAATATTTTAACTTTTTTTTTTGGTACTATTGTCTGACTTAGTCAAATTCCACTGATAGCTATATTCACTCATTATGCTTTCTCCTTCTTTACAAGTTGGCTACAGAATTTCCCTCAGAAGATATTCTCTTAGTAACAGCTTCACCAGTTATAAAAGCAGTAACAAATTTCAAACAGGTAAGAGAGAGACTTAATTTTTTCTTTGTGTATAGATGTCCATAAACATTACTAAAGCATTTACTCAGTTATGGTAATTTAGGGCTTGCTCCTACAAATGCTTGTGCATATGGTCTTAATCTTTTCCCCATTTCCCTTCTGTCCCTGGCTCCCAATCTGTCTCCTTATCAAACCAGTTCAAATATAGTATTTTCTCCTCTCAAGATCCCAGTCTACACAATGCCTACACAATTACTCTCTGCTGTGCTTCTCCAGTCCCAGTCTCACCAGACTCCTTGTCCCAATGAATTACTTTCCCAGCCCCCAGTTTGGCTTTTGCCTCCTCTGCATTTGAATCAGACCGCTTCATCCTCCACAATTCCAGGTGCCAGTAAGAGAAAGTGTGCATCCCAACTCAAAGTAGTCATTACAAGGAAAGTGTGATTTCACTCCTGTAGCCCTGGGCTGAAGCATACTCAGTTACTTTGTCGGAATGGTTTATGCAGAGTCTGGTCACGTGTAGTGGTTGTGGGAGGATGGATCATGCTCAATTGCTGTGTGAAGATGGCACGTGTGTAGGCCATTCTGCACTAGGAGCTGTGAAAGGCTCAAGCATGCTCAGTGAGGATGGAGATTTTAGCTGTGAATCTGTCCTGAACATGTATGAAATGAGATTTTTGTCATTGTCTTTTATCCCTTGGTCAAATTTGGGTATATTTTCATGGGAACAGCAAAAGTCATATGTACTCCTGACCCAAAGGCCACCCTCCTGCCGAACTTAAAGTCCTTGCTCACAGAATAGGGATTATAGATTGGTTCAGTGAAAAGGTCACCAGAATTTTTTAATGTGGCAAAACAGTGTGGTGGTTATTTTTGTGTTTGTGGTTTTTTTCCTAGCCTTGTTCTCAAAAATGACTAAACTGTTGTGGCTAAAATCCCCCCTCCCTGCACTGTAGAACACTGCATTCCAAACAAATTTAGTTTTGCAAAGTTCTAAACAACTGGAAACAGTCTTATAATGGAAAACGTAGGTCTCCCTCGAGCCCTGCTTATAACAACAGAAAGTAGAGATGGAAAAGATCTACTTTATTGTCCAATCGGTCCTCCAGGGGCAAATATAGTATTTTGCACTCTTTTGTATAGTCTCAGCTGCTTTTTTAGATTTTTTTTATATTCTCAAGATAGGAATATAGAAGTCCAATTTCCATTTAGAATGGTAACATATACTGAGAGGCTTTTCCAGAAATATCCATTCACAGATTATGTATCTAAGTGCTTAATTTTAGCAGCAACATTCTATTTTAGTTAAAAGAATTTGCTGCAGTTTTGATGCTACAGACTGGGAGTGAATATAATCTATTTGATTAAAAACTTAATAAAAGAGGAAAAAAATTAAAACCATAAATTATTTCTCTCTCTAATTTTTTTTTTTTTTTAAACTATAGGTCTCCAAAACACTAGAGGAATTTGATGTTGAAGAACAACCAAGCACTATGTTAGAAAAACGGTATCCCAACATTAAAGTTATAGAGTCTGGAGCGAAACAGTTGAAAAGTCAGGAGCATGTAAGACAACTTTTTTCTTTTTTTTTGGTCTGACTTTTCTATGGATCCTGAAAGTGAATGGGATTAAGAAGAGATCAAATGTAATATGTTATGAAAACTGAATGTCTAAAAATCTAGCATGCACAGTTTCGCTAATCCTTGTTCAGTATTTTACAGAGTAAAGTTGGAAGGCTTTGTTTTTCATCTCAATATTATTTGTTTACTCACATTCAGAGCTAAGTCTGTTTTTGCCGTAATTATATGTAACTGGTATACCCCTAATTAATTGGCTGTACTTACAGTAAGGTAATACAGTTTTGTTCATATTCAATATATGTTATGCTGCTGTATGCTCTTAAGTGTGGTAAGTTACTCAGGCGGCTGTTTTTGTATTTTATTAGTATGTTATGGTTTTTGTTTAGTTTTAGGGATGTCACCTGAAATGGCCAGTAAGGGGTTCCGTAACCCCTGCTTTGTAACTTGGGTGATCTTACTGCTATGCTGCTATGTCTCACCAGTAGCTAGCCCACAGACATAAAGGTTTCATCCTCACTTCCACCAGTCTAGTTTTATAGGTAACCCCAACAGCCCTTCTTGTCCTGAGTCTCCCCAAATCCATCCTTCCCAAGTTTTTAACTAGCAGACACTTGGACATGGCACAGTTTTAACGAAAGGGATCTGTCTGTGAATGCCGGATCCCCCAGCCTTGGGCTAAGTGGTACTGTGGAAAACCAATGAAAGGAAATAAGTAACTTTTTATTAGAGAAGGCAGTTTATCAAATGTGGAAGTGAAAAACCTGAAGTTGTGTCTTTTTCTCTGAAACTTGTATATATTTGCTTTTCTTTACTGTTTTATTTTTGAATCTGTGGTTTTTCTATTAAATAAACTTTGTGTTTATAATTACTCCAACAGGTTACTTCTGTGGCATATCTGTGCCAAAGTGAACTGATAATGGAGGGGAAGTGTCTGATAGTCTGGTAGTTAAGAACTTGGGGTATGCAGATTCAGGGAGACTCAGGATTGGAAGGGACGGCGATGGAGTCACCCTGCAAAAAGTAACAAGGCAGTTGGAAGCCAGAGTGAGACCTGTATGTTTGTGAGCTGGCTATTGGTGTCCGGGCTCTGAAGTTTTATATTTTGTCTTGTAATCTTGTTGAGTTTACTGTAATCAGTTTCCATTTTACTGATTTAGGTACTCACATAGCACTGTGGTGAACATAAACAGCAAGATAGTTAAGCAGTTGGAGAGAGAGGCCTTGCTTAATTTTTTTTTTTTTTAACTTTTCACATAGCCAGTTATAGCTTTTGATACCAGTAAAATACTTTGTTGTTGTTGTTTTTTAAATATACCCTGGGTTTTCTTAGTTGATCAAGATGGTTTTTCTTTTTAATCTTTTAACAGAAAATTTACACAGACAATGGCAAGCAGTATATATATGAAAAACTCTGCCTATGTGCAGGAGCAAAACCGAAGTTAATTTTTGAAGGAAACCCATTTGTATTGGGAATCCGGGATACTGACAGTGCTCAGGTAATGTATTTTCATGGTTCATAGGCATTTTGCATCCTAACCAAGAACATCTGGTTAGTCACAATGTAATATAAAAATGATTGTGGAATGAAATGGACAAACATGTAGTCTAATACCAGAAATAAATAATAGAAACCATTGTTGTTGTACATTTGTAGAAACAGAGAAGTAGCTCTGAAATGCCATTTTTAAAAAACAGATATCAAAAACAACTCATGAATGGATAGAGAGGGTTCTCAGTATGAGAACTTTCAGAATAAAGGAAATGGTGGCTTATTTTGTGCTCGTGACGGTGCCAGATTGAAAACATATAGCATAGGCAGCAACCTGTATCATATTATCCTGCCTATTACAGTATAGGTATGTCTACACCATACATTTTTAGCTCGAGTCCAGTGCTTGCCAAATAACTTGGGATACTCAATTAATTTTTAAAGGCTTGTCTGGGTACCTCACACATTGGATCTAGGCTACAAATTTGTTTTTTGTAAAGAAATTGGCTATCCATCATCTTGAGTTAAAGAATGCTGGTAAAAACCAGCCCAAGAGGACAGCCTCTAAGAGCAAGAAGATAGTTGTTTTCAGAGCCTCTCCGTTTTTGGTCTATTGTGACTAACCACAAGGTGGTCAGTAGTGTTACGTACATTGATCCATGTGGTACTGGATGGAGACGAACAGCTTCTCCCCCCTCTCGCCCCCATGAGCTCTTGAACCATCATCAGATTGTTATGACCCTTGGTCTTTCCCGATTTGGACCAGATTTAGAATTGAAAAGCTTTTGTTGCATTAACTGTTTAGTCCCAGTAGCTGCCAATTTTTGTTTAAAATATAGTGTTGTAAGTGATAATAGTATGATACAAAATAATGTCTGGTCTTTTCTGTTTCTTGAATAGCAGCATTTCTTGGTCATATGTTTGGTACTTAATTTTCTTTTTCAAGATGTGTTCCAGGCAAATAAAACAGAACCTTATTGTGTTAAATACTAAAGTTTCCTTATCCTGGCCCACTTTGACTTTGTAGAAGTTACCAAGTGAAATAAAATCGGACTAAAACAAACAGAATGTGATTTAAATATTGGTTTTTTAATATGCTATAAAATATGGAAAGAAGTGTGCTTTAGTGGGTAAGGCAAGGGAAAGACTTTTGGATTCTATTATAGGCTCCACCATTTAGTCTAAGCTGGGTCGCTTATCTTTTTCCTCCTCAGTTTAAGTATCTGTAAAAGCAAAATAGTAAAGCCACCCCCTGGTATCCTAACTGAGCTATAGTGTCTTAAATAATTTCAATAAAATGCCTTAACATAATTAGATGTGCATGATTCATAATAATAATACAGAATTTACTCATATTCTCAGATGTGCAATTTAATATTATTTTGAGTATTAAATTACTTAAATTGATCAAGTCTGAATGACTAAAATAAGATGTAAGATGGCTTTTTTTTTTTTTTTTTTTAAATACAGGCATTTCAGAATCATTTGGCCAAAGCTAAAAGAATAGCAGTTGTGGGAAACGGTGGCATTGCGCTTGAATTAGTGTAAGTAATTTTCTTAAGTTATAGGGAAATGTGTGCAAATAAAGACTAGAACAACTGAGCTGAAAATCTAGTGTGTATTATCTTAGGATTATATTAGGGTTTTTTTTTAAGTTTTATCATTATTTGTTTATATTTAATAAGGGCATTGATAATAGGAAATACTTTTTCACACAACATGTAATTAGACTGCAGAAATTACCACAGGAAATCCCTGAGGTCAAAAATTTAGCAAGATTCAAAAAGGAATTGGACATTTATATGGATAACAACATCCAGAGTTAGAGTAATGTAAATGATAATGGAAGGGATTTTAAAACTTGTGGTTTAGGATATAAGTTATTCTCTATTTAGATTACAATGAGGCCTAATGTGGCAGTATAGAGCAGATTGTCCCTCATCTGTCTATTGTGTGGTTCTTACACCTTCCTCTATAGTCCCTTTAATATCAGCACTGGTTCTGGAATGACTGTAATATGCTGTAGGGACTCCATGTCCTATGCTGAATTGAAGCTAAAATGATGGAGGTGCTGGAGGGATCACCAATTTGAAGGACCCAGTATAGTCTTGCTTCTGGTTTTTCTTACTGGGCAAAGATTTTCTTTAAGTGCCGTGGTGGATGTGACCGGGTTGCGGGGAGGAGTCTTGTCATGGTGCTGTAGGGTCTTGAATCAATCAGTGCCTAGATCTTGGAATCCAGATGTGGGGAGACAAGCTGCAGTGGGAATCTAAGTGGACTGAGTGGCCAAGAAGTGGACCAAAAATTATCTCATTGTCCTCCTTGGTTTGTTCTTAAATTCACTGGAGGTTTTTCTCCAAATGAAGTAAATTAGGAACAGTAACGACTGGAGCTGATGAGCATGAGCATTCTATAATCCCTGATTTTTTGGATTTTGGAAACTTAAACATGGTGCAAATGCAGAACATATGGTACTGAATGTATAGATGTTGATTTGTCTCATGAAAAGGGGGACAGTCTGGTAATCTCCATACTAAAGGACATGAAAATAGGATGTACACAACTTCTTTCATCAGGGAGGAATTAACTTTGTTTCCACCTTTAGAAATGTAAGTGCCTGCCCTCCTTTTATCTAGATCACTTATTAACAAAGAGTTCCTCTGGGGCAACCCATCATTTTATCCTTTGTTGAAATGTGCTTTACAGGTATGAAATTGAAGGATGTGAAGTGATTTGGGCCATCAAAGACAAAGCCATTGGGAATACATTCTTTGATGCAGGAGCAGCTGAATTTCTTATTCCAAAGCTAACTGCTGAGAAACTAGAGACCGCAATTGCTTGTAAAAGAACCAAATATACGATGGAAGGTACCAGCAAGCAGTAATATACACTCCTTGCTTTAATGTATGAGCACCTCAGTTTGGACTTGGATTCACACCAACATCCAAAATCATATGTAAATCTGAGATAAGCCACATTAACAATGTTGAGACAAACTTCACTGTTAAGTAGCATTCCCTCCTTTTTTTTAAAAAAAAAAAAGAGATTAATTATCATACTGCTAAATTAAACTATTAATTTCCATATATGAGAGTATGTAGAATATAAATATCTGAACATTATTTAATTTATATACCAATATGTATGCATGTATCGCTATCTGTATTTCAAGGTGTTGCATATTATATAATTGCCCAAGTGCTGCGACAAGTAATGGTGGTTTTTAGTGGGAAGCACTTTACCCTCTTTATCAGTCCTGAACTAATGCTCCTGAAGGGGAGTTAGGATGTGCTGCTACTCAAATCAGTTCCTTTTGGACAAGACACAAAACCAAAATTTCTAACTGCTTGTGGTCATTAACGATCTCCTGCCTCTTTTTTTAAGACTGGATACTTCTTAAAATACCCTGAACTGTTTTAATTTAGATATTAATATTTTTTTACTGTGTTACTAAGAGGACTTGCAGTTCTTTATTCATATGAGTAGCCTCATTGAGACATGTGGGTTAGGGTCTGCTGGTACAGCTCCTTTAATCCGTTGTACTGTTTCTGTGTGCTTTCACCCAGTGGTTACTTTTTCCCGTGTGTGTGATTGCATGTGAGTGTTGGGTATGGTGTGGCAGGATGAAAGGCGGCATTGAGGATATAAAATAATATAATCCTAAAGTATGATGTGTTCGAGAAGTAGTTGTATGTGCTGGCTCCATTTTGCCTTCCACTTTAGCAGACTGTTATCCTCCCTCCAATCACAATGCCATACTTCTCTCTTGGTTCAGAATCCTTTGGAGTTTTGAGGATTGTATTTCGTGACTTTGTATAGTGTATTTCATGACTTCATACAGTGTATATATTGAGTTTAATATTCTCCACATCCTTCAGGTAGCGAGAAAGAAGAAGGAATTGTGGCAGGAGCTGGCAAACTCGGCAGTGCCTTAGGTCCTGATTGGCATGAGGGCTTACATCTTAAAGGAACTAAAGAGGTAAGGCTGACTTCATCCTAATTGTATTTGTTTCAGTGTTAGTTTAAGCATGTGGTAATGCATTGATAGTACAGTGCCACACAGTGTTTCTGTGAGTAAAAGCAGAAGGCACACAAATTGTCATCTTACACCAAATTTACATTTGTAAATCCAGTAACTTCAGTAGGATACTTCTGACTTTCACTGGTGTGAAGAGGATTGGATCTACTGCTGTGCTTTTGCTCCTTCATATTCAGAGACAAGCTCAAATGTTTGTTTCCACATTTCTGTGGGATTTAGTTTTAATAAAGAGTAACAATAGCTATTTACATAAGCTGTAACTTCAGCTGCTTCAAATAAAGTTTAATCTCCAAGAGAGAGGGTAATAACTCAGCCAAATATACAGGGCACACATCACTTATCACTGCAGCTATTAATGTTTCCTTTTTTAATGAAACACAATATAAAGAAATTTTTAAAAAATTCTGAAAGTAAGGTTATGAGGACACTTCTTTGCTTGAAACAAACAAACAAAAAATCAACTGAGAAGGCATTTCTTTGTTTTTATCAGATTTTCATTTTTTTGAACTTCTGTCAGTCTAAAATATTGATTTGAATATAATGGATTTGGAAAATGTTTATACTAGAAATATTAAGCTCAAATTCAATTTTGATTCAAAAATTTAATTATTCTAAAAAGTTAAAAAGAAAGTAATGGGCACATTAAGGTGGTTGCTGTATATCTCGGAAAAGAATAATTAATAAACAAATAAAACTAGAATGATTTGTGCTGGCCAGGAGAAAATTCTTGACTGTGAGATCACTTAGGGTACGTCTACATTGAATGAAAAACCCACGGGAGCAAGTCTCAGCCCAGGTCAGTTTATTTATTTATTTATCATTTTTCCTTCGTGCCATAGCAACAACTTGCTGGGCATGTACCCTGAACTGGTGGTGTACACCTAGTGTAAGACTTCACCAAGCCAGTAACAAATATATGGTTCCAAAATACTATACTAGTTATCCCTCTAGCCCTTCGTGTGGCACCCAAACAAACCAGACTTCTGTGATAAATGATCATTAAAACCAGAAGGCATATATATTAGGTTTTTCCATCTCAAGAGAGCCAGGCACTCACTCCAGATCAGGGTACACTTCAGTTCTTTTACCAAAAACGACACTGGTAACCAATCCTTTAGTGAACTAAATCTAAAGATTTATTAATAATTAATAGCTAAAAAGGAAGATTTATTAAATGGTTAAAGTGAATCATATACGTTATAGTTGATGTCAGATTCTGTAGATCAGGATAATAGCAGAGATGTTAAATCTGCCACTTTGTAGTAAGTCTTGCTGGTGCATCCAACGTCATTAGTCCATTGTTCAAAGCTCCCTTTGCTAGAAGTCACAGTCCAAAGAGGTAGAGCAAGGAAGAGGCAAAGAGATGACGTAACAGTCTCCAGTTTATACCCCCGTCCTTATGCATGGAAAATTACTGTCTCAAACATGGACTCACGGATCATATGTTCTACAACCCCTGCTGAGTCACTGGGCCTCCATCATGCATATGCTGTCTGAGCCATCTCTAGGAAGGGGTCAGTGAAGTAGTTGATTCTCCTTAATGCCTCCTCTAAACATGATTGGCTAGTCTTGATACAAGTCTGTCTTGTGGGTGTTACCCAGAAACAGAACATGTTTGGCAACAAGTATGTAATAAAATTTCATAACTTAATACACCATGTTGATATACACGTTTCAACAGGATAATAATATTTAGCAGATTATGCCTTCTTACAAGGCATATTTTATGCAAGGTGTAGTGCAAGTGTATAACAGTGATGATCATACTGGTGTGTAGATGGTCAACTTCCTTTTTACACAGTATCATAAGGCTAATAGCGGTAATCAGTTGTCATTGGATGTTGAAGGTAGGATGATAGAGGGGGTTATGAAATGTGTTGAGAGAGGTGGGAAGGTTTGGTTTCTTAGAATCTAGAAATTTCTGGAGGAGCAGAATATGTGGTAATGTGGTTTTACATGAAACAGGCTAGCTCCTCTCTTTCATTCTTCACAGTCTAGTTGACTAGGTCAGTATTTTTTATTCTAACTGTAGTAAATGGCAAAGCTTGTCTGTAATATAGATGAGTAATTGGTTAATGTTTAGGTCAACATACCTAAAGCCGAAGGAAATGGAAGAAAGCAACCCAATTGAACAAACTCAAGTAATGTGAATTAGTAATTCTTCTAAAGTAACATGTAAACATGATTAAATTGTTACATAGCAAGAATGAAAGGATTTGGGCTCATCTCAGAAAGTACTGAAAATTGGTTTATTTGATTCTTCAGATCAAAACGTAAGATGGGGAGAGGCACTAAACTTACAAAAGCAATTCAAGGAAGTTTCACAGACCTGACAGATTGGTGCTGTTACTAGTTCAGTCTGTGAACATTTGGTTTTCTGTAATCAAGATCAGAGAATGAGAACTGCTCAAGAACTGAATCACAAAATGACTCAGAAAAACTGTGGCACTTGTCCACAACTAACATGACTGATCCCAAATGTTAGTCATAGATTGATCTCAGAACAGGAATAAGTTGAAATGTGGCTGATGAAACATAAGAGAGAAAGAAGGTACTCAATAAACGCAGATCTACGTATGTTGTCAGAAGAGGTTGGCACAGATCATTAAATGGAAAATTGTGGATTTGAAATCCTGAAACACTGGATAACATATTCAGATTTATCAATTTGTTTAAAAGTCTGCACTCTTCTCCAGGCAATTCAGTGTCAGTTGAGCATGTCTTTTAGTACATTAAGACTGTTTTTGTTAAAACCCTATAACAAAGGAGATAAGAAAACAGGTAAGTACTCAGATCGAAAGGCAGTAACAAAAGAGACTCAATGTGTCAGATTTTAACATTTAGGACATCCTTTTTCACTTCACTAATATTTAATTCAGGGGAAAGTTTTCTGAGTATATATGATAGTATTGTTCTTGCTATTGTTATATTTATTGTAATTGTTGGGGGGTTTTTTCTTAGTTTTCTCACAAAGTTCACATTGAAACACTGTGTGAAATAAAGAAAATATACCTTCAGCAAGAATTCAAGCAGCTGCAGAAGACCTGCTTGTCTTTTCCTAAAGATAACTCAGAGAAGCAGAATGCACAACCAGATGAAGGTAAATATCACAGAAGAAACAATATACAGATATTTATCTGGAACCAAGCACAGCACAAGTACAGTATATGTGTATACTTTTTATTTGCTTTGAAATAAATAGGGGAAGTTTCTTAAATTATCATAGTTGCATTAAGTCAATCTATGAAAATTTACCTCAGAGGGGTTCCAAAAGCGTAGCCATGTCAGTGTAGTTCAGCAAAACAAGGAGTCTTGTGGCTCTCTTAGAGACTATAAAAAATTTATTTGTCGCATGAGCTTTCATGGGAGAAAATCCTACTTTGTCAGACGCTTGAAGCTTCAAGCACCTGAAGAAGTGGGATTTTCTCCCACAGAAGCGTATGCAATAAATAATTTTTTTAGTCTTTAAAAGTGCCATGAGACTCCTTGTTTGTTTTACCTCAGATAAGGAGCTGACCTGTGGGCTCCAATCCAGCAAGTAGATAAGCCCAGAATTAACTCCACTGGAATCAACAGGACACCATGCTAATAATGGGGACAATCAAATAAAGGCACATACCTATTATAAGAATAAAAACAGGGGGGGAAAAAATCCTCATTCACAAGTATTCAAAAGTATAAGTGGGTTCAAAATATCCCACAGCAATGAGTACCACAGGTTGACTGTGTTATGTGAAGAAGTACTTCCTCAAATTTGTTTTAAATCTGCTGCCTATAAATTTCTTTGGGTTAGTCCTGGTTCTTGTGTTATGTGAAGAGGTAAATAACACTTCTTTTTTCCCTTTCTCCACACTATTAATAATTTCAAAAACCTCTGTCATACTCCCCTTAGTCTTTTCACTTCTGAGCTGACCAGTCCCAGTCTTTTTAATATCTCCTTATGTAGAAGCTATTTCACATGCTTATCATTTTTGTTACTCTTCTTTGTACCTTTTCCAATTCTAATATATAATTTTTTGAGGTGGGGTGACCAAAACCGTATGCAGTGTTGTGTGAGGGCATACCATGGATTTACAGAGTGGCATTATGACATTTACTGACCTATCTATCCATCCCTTTCCTAATGGTTCTTTGCACTCTGCAAACTTTTTCTCCCCATTGTGGCACATGGGGTGGATGTTTACAAAGAACTATCCATGATGACTCCAAGATCTTTCCTTGAGAGGTAACAGATAATTTAGACCATCATTTTTTATGTAGAGTTGGAGTTATGTTTTCCAACATTAATCCTTTTTGTCCTTTTCAACACTGAATTTTATCTGCTATTTTTTGTCCAGTCATCCAGTTTTGTCATTGCTTTGTAACTCTTTGCAATCAGCTTTGGACTTAACTATCTTCAATAATTTTTTATCATCTGCAAACTTTGCCATCTCACTGCTTACTCCCTTTTCCAGATCATTTACGAATGTCGAACTGCACAGGTCTCAGGACAGGTCCTTGTGGGATTCTGCTATTTACCACTTCCCATTGTGAAAACTGACCATTTATTCCTACCCTTTGTTTCCTATCTTTCAGCCACTTACTGGGTCCTGAAAGCACATTCTCTTTTATCCCATGATTGTCTTATTTGCTTAGCAGGCTTTTGTGTTGGATCTTGTCAAAGGTTTTTCTGAGTGTCCAAGTAATCTTATTAATTGGCATAACTGTTGCAGTGAAGACCAATACAAAGAATGCAGTTAGCTTCTCCATAATTGCCTTGTCTTCCCCGAGTGCTCTTCTAGCATTTTGATTGTCCAGTTGTCTTACTAATTGTTTAGCAGTCTTCTTGCTCCTGATGGGTTTTTTAAATATTGCTATTAATTTTAGTGCCTTTCGCTTGTTGCTCTTCAAATTCTTTTCTGGCCTGGCTAATTATACTTTTCACTTACCTTGCTCCTTTGTTTATGCTCCTTTCTATTTTTCTCAGTAGGATTTTACTTCAGCTGCATCAGTACAGCTGTGCCATTATAAGCTCTCTAGTGTAGACATGACCTTAGCTTTCTCAATTTTGGGTTGCTCCCTTTTTGGAAGTTAAATGCTATGGTGATGGATTTCTTTGGTATTTTCTCCACTACAAGGATGTTCAATTTAATTATATTGTGGTTGCTGTTATCAAGTGGTTCGGTATATTAGCCTCTTGGACCAGACCCTATGCTCCACATAGGACTGGTATTACCTCTCCCCTTGTGGGTTCCAGCACAAGATGTTCCGAGATGCAGTCATTAATGGAATCTCAAAATGTCATCACTTTATCCTGTCCTGAGATGACATGTTCTCAGTCAGTAAGGGGATAGCTGAAATCTTTCATTATTACTGGATTTTCTATTCTTGTAGCTTCTCTAATCTCCCTGAGCTCTTCAGAATGACTGGTCAAATGGTCAATAGTATGTTCCTACTGCTAAACTCTTACTATTCAAGGATGACAACAGAGTCTTGTGGCACTTTTAAAGACTAACAGATTTATTAATCGCATGAGCTTTCGTGGGAGAAAATCCCACTTCGTCAGACGCTTTGAAGATAGGAAAGTTACAGAGTGGGAGGAAATAAAATGCAGGGGAGTGTATGACATAGCATCAGGTCAGGCTGTAACAGCAAATCAAAATAGGTGTTAGGATTCAAAACACTGGGGAACAGCACATAGAGGAGGGGGAGGTCAATTCACTTGATGTAATGCGAGAAAAATACATAGTCCCTGTTTAACCCCAAGACAACTGAGTCAAATTTGCATATAAGTTCGAGTTCTGCAGAACAGGAGGCTTATAAACAGCTGTCCAATGGAATGTTCTACAAACCACTCCTCTCTGACCCCACTGAGGAATACCAGAAGGAACTACAACACCTACTCAAGAAACTCCCCAAAGCAGCACAAGAACAAATCAAGACAGAGATACCGCCAGAACCCCGTCCGGGGATATTCTATCTACTACCAAAAATACATAAAAGAGGAAACCCCGGACGCCCCATCATCTCAGGCATTGGCACGCTTACAGCAGGATTATCTGGCTATGTGGACTCTCTCCTAAGACCCTATGCTATCAACACACCTAGCTATCTGAGAGACACTACAGATTTCCTGAGAAAAATCCAATCCATTGATGGTCTTCCAGAAAATACCATCCTGGCCACTATGGATGTAGAGGCTCTTTACACTAACATTCCCCACAAGGATGGATTACAAGCTATTAGAAGAACCATCCAGGATGATGACACAGCTAAACTTGTGGCTGACCTCTGTGACTTTGTACTCACCCACAACCATTTCAGATTTGAAGATGATCTATACCTTCAAGTCAGTGGCACTGCCATGGGTACCCGCATGGCCCCACAATATGCCAACATCTTTATGGCCGACTTCGAACAACGTTTCCTCACGTCTCATCCCAAAGCACCTCTACTTTACCTACGCTATATTGATGACATCTTCATCATCTGGACCCATGGTAAAGATGCCCTTGAAGATTTCCATAGAGATTTCAACCATTTCCACAACACAATCAACCTTAGCCTGGAACACTCCACACAAGAGATCCACTTTCTGGACACTACAGTGCAAATTAGCGATGGGCACATAAAGACCTCCCTATACCGCAAACCTACTGATCGGTATAGTTACCTACATCCCTCGAGCTTCCATCCTCGACACACCACACGATCCATTGTGTACAGTCAAGCCCTAAGATATAACCGCATTTGCTCTGACCCTTTAGACAGAGACAGACACCTTCAGTATCTCTACCAGGCATTCTTAAAACTACAGTACAAACCCGCAGAAGTGAAGAAACAAATTGACAGAGCCAGACGGGTACCCAGAAGTCAGCTACTGCAGGAGAAGCCCATGAAAAACAACAACAGAACGCCACTGGTCACCACCTACAACCCCCAAGCCAGACCTCTTCAACACATCATCAAAAATCTACAGCCTATTTTACAAGATGATCCCTCACTCTCTCAAGCTTTGGGAGGCAGACCTCTCCTTGCTTTCAGACAGCCCCCTAATCTTAAAAGGATACTAACCAGCAACTACAGATCCCAGAGCTGAAACACTAAAGCAGGAACACAGCCCTGCAGCAGACCACGCTGCCAACTTTGCCCTCATATCTACACTGATGACACCATCACAGGGCCTAATCATGCCACCTACTCCATCAAGGGTTCGTTCACCTGCTCATCCACCAATGTGATTTATGCCATCATGTGCCGGAAATGCCCCTCTGCCTTATATATTGGACAGACAGGACCGTCTCTGCGCCAAAGAATCAATGGACACAAATCTGACATCAGAAATTGCAACACTGAAAAACCTGTAGGGGAACACTTCAATCTCCCTGCTCACTCCCTTAACGACTTGTTAATAGCTGTGTTGAAACAGATGAATAACAAATCACAGCTTCAAAGAGAGTCTGCAGAACTCGAACTTATATGCAAATTTGACTCAGTTGTCTTGGGGTTAAACAGGGACTATGGATTTTTCTCGCATTACATCAAGTGAATTGACCTCCCCCCTCCTCTATGTGCTGTTCCCCAGTGTTTTGAATCCTAACACCTATTTTGATTTGCTGTTACAGCCTGACCTGATGCTATGTCATACACTCCCCTGCATTTAATTTCCTCCCACTCTGTAACTTTCCTATCTTCAAAGCGTCTGACGAAGTGGGATTTTCTCCCACGAAAGCTCATGCGATTAATAAATCTGTTAGTCTTTAAAAGTGCCACAAGACTCTGTTGTCTTTCTACAATAGACTAACACGGCTACCCCTTTGGTATTCAAGGATGGAATTTCTATCAGTAGGGATTCTGAGGTACAGTTTAATTCATTTACGATTTTTACTTCATTTGACTTTTAAATTTTTTTTTTCACATTTACTGTCACTGCTGGACAGGCGTGATCTACTCATCAACTCGAAGTCTCTAGGGTTAGAAGGGACCAATATGATCATCTAGTCTGACCTCCTGCACAATGCAGGCCACAGAACCTCACCCTCCTCCTCCTGCAAATTAACCTATGACTAAGGCCATGTACACACTACAGGAATAATCGAGCAACAAGCCCGTTGCGCTTTAAAAGTCACGTGGTTTTTGTAGCGCAAGATCGTGTTCACACTCTGCCGCTTGTGACGGAACAGAGCCCCCCCCTGCAATTCGCGATTTCACAAGAAACCCAATTGAATTGTGGGAACCTATCCCACAGTTCCATCCATCCTGATTTGGCGCTAAGAATCCTGGGTAGAAGGAGAGTAGCGCTGAGCACCATGGGTAAAGTCTTGGTTTCCCATGGTGCATTCTGTTCCCCTTGCGTCACGAGAGTTGCTACTAGCAACTCGCGCCCATTTTCAATAGTAGCGCATTGCTTCGCGGAAGTCCTTTGGCAGCAACATGGATCCAGGTCTGATCTCGACTGTCGCCTTCAGCATAATGAATACATCTCAGCTGGTGGCACAGTATGCGTTCAGCTCTGAATCAGACCAGGATTTGGATGACCCTGGGCTGGTGACTGCCATGCAGAACAACAGCACCGCATTGCTGAGCTCCTTCACAGAGCATCTGCACACGGTGCACTGCCGGTTCTGGTCACGAGAGACAAGCACCAAGTGGTGGGACCGCATCGTTTTGCAGGTGTGGGATGATGACCAGTGGCTACAGAACTTTCAAATGCGGAAAGCCACATTCATGGAACTGTGTGAGGAGCTAGCCCCTGCCCTGCGACGCAAGGACACCAAAATGAGAGCCGCCCTCACCGTGGAGAAGCGTGTCACAATCACGCTGTGGAAAATGGCGACTCCAGACTGCTACCGCTCGGTCGCGAATCAGTTTGGAGTTGGCAGGTCAACCGTCAAGTTAGCACTTTCACAAGTGTGCAGAGCCATTAATTGTGTTCTGCTCCGGAGGACAGTGACGTTGGGCAACGTGCGGGAGATCATCGATGGATTCGCGGCCATGGGATTCCTGAACTGTGGAGGGGCAATAGACGGCACGTACATCCCTATTCTCGCTCCAGAGCATCTTGCGACTGAGTATATTAATAGGAAGGGCTACTTCTCCATGGTGCTTCAGGCACTTGTGGATCACAGGGGGCGTTTCACGGACATAAATGCGGGGTGGTCGGGTAAGGTGCATGATGCTCACATTTTCCGGAACACGGGCTTGTACCGGAAGTTGCAGGCAGGGACCTTCTTCCCCAATGATAAAATTACTGTTGGGGATGAGGAGATGCCCATAGTCATCATAGGAGACCCAGCCTACCCACTGATGCCTTGGCTCATGAAGCCCTATACTGGAAATTTGGATCCCAGCAAGGAGCGCTTGAATTACCGGTTAAGCCGGTGCTGAATGACCGTAGAGTGCACCTTTGGGCACTTAAAAGGCCGCTGGCGCTGTTTGTATGGGAGGCTAGACTTAAATGAGGACAACATTCCAGCCGTCATTGCGGCGTGCTGTGTCCTGCATAACCTCTGTGAAAATAGGGGAGAGAAATTTCCCCCTTCATGGGACGTGGAGGCTGAGTGGCTAGAGTTTGCCTTCCAGCAGCCAGCCACTAGGAGTATCGGGGGCACAGCTGAGAGCTGTCTGCATAAGGGAGGCACTTAGGGTGCATTTTAGTGATGGGGACTCATAGGACGCATTGCATCACTGTGCAGTAGTGTTCCCAAGCACTGTTGGGTGCTGATTGGGGGGTGGAGGGACGGTGCCGGTGGGTGTGTACTGTACTATGCTCGAATGAGTGAATACTAAACATGCAATAACTAATCTTATCAATAAAGACACTGTGCAAAGTTCAAGTGATTCCATTTTATTATTATAAAACATTAAATATTTACAGTAAGCAGTGCCTGCAAAAGGGGCTATAGATGCGTGTAGGTGCGTGTCTCAATGCCATAGCTTGGTGTAGGGGTGGATGTAACATTGTACCAGGAGGGTCCCTGGGCTTCAAAGAACTGCTTTGAGGGAGAATGGGGCATGGGGGACAGAAAGTGTTGCTGTGGCTGCGGGGGCGGGGGGGGCGAGCCTGGAGCTGGGTCTGCAGACCAACCATGGTCTTCAGCAGTTGGGTCTGCTCCTGTAGGATGCTTATGAGGGCATCCTTCTGCTTCTGCCTCTTCACATTGTTTTCTTTGCGTTCCTGCCAGCACTCCTGTCTCCATTGTCTAGTCTCCCTTGCTGATGCCTCGTTGGACTGCATCAGCTCCTGGAAGATATCCTCCTTGCTCCTGCGAGGCCTCCTCCTTATCTGTCTCAGCCGGTCAGCTGGTGCAGACCTCCGACCGGCGAAGGTCATTTCTAAGGAAAAATGAAACATCATAAGTAGTGCTATTGTTCTCACTTTGGTTAAGGAGCCGGTAATATGCTCTGCCGCCACATTCCGCTGTGCCCACGGGACAGGGCATTGCTGGGGACTGAAAGGGCTTTTGCAAAGGGAGGTTTGGGTTGCTGAGACAAGACACACAGCTCCGTGAACTATTTGCAGTGCTTTGGGCGATTAGTTCACATACGGCACTGCCATGGAAGCCGATATCTCGCTGCTTAGAGTGCCTCTGCAAGCCAGAATGCATATCCTGCATGTCACTGGTTTTCAGCCAGGACCATACGCAGCAGGCTTGTGCGCAGCCATGGTTCCCGCTCCTGTGCTTTGCAACTGGCGAGGGAGAGTATCCCTCTATGGGGGAGGGGAAACAGTTGATCTCCCATCAAATTTAACTAGGAGGCTGTGGAAGTACATCGAGGACACCTTCAGTGATCTCAATGGAGAGGATTTGTTGGCAATTACAACATGCATTGATGCACTGCTCATGTAATGCGGGGTAGACCCCCCCATCCAAAAAGGAAAGAAAGGATGAAACTCAAAACGCCTATTTCCTGCCCGCTCTTCATTTGCGTGCAAAGCTTATCCAGCTAGCATAGAAGCCACTTCTGATGAAACTTACCAGAGCTCCCCTCTGCTGCATCCGAAGACAGTATGGAGAAGGAATCTGGGCAGCACATGTCAGGTGGCGTGGAGAACAGCTCCTGGCTCCCTAGGTTGGCTGCACCGCTTTCACCCTCCAGGTCATTTTCCACCTCCACGTCCTCGTCGACGAATTGCTGGTCACCGTCTGCTCCGGTATCCTTTTCATGGGGGGGTGCTGACGTGTCGACAGGAGCTTTTGGGGCGGTTGTGGGATCCCCGCTCAGGATTGCTTCCAGCTCCTTGTAAAATCAGCATGTCGCCGGCACTGAGCCGGAGCGCCGGTTTGCCTCTCTGGCTCTGTGGTACGTAATCCGCAACTCCTTCACCTTCGACCTTCACTGAAGAGTATCTCTCTCGTACCCTTTCTCTGCGATGGCCTGAGAAATCTGGCCAAAAATATCGAAATTCTGCCGGCTGCCACGTAACTGTGCCTGCACAGCAGACTCTCCAGATGCCTATGAGATCAAGCACCTCGGCTGTGGTCCACACTGGAGCACGTTTGCTGCGCTGAGCCGCCATTGCTCTTGGAGTACACAGCTGCAGCTGCACTTCACACCAAGCAAACAGGAAGAGTGAAGAATTCAAAAATTCCTGGGAATGATGGGAGGGTGGGTACAGTCATGTCACAGCCACAGAGTGCAGAAGGAAGTGCAGAAGGGATGGAATTGGAATTCTGGGACATTTCCGCAGGTTTCATATTGCGCGGCAACCGTACACACATGAACTATCGCAGAACAGCTGTTCCGCGGTAGCCGCTACCACCCTCGTTTTGGTGGTTTACATGTTGCGCGGTAAGACGGCTGTTACCAAGCAACAACATGGATTTGTGTGTGGACGCTGTGCCTGTTGTTGCGCAATAACGAGCGTTATCGCGCAATAACTTTGCAGTGTGTACAAGGCCTTAGTTATTAAAGTTTTCAAATCATGATTTAAAGACTTTAAGGTACAGAGAATCCAGCAGCAACTGAGTCATAGGACGGCGGAGGGCGGCCCCCCCCCAAGACTTTGCCAATCTGCCCTGGGGAAAAATTCCTTCGCGACTCCAATATAATGATCAGTTAAACCCTGAACACGTGGGCAAGATTCATCATTCTCCACCAATCTTATATATTTTGTATCCTGCTATTACCGTGTTCATTTTTCCAAGTTTATGATGTTTATTATATCCACATTCAATATGA
This sequence comes from Pelusios castaneus, assembly GCA_007922175.1. Taxonomy (NCBI): domain Eukaryota; kingdom Metazoa; phylum Chordata; order Testudines; family Pelomedusidae; genus Pelusios; species Pelusios castaneus. The sequence continues at coordinate 4,094,691 of ML685821.1, forward strand.
GGCACTTACGTGAACCCATCCTAGCATTCAGATCTCTAGCATTTGACTACCAGTACTTAGAAAAATTTTCGGTATTTAGTTCTCTGCCTTTATGTGATATAATTGAATGGGATTCTTTTCCATTTGGCTGTTTCTCTTCACTTGCTACTAGGGTGACCAGATAGCAAGTGTGAAAAATTGGGACAGGGAAAGGGGGTTAATAGACACCCATATAAGAAAAAGCCCAAATAGTGGGATTGTCCCTATAAAATTGGAATTTCTGGTCACCCTACTTCATACCTGTACTTTATCAACTTCTATACTCTTCTTTTACTAGGATATAGATCATTTCCTTTAATAAATCCTCCCCACACGGCTGTGTCTGTGTGAATTGTGTGCTCCTCCACACCTGTTGGTCTTTTAAAATGAAATAATCTTAAAATATTAGTGCATTAATGCAGTAAACCATTTTCTGGGGATTTCTGTAAATTTTCCATCTTCAAGTGTCTGATGAAGTGGGATTTTTCTCCCACAAAAGCTCATGCAAGAAATAAATTTGTTCGTCTTTAAAAGAGCCACAGCACTCCTTGTATGTTTTGCTGAACTAGATTAACATGGCTACCCCTTTGGCACTTGGGAATTAATAATACTTAGCATTTATATAAGACCTTATATCTTCATAGTACATTACAAACGTAATTATCTAACACCCCAGTGAAGTGAGCAACATGATGAGTCATAAAATTCCCATTTTCCAATTGAGGCAGAGTAAATCCCAAAAGGAGTTAATTTTAGAATGAGTCTTTGATCTTTAATATCTAGGCTCCTAGGCCTATGACTGAAATAAAAAAAATGGTGAGCAAATTGTGAAAATGATTTTTGCCTCAGATGATAAGGTAGGTTGTTTGCAAGTGCAGTAGCTCTTATCCCATGTGTATGTCATGTCATATTAAAATGAAAACTTGCGTTGGTTGTGTTCTCAGGTCAGAATTTTCACTTTTTCAGAGCTGTGGCCTGTATATATGGAATTAACCAATGGGAAGATATATGGCTGTGATTTTATTGTCAGTGCAACTGGAGTTGTGCCAAATGTTCAGCCATTTCTTGACGGCAATAATGTAAGGGTCATTATTTAATGTAACAATTGATTTTCTTGTTTGGAAATTAAAGTTGGTTTCAAAGTTTAAAAAAAAAGAAAAAAAGTATTTTGGTAACTATTTTATATTTTATTCCTAAGATAAAATGTTTTTTAAATGAGATAGATGCTATAAAATTGAATACTCGAGAAATACCTGACATAGTGAAAAATGAATTTCTGTAGGGTTATGGGCTCTGACAAATCAATATCAAAGCTGGGATTCAAATTTGAGAATTCCTACCTCACATTCACCTATTCAGACCATGAGATCATGCTGCTTCCTATACTTGTATCCATGTTAAGAGCATTGTAGTTTTTTGCAGTTTACAGTGTTCATAAAACGCTGGTCCCTGAGCAAAACATACAGCTGATATTACAAAAGAAATTTTTTGTTTCTTACCTGGTGTTCAGTGTTGTTGTGAATTACTCCTACATCTTGACTCACCTGGGAATTCATTCACACTTTTGTTACATTCCTATGGGAGATCAATACATTTCTTAAAAGAAACCTTGCAGAGCTACATCATATACTAGAAACAGTGCTTTATGCACTAATGGGATTCTGTGGAATCTGTAACACTATGGAATCAATGGATACTGATGTGTTACAATAGAATGTGAACTGGCTGGCTTCCACTTCAGGTGACCTCAAGTTAAAATAAATTTAGAATCACAACAGTACTGAAAAACCATCTTACCAATGCTACATAAGGTGTTTGGCAGTTATCTCAGGTTAAAAGAAAAGCATGTGTAAATCACTTGTAAAATACAGCACTGACCTCAATTTTAAGCTGTGTTCAAATAGATTTTTAAGCTGTGTTCAAATAGATTTTTATGTGACTATGAATAGCACATATTAATGTGCTCTTTATGGGGCTACAATTTAAAATCACTATGAAAATTAAGTTAGTGCTGAATATGCCCAGTTGCTCACACAGAGCATGTTACGTCTAAATTCTGTACTGACTGCCTGTTTTGGGTGGAATTTGAGGTGTTGAGTTTGTCCTATAGGTATAAATCACTAAATAATATAGAACCTTTCAGTGTGAGAACGTGCCAGTGGGATGATTTTAAGAAAAAGGCCATGGTGTCTGCTGCTGATCAAGCAAAGGGAGGTGACAGGAAGGTAGACAGAGAAAATGCATGAGGAAGCCTGAAACAAGATTAGAGAGAGCTTTAAAAAAAACATGGTGGGCTATTTGAACTGGATTCTGAAATGAATAGGGAGCTTGAGGATGGCTGTGTTATGAAAGCACTTCTTTGTAGATGTGAAAAGGTGTGAAGCAGCTTACTGAACATGTTTGTTCTTGGTGAAGCTGCAAAAAAAAAAATCACTTTTTCATGTGGACTAGATTATATTAATTTAGTGAGTAAATTTACAGAAGTGATGAATTTAGTCCTTTATATCCGAACAGGATGCTGCTGTAAATAAATTTAAAAGAAATGAGATTGTGGCAGAATAGTGTTGCTGCCTGGAATGAAGGCTGATTTTAAGTACAGGGTTGGGAAAGAACAAACAGTCTCTTAAAAAAGGAACCCTTTTAAAAATAATAACTTATTTTTTGCTGTTTTGAGGGTCTGATGCTTGAAAGGTAAGATTGAGTGATACTGAGACATTAAATTTTGCACCTGAATATAATATGGCAAGTAGTTTACTAGCATTAGTTCCTCAGCAAAAGATGTTTTAACTAGTTATGTTGTTAACCAGATGTTTGATATGAAGAAGTGGCTTATAGCAAAAGATATCTAACCAGGACATACGTAGCTGGGAAAGCTGCTTTAATATGTTGTGCCTCCGTAATCTATTCAAATAAAATGAATGAGTTTTCTGTTTTAACAAAACAGTTTTAATTATACAAGCTGCTTTGAAGTGGTGGTTTCTGGTCTGACAATTATAAGTAATCCTATTAAAAGCAGCATTAAAGGTCACAAATTTGGCTAATGACCTTAGATCAGGAGTCTGCAACCTGCGGCTTCTGAGCTGCATGCGGCTCTTTGACTGCCCCCCTTGCGGCTCTGGGCTTTAGGCCCCCTCCTTCCACCAGGGAACCCTGCAGGTGGCCTGTGCCAGGCTCCTGGCTCACCCTGCCACCAGGGGACCCTGTGACAGGCACCTTGGTCCAGCTCCCAGTCCCTCCACCCCCACCAGGAGGTTACACCCTTTGTGGCTCTCATACCACTTGGTTATTGAAGCAGTTTTTTAAAATGGCTCTTACCTTTCGACCCCGTCTTAGATTGCATTGCTTAACGGTAGCCAGGAAACTGACCTGTTGGGTAAGAGATGTCTGTATGGTTTTAAAATTGCACATGCTGTGGTTGAATGGAGTTGCTGAATGTGGCAGAGACATGCGGCATGATGGACAGCTTTAAGACAAATACTGTGTAAATGAGATGGGCACTTAAACAGGATGAATTTAAACATGATGCCTTCCAGTTGAATGGCTTTTGCTAGTTTTTTCTTCAGCACTGATCCATGCAACTATTTAGTTTGCTCTAGGTGAGGATGGTGGTCTGAAAGTGGACCAACATATGCACACGTCAGTAGCAGACATCTATGCAGCAGGGGATATCTGCACTGCATCGTGGGAACCAAGTCGAGTGTGGCAGCAGGTGAATACATTTCTATGATCATGCAGTCTAATCCAACCCTAAACAGTACAGTATTTTTGTAGATCTACAAACAACTTGTCTGGTGGCACTTTTAAAGACTAATAAATTTATTTCTCGCATGAGCTTTCATGGGAGAAAATCCCACTTCGTCAGACTCTCTGAAGCATCTTCAAAGGGTCTGACGAAGTGGGATTTTCTCCCACGAAAGCTCATGCAAGAAATAAATTTGTTAGTCTTTAAAAGTGCCACAGGACTCCTTGTTTTTTCTGAACTAAACTAACACGGCTATGCCTTTGGAATTTGTAGATCTAATGTACATACATAAGAGGCTTATTCAAGCAGTAAATCACAGCAGAGTGTGGTTATTCTATCGGAGATCCAGTGCCCTGTGGTTTGTTGCTGAAAACCAAGTCAGTCCTCATCTCTAGATGGGGTAGGGCTACTCAGTGTATGTGATGTGTTCATTACACAACCCTATCTATTTATCTTGTATTTTTTAGATGAGGCTTTGGACCCAGGCTAGGCAGATGGGATGGTATGCCGCAAAGTGCATTGTAGCAGATTCTTTGGGGGAATCTGTTGACATGGACTTCAGCTTTGAACTGTTTGCTCATGTTACAAAATTTTTCAATTATAAGGTAAGTAAACTAATTATAACATAGTTTAAAAGTACTGATTAGGTGCTATTGACATCTGTTGATTTGAGGAAGCCAACCATCATGCCACTCAAATAACTTCTTTTTTGGCTAATATTGACAAAGATGCTGATTGTGAACTGTATATAATACTCTGTGTTTTAGTCACTGTTCCTTTATTGATGCTAACCTTGAAAGCTAAACACTGGAACTGAATAGGGACCTTCCAAAGACAGCTCAACTTATGTCAGTGAACTTATTCTCCATCTTTGCGCACACATTCTTAGCCATATCCTTAAGGTGCTTTCTGCGGTTATAGTCACAGCAGACCTAAAATGCTTGGTTCCCTAAATGCTTTGCCTCTCGAATGAATGACTGTTTCTAACCCCAACTCTTCTCATTGGCACACAACTACTTTCAACTTTTTTGTCATTACAAGCAAAAAATGATGGTCTTTGTCATAGGAGAACATCCACAGAGTTGAGATTTAGATCACCAATCTTATTTAATCTGTGATCTAAAAAGGATGCAAGTTCAGTTTTCCAAAGATGATAAAATAGCATGTATTTTCCTACTTGGTTTATAATCCTAAATTTTTTAACTTCTGTGGAATCATTCTGCTGTCAAATATACACAGTGCAATTCCAATGGTGGTCAGATCTCAGTGTTTTTTAAAGACAGGAAATTTAAATCACAGCGTGGTGAAAAGCCTGCTGTAAGGTCACATACTGACATGGTGGGAAAGTGACGAATAGAACCCAGGTCTCTTGACTCCCAATCCTGTGAGCTAGATCATGTTGCTTGAAAGCCAATGAGAATTGTATACACATCTCTGAGAGCAGAATTCCCCATTAGTATCAATGTTTTTGAAATTTACAGCAAAGATTCTGAACCACTGTATTGCTCTAGTAACCAGTGTTTTAATTTTGTTTTCCTGTGTCTAAGGTGGTGCTTTTGGGAAAGTACAATGCTCAGGGTTTGGATTTAGACCACGAACTAATGTTGAGGTGTACCAAAGGGCAAGAATATGTCAAAGTGGTGATGCAGAATGGACGAATGATGGGAGCTGTATTGATTGGTGAAACAGACTTGGAAGAAACCTTTGAAAACTTGATTTTAAATCAGATGGATCTATCAGCATATGGGGAAGATCTCCTAAATCCAAATATTGACATTGAGGATTATTTCGATTGAAACAAAAACTCTCTGGCTCACCGTGATTTTATTCAAATTTTTGCCTTTCAGTGCTGTGATTTATAGAACACATTTACTTGGCATTTACAGCAGTCAAGTAACCAGCTGTACGTGCAATTCTGGAGTGAAGATACTGTGCCAGTGCTGCCAGGACTAATTGGAAGCTGGGTGTTGGGAGATATGTGCTGACGGGCTGCAAAGCAAATTCTGCACATTTCAGGGCAAAGTGTCAATAGGTGTAGTATAAATCAGATGGGGGGGCAGTGTTAGGGGTTTAATGCTCTTTTTTCACGCTTGGGTACTACAGTTCTTGATAACTTTGAACTGTGGTAACCTGATTGGAATGATATGTTGTTTGACAACTGGCTTTTAATTCCTTGTTGTTTTTAAACTAGCAAATCCATTTTGCTGGGAGTATTGTGCAGGCTTGTTAGAGAAAGTACTTAATGGGATAGCAGTCACACTGCATCTTCAGTATCACCTGCAGGAAGACTTGTATTAACAGGATCCCCTGGAGGAGCCCCATCATTCCAGTGTGCGTATCATGCAGCTTTTTATGAGACCATTCCCACAGCAGAAGTCCAGAGCACACACTAAGTTCTTTATGGCTCCTGCTATCCAAATGTGTGTGTGTTTGTCTCAGGTGGGTGACACTGTCACTTGAAAGAGACATTTTTAAAGAGGGCTTTTTGTTTCTTTGTTAAGGGTGGAGTGGAGCGAGGTTAGGCTTGTTTTCTCCCTCAAATTTATTTGCAGTCTCCCAGAGTGGTGTTTCCAGGTAGGAGTTTGTTGAGATATTAAACTTGTCTTTTGGTAATTGACAATGTGAGCTGCAAAATAATTACATGGCTTTATTTCTGCCACTAAAATAAATTTCCTCTAACAATCTAGCATAGTATGGTGGAAGTTATACACGTGGCATGTTATAAATTGTGATATAAAGTTGCTAGCCAACTCCTATCTCAAGCATTTCCTGCAGCTAGCTTTCAATATCCATTAACCTTTGAAAAGAAATACTCAGAGGAACCTGGAACTTTAAAACCACTCCAAAGTGCCTTCTTTGTATTCTGTAATGCAAGCAACAGCAATGAGATGTTTCGCTTTGTTTATATTGAAATGTTTTCTAAAGCACTTTTTTCCTTTTAAAAATTACTCCGATTAACAGTACAGTACACTCCACTGAATCAGGATGGCCATTTTTATTGCAGCTTCTCCCAGGAAATCCCTTGAGCCTGATTTGGTGGTAGTCATTACCATTCATAAATAAGCAGGAGTGAATTAATTCCACTTACAGGGAAACTTTCATTTAAGTGGTCTGAAATGTATGAAATCCTTAGGTTTGGTCTTAACTGACAGTAAGTACTACAAGAAACAATAACAATGAGTCAAAATAAGCAGCTAGGCAGTACAAATCTATTTTGGTATGCTGGTGGGTGTCTGGCTTTGGGGGAAAAAAGTCTTAAACAGAAAAATTGGTTCAACTGTTGCATTTATTCCCCAAACATTGAAAGAAGGAAGTTCAGTATTACAGATGCTCCATTAGTGACACCTGCTGTCCAGAGAAAGGGGTGTGTGTGTGTGAAGCATGATGGTACTTGTCCTGTTAGGAGCTTGGCTTATTTGATACGAATGAAGCATTAACCTACAAACATATCCAGTGTTGTCCTCCCCTCCTTCTGACTAAATCAGCACCAGATAAATGTATTTTTGACAGACTGGAACAGCTGTTAGATAAACACAGCATGTAACTTTTGAAAGCTTGAGTGGATTAACTGGGAGATTCTTTGCTCTATCACTAATTGCCAAGATTTTCAGAATGGGTGGCAAACAATAGACTTGACTTCATATATAGGCACCTAAATAGCTTTTCCCTGGTCCAGAAATTTGGAGTACTGGTTGAAGTCAGTGGGACTTGCTTCCTTTCCAGCATTTATAAAATATCAGACCTCTTCTGGACTAACTGTAGCTTTATTGTATGTACCTGTTTTTTGAAAATTTTGACAAATGTATATTTATAGAGGTTACTGGCTAGAGCTGTGCAAGGAAGCTTGCATCCTCTGTGTCTACTCAACCTGTATTTAAGTGTAGGCTGCCGCAGCACTGGACCTACACGATAAGTGCATCCTGGTGTCATTATGGAGAATAGCTCAAGTGGTCCCTGCTTGGTTTCCTTTCAGACTGCAATATCTTCTCCGACCTCTGGCTGAGTCCCTTCCAAATCCACCCGTGCCAGGGTTCAGTCAAGCCCAGCTTGGCCCACTCTGCCTTAGGGACTGCCACTAATCCCTTCACTGTTTCTCTGCAGGCAGTTGCAGGACCTCAAGCCTCCAGCTGAGCCCTCAGTTCACCACGTCCAGGGTATAGTCAGATTCAAGCTGGCCCACGGGCATCAGCAGTCTGCACTGCTACCTGTGCTCTCTTGCCCAAGGGCAGTCTGGGGGCAGTGTGTGGGGCCTGAGCCTACCCACTTCTTCGGGCCCTGGCCCAGGGACTTCATGCACTTGGTTGAGTGCCACCTCAACCCCCTCCCTCCATTTCAGCCTTTACTCACCAGGTCTCATGGGCCATAAAGAGCTCCCCAGGTGCCTGCAGCGGTGCTTTCTCCCACAGCCCTACTCCTAGCACACCCCAACTCCTCCAGCGTTTGAGGTCAATTGCCTAAACCAGGAACTGCCCTGCAATCCTGCCTTTATTTGGCCCTGCAACCCTCTGCTTCTATCGGCTACTGCTCTGAGGGCCTTTTAACCCCTTGTATGCAGTAGCATTAAGCATATGAAGTTATTTGCTTATTGCAGCTATACGTTTTCTTTCTTTTGGGGAGGAGAAGGGAGGCTGCACAATGGAAGAGAAGCGAGAGGTGAGTCAAGATTTTCTTCATTGGACTGTTAATATGGGCCAGGGGATCAGTGCGGTGTCTATTCACACACAAGACTCCACCCCTGGGCCCTCAGCCTTCCAGCTGAGTCCTTTAAGTCCACCCCTTCCTGGGTACAAGTAGGTGCCACTGGCCATGGCTAGCCCTTTCACAGCTGCAGTGCAGTCCCTAATAAGGCCTCAGCCCTCTGGCTGAGCCTTGCTAAGTCCACCCCTTCGGGGGAACAGTCCAGCCCACTACTTACTAGAGTCAATGAGCCAGTAAACCTATGCCACTCCTGGCGTGCTTGGGGAGAGGGGAGGGACCCAGGACCCCCCACTTCTCCAGGCCCTGGCCCAGGGACCCTCTCTGCCTCATCTGAGGCTGCTGCCTCCCTCCAGTCTTCTACCACAGTCAGTGTCAGCTCCCTCGGTCACTTTACACAGCCACACGAAACTCCTCACCAGCCTGGAGTCCAGCTGCTCCCTGCACTGAGCCTGCTGCTGTCTGCTCCATTCAGGAACTCCAGCCTCCACTCCGCCCCTGATGCTGCACTGCCCTCACAGCTCTCTGCAGTCCTGGACCTGCAGCCTGAGACACCTCACTTCAAGCTCCTCCTGTGCACTGACTTGCTAGTGCTCCTTTCATAGACTAGCAGCCTGCCCTGTGATTGGCTGCCACTTGAAGCCACTTTTTAACTTATCAGAGGCCACAGTGGAGCCACTGCACCACTACAGCTGGCATCAGAAACAGCCTAATTACAGCTGTGCTACACTAAACTTTGAAGAAGCTAATAGCACACCAGAAGTCTCACCCCTGAGGGAAACACTCACAGCACTTCAAATACTAGGCGCTTAGCCTGACTGGGTCTCCACACCTCCTTCTACACGTCTAAAGGAGCGTGTTTTACGAGGGCTGCTGGAAAGCGGAAGGTTGCAAAGATTCTAGGTAGAGGGGCTGAGCCAGCTAGAATTTGAGGTGGAACAAGAGCGGTGCCGGGGGAGTGCAGGGCTGTGGGTGCTAGGATTCCTCAAGTGCAGGGCTGGTTGCCTCTCCTGTGCACAGCAAACTGGAGCTTGCAGATTTTAAGGCCACAAATCTGTTAATGGAGTTTCGCTGGGGTTCTGGCCCAGTCTCCACTGCTTGCCCCCACATTCTGTACCTACCTAATCCAGCTGCAACATTCATAACTTGTTTGTGCACAATACAAACTCTACATACAGCTCCCCGGCACTCCAAATGTGCCATGCTGCCTCCCTTCACCTAGAGCAAGATTATTGATGGGTCAGGTTCTTCCATGCTTTCTGCTTCCTCCCACTATGTGCCTGTACCTTCATTCTGGAGAGTCAGTGGGAAGGGAATTGATAGGAAGGGTAGTTTCCTGCTTAGCAATTTAGACAAGGTGTTGTGTGACACTTCTCCACATTAGATAACACTAAGTTAGAGACTCTAACACAGAAGAAGTGAGGCAGAAGCCCCTGAGAAAGCAGGTGGAGAAACAAGACCATCTTAAATTGAAGAAAGTCTACAACTCACTGTGGCCAGAACTCAGAAGCATCAATCAATATTTTATCATCTTTATTTTACTCTTGTTTTCCACTACTATAGCTATTGTTTCTATACATCAAGCACATAGGATTAAAATACACTATTTCAGAAACAAACTAAAACCGTGTGCAGCAATTGTGTGACATTTCGAGACAAGATTCTGAAGCAAAATCGTGAGCTTCCAAAGAAATACAATGCCCAGTTCTGTAACAAAGTGCAAAAAGTCAGTACAATAATTTCTATGAAAATATTTCCTACTTAAGTGCACATGTGCAGGTAAAATGTCAGTGTGCAACCAGGGGCTTTCAGGCCACTTTGTACATAAGTTTGTCTATTTAATAACCGTAACATTTGTATTTGTGTCCAAGATTAAAAACTGCTTGACATTTGAGCTTGCCAACAATAAAAGCCTGGCAGTTGTCATTGTCCTATAGTTACAATGAAAGGTGGACCAGTATTGCCTTTTGGGCTTAAGCCACATGCTCTGTAGAATTGGGCTCCTACTCCATATTCACTTCAATTCTGATCCACTGATTTGTTAGCAAACAGTACTGAGAGCGTTCAAAACTAGATCTTCTGCAAGCATATAAAGCGGGAAAATCACCATTTATAGCAAAAATGGAGCAATGGTTTGGTAGCGATATCTCAAAAACATTTTTCTACCCATAAATATTCCCTTCTATAATGAAGTCTCCCATCTCTAGTTTTGATGGGGCTTTAGGCTGAACTGGGAACGGAATTTGGAAACTGTTCGAAAAAGAACTAGGTAAGTTCATGGACGATAGAGCTGTAAATGGCTATTAGCCAAGATGGGCAAAGATGCAAAATCATGCTCTGAATCATCCCTAGCTTTTGTTTGCCAGATGTTGGGAATGGATCACCTGTTCTGCTCATTCTCTCTATAGCACCTGGCTTGGCCACTGTTGGAAGAGAGGACACTGGGCTGGATGCACCATTGGCTGACCCAGTATGACCATTCTTAGATTGAATGTATTTCCAATAAAACAGGCCAAATTCTATTCAAAACCAGTTTTGCTTGGAACAATGTATAAACTCATTTTTCACATGCTATTCCAAGGCCAGTGCACATGGTCCCAAGATCAAAAGGTCATACCAAAGCTACAAACTGTTCCAAATACAAGATCATAAGAACAGCCATACCTGACCAGGCCAATAGTCCATCTGGCCCCGTATCCTGTCTTCTGATAATGGCCAAGGTCAGGTGCTTTAGAGAGAATGAACAAAACTAGTTGTCATCCAGTGATCCTTCCCTGTCACCTATTCTCAGCTTTTCACAGACTAAGGCTAGGGATACTTCTGAGTACAGTTTTGAACCCCTGCCCATTATGGCTAGTAGCCATTGATGGACCTATCCTCCATGAATTTACCTTGTTCTTTTTTGAACACTATATTTCAAGACCTGTTGTTCTACCACCAACCTTCCCTGTGATCCATCAGATCATTTTTTTTTAGCATCACTGTCTCAATAATTACAGGTTTGACTAACTAGTTCAGCGCCACAAAAAAAGTACTTGGCATGTTAAGGAGGAATGTGTTATGGACAAGCATTACCAGAAACATAAATCAACACAACAATGCAGTCCTGCAGTTTACTTACACCATTAATCTATTATTAATCCATCCGGGCAAGTTTTGTTGACTAATAATTTGAGGGATTGCCTTTTTTCACAACAACAGCATCAACTGAAGTAGCTGACATGCCGACTACCATAAGGATAAAATTCAGATAGTAAAGTGTAAATCTCTGCTTATATGGGATAAGAAAACACCTTTAGGCATGGGCTAGCGTCTAATTGCAGATCCAGACTGGAACTTCGAAGTTCTGGGCATTTGAGGCCATCTCTAATAAACATATATAAAATGTACATACAATTTAGTTTAAAGCATGTGTACTCAAAGAACAAAAACTCATTTTTCTATAGATAGTACATGTAAGAATGAGCCTTGCTAACAAGCCACTTTACAAAACCTGTACTGGTCAGTGAGAGCACATTATACTCTGCCAACAAACATGTTCTTCCTTGCTCAGTGTAATGAGCATAGATAAGGCCATGCATGTTCAGGATTTAGGATGGACAGATAGGGTTCTTACACATTAAGACACTCTTTCTCAGACTGATTAATTCACACTGCTTTCCTGAGAATCCTGAGGGTTATTTTGGGGCTGCTGGTAACCTTACATCATCAATCCTTTGAGTGCATACTGAAGATAAAATAAAGCTAGCCACAGGAAGATGTCAGTTTCAAGCTCCCAGGACAAACAAAAAAACTGTACTGAAGAGTGCCATTTCAAACTTTTCCTACAATCATCTTTTTTTTTACTTGATTGAAAGCTTTCACCACTGAAGCTGAATAATGTTTTTTGCAGCTGTAACTCATTGTTAAAGAAAGGGACTCTTTAAAATATTTTAATCATCTATTTTTGGTTTTACTTGGCTTTTGGTCTCCTGTAGAAATTTGAATATGAGGGGCCAGATCCTCAGCTAGTGTAAACCAGCTTTGTTCTTTTGACACGTGGGACTATGCCGATTTGCACCACCTGAGGCAGTAAATTTTATGCATTTATTTGCTAAACACTGATTTGTTTCCTGGTTTCTTACAGAGGAGCCAACAAAAGCTGCTTTGTTTGCTATCATCATCTAAACTGTTGTCAACAATTATCAGCAGGGCTCTACAAAGAGGGATTGTTCAGTGGCTTGTGCTCTCTTCAAAAACAACAGGTGTGCATAAATGAATATATACATATATTTCTCAGAAAGAAAGTGACTGATGTAAAAAAAATAGGATTGAGACACCACACAACAGATAAACTGAATGTAGGCCATATGCTAGGCCTACACTTAACTGTGTGAATATTTGAAACACATTTTCACAGCTGCTCCACGCTCTCCATGAAGCGTAGGTACGAACAATAGATCAGAGTACTGCCACAGCATACACTGGAGCAGAAGTACGTGTGTTTCTGTGAAACTGCAGGCCTAACCATTCCTCAGCAAATGGCAAGTTCCCCATCAACTTCAATGGGAACAAGAGGACGTCCAACTTGCGGTATTTTGCACTAGTTCTACAGTTTGTATTGAAATGGGAGGACTTGTTATTTTCTTGGTTTCTATTCATGAGTAAAATTACTGTCTGTATATTCACCAAATACAAAAAACTAAACCAACAAAACATGCTCAAGTGCAAGGAAGTTTCAGGGTCTGGTTTTGGTTTGTTTTTTTTAAAAAAGGTGCTTTTGAAAAAGCCCGGAAGGGAATTTGGTGCCTATCTCCCATTAACTTTCAGTAAGAGTTGGGCACCTAGCTCTTTCACGTGCTTTAGAAAATAGAACCCTTAAACCAATGGACCATTTCCTACTGTTTAAACAAATCTTGAAAGGATAATTTTCCATCAGAACAACAAGCAGAAGGAATGTATGCAGAAGATACGCCCCTAATTTCTAAGAGATCATGTGAAATATATTTGTTGTTGTAGATATGAATATATATCGTCTAGTTTGCTCTTCCTATCATGAGAAGCAGTCTATCAAAAAACATATAATCTGAATGCTTTTTTGTATGAGCTTTAAGTGCATTACTACAGTATATTGTGCTACCATACATTGTAGGCTTTGTAAAATAAAGAGGGTTAAAAAAACAATACATATTGAAATAAACTGCACATCAGGCATTACACCCATATCACCAGATATGGGCTGACTATTTTGATAACCCTCTGTTTATCCTTTGTCTACTTAACGGCCCAATGCCAGATTTTGACTGCTTTTATGTTCAGAAATTGCATATATTTTGTTTTTGCCCAATCTTTCTGACGAACAACTAACACAAATCCTTTGCATTTAAAAGAAAGCAATTAATAAAATACAAATTATGCTTCTGCACTGAGTTCTCATAGAGAAGCAGAGGGGATGTGCCCCTAGATATATTTTTCATCGAAAAATACAGTCAAGGACTACCCGCTAGTCATCATCATCCTCAAGCTTAAGCTTCTTTGCTTTTAAGTTCTCCTCACAATGGCGCCGTTTATGCTCTTTTGCCTTCTTCCTTGCAGAGTTTTTGATACTTTCAGAAACATCTTCTTGTATGGTTCCACCAGTCGCTTCAGAATTGTATGACCCAGAAGATTTCACCTGTGGATCATAAACACAGCTCAATCTCTTTCTCCTCCCTCAATCTACATTTTTTACACACACAGAGAGAGAGAGAGAGAGAGAGAGAGAGAGAGAGAGAGAGAGAGAGAGAGAGAGAGCGCGCTCTAACAACCAAGCTTTAAAAGTGATTTAATTAAGGGTGAAGCACAGATGAGTTCTTTTTGTGGCCATTGCTCCACTTCTTCGCTGCTGTTCACAACAGCATCTATGAGATGTTCCTACACCTTATTGAATTCCTTCAAAGCATTAACACTGTATTATGCTCTCACAGTACCTGCTACATTCAGGAGAGTGATGTAGCTGCACCGAAATATTCCTATAAAGCCAGTAACAGCTATGACAAGTACATATAATGTATCAATGACAAACATTACTATATATAACACACTTGTGATTTTTCAGAGTAAATACAGCCATTATTTCACTCAAATTATCCATTCCTGAGAACACTAAAACCAACTTGGCTATTGCAACCAATTGTAGCCTCATTAGAATGGATAAAGGTCTGATTCTGTAAACTATTTTTCACATGGCACAGTTCTTACATGAGCAAAATTTGGCACTTTAATCCTCAAACAGATTTGAGTCTTGAAATGCCCGTTTTAACTTTTGGTTCAAATAGATATAAAAGTGGTTCCTAATTTCATAGAAGTATCACTATTTTGTTAATCTGCATTTTAATTGGAAATACAGACGCTAGTTGAAATGGCATTTGCAGACTAACTTAGTTATATCTAATACAGACTATAGCAACAATTCTTCTAAACCAGTAAACCCCTGATTCTCTAAAGAAGCGCCCAGCTCAGTTCCCGGGCTCCTGCCGACAGCAGGAGCCGCTGGTGGATCGGGGGGCGGCAGCAGCCCCCGCGGGGTTCCGCCCACCCCCCCGAACTCCTGGACTGAGCTGGGGGGCTGGCTCCGCTTCAAGCCGGCCCCCCAGCTCAGTTGCCGAGCTCCGCTTGTCAGCAGGAGCGGGGGCGCTTAAGCGCCACCGCTTCTGCTCAGAGCAGGAGCCACTGGGGGATCGGGGGGCGGCAGAAGCTGTGGCGGAGCTTCTGCCACCCCCCGAACCCCTGGACTGAGCTGGGGGGCCGGCTCCGCTTCGAGCCGGCCCCCC
>ML685821.1:4110336-4142126 GCA_007922175.1 Pelusios castaneus
CCGCAGCTCAGTTCCCGGGCTCGGCTCTCAGCAGGAGCCGGCCCGGCAGCTCAGTTCCCGGGCTCAGCTCTCAGCAGGAGCCACAGCACTTAAGCGCCGCGGCTTCTGCTGACAGCTGGGGGATCAGGGGGCAGCAGAAGCTCCCGCGGAGCATCTGTCGGCCCCAGAACCCCTGGACGGAGCTGGGGAGCCGGCTCCGCTTCGAGCCGGCCGCACAGCTCAGTTCCCGGGCTCCTGCGGACAGCCCCCACCCAGTCTCCTTGTCCCCCCCCCCCTCCACCCCTCTCACCCAACCACTCTCCTTGTCCCCCCCACCCCTCTCCAGGCCTCCCTCCAGCCCCCTTACCTGGCTGGAGGCTTGGAGCTGCAGCAAGAGCCGGCAGAGCCGCTTCTGGGCCAGGCCGCCCCCGCCCTGAGCACGCTCTCTCTGAGCATGCTCAGAGCGGGAGATTTGAATCTCCCCAGCCTGGCCGCAGCAGGACGTGGATTCAGCTGCTGCGCGCGCAGCTGCGTCCCTGCCGGGCATATATACCACTCTCGTTTAGGTATATAGATAAGGGTAAACAGTGCTCCAGGTTCTTGTTACATGACATGGTGTTAATTCCTATTAACAACTGAAATTGATAGTATTCCTAGATATTTGCATAGGTGTAAATGGAAAGAATATGTTATAGCTACACAGCTTTTGATTTATTACTGTCAATTACGTTTGAAACGATTTTGTCATCACTATAAGCCTAACATGGAATCTGTAACTTACGACAGCTCTACGAGATTCTTCCCAGTGACAACTGTAAGGCTTATGGGTTAACATTTATATTATCTAGAGTGGAAGGAATGATACTCTTATGGAAATATGGTTCTAAATGTATAGATCTCTCGTGTTAATCCATTTTATACACACAGTGAGAACACCACTTCTGAAAGGTTTCTGGGTTTGTTTGGTTTTTTTTTAAAATTAAGATACTTCCCCCCCTCTTCCTCAACCCGTTACACTTTGCATTTTAAAGATGCATAATTAAAGACAAGCCCCTACCACAGAAAGTAGAGAAAGTATACTCATGAAAGCATTCTTAATTTTAGACAGCATAAATAGGCACTAACCAGCTGTGGTAAATACTAATGGAAAAATAATCATATGTTTATATTATATATATAAATACCTTGTCAACACTTTTTTCGTTTGATCTCCCTGGTATGGTGATAATATGTGCTTCATTCTTCAGCAGATCAGCTTTGGGTCCTATTTTCAAGTAGGATATTGTAGCAAATGCTGTGAAACTGAAGTCTTCTCTGCAAAAGTTAAGCCACAATCAAAGGAAAAAACTGGAAACAGGAGTAGTAGAGTGAGCAAAATAGACACGAGGGGGAAAATGTGACGACATTTAGGAAATGTCATGAAAAGATGTCCCATAACAGCTTGATCCTGTTATACATATGCAGAAAATAATCGCTGAATTCAAATGGGAGTTGGTAGGATTGGCTCTTATGGTGAGAAATTCACATTTTATGTCATTTTGCTGACTTTCTGGCACTTCTCATTGGTCTAGTGGGGTATAAACAATATGATATCTGAACACTAAGATTTGACTCAGTCAACCTTCCTGGCCACTCAGGTAAGGTCAAAGGTGTAAATCCTTCATGTTTTATTCATGATGGAAAGTTAGGACCATGGGACGTCAGAGTCCCATGTATTCCGAGATCTTTATGAAATCACTGTTGAAAAGCAAGCAGTACACAAACAGGGACGAGCAGGTTATAAAAGGAAATGGTATCATTTTCACTGTGTCTCTTCTTAAGTCATGTCCCAGTAATCCCCCAGTGCTGCAACAGGCTCTGCAGTCTCATTTTACGGCAGTCAGTTTGCCTCAGTGGTGCCTGTTGCAGGATTGGGGGCTACGATTAAAATATTTAACGTGTATTGAAAAAACCAGCAGCTTTTATAAACAACAAAAATGTACTTTAAGCCATTTAAAAAAAAAAAAATTAGCAACTTGTCTGTCTTAAAAATGACAGATGGTTTTCCGAGAGTAAACAGAAAAACAGTATCTGTGCAAACTTTTTTAGTCAGGTTCCAAGTTTCAGAAGCAAAGGACTTGCTAAAATATCTACTGCTTTGACCTTCTACCAGAAAAAAGTACTAACTAGTAGATTTCAAAGGAAGGAAGGAATAAATCATACATACTTCAGATACTGCTGCAGAATGAATTGGGCAATAATCCTCTCCAGTTCATCACGAGGGAGTGTTGGAGAAACGACATCAGCCACTCTTAACTTTGACACCCCTTTGCCCAGCCAGGCATCAATTAACTTCAGGGGAGTGAGTTTTTCACTCATGTTATCTGCTTGCTGTAGTATTTTGATTAGATCCCTGCAATATCCTGTTACATCCATTCGCTCAAATGCTATAAGGAAAAGAAGAGAACTAGTAGTACTTCAGACAAAGAATCCTAATGCCAGATGTGTTACTTTTCAATACAATTGAAACACTGTTATACTATAGTAATCTCCCCCCCCCCCCCCGTTTTTTTTTTTTTTTTTTTTTGAGATCAGACGTTTGTGATAAACAATACATGATGAAGTCACATTGAGTCTTGTACTTGAGCTCCAATCCTGCAAAGACTTTCACATATGCTTAACTTTACACACTAAATACTCAATGATTTCAGTGGCATTACTGAGAGCATAAAGTTAAGCATGTGCTCAAGTCTTTGCAGGCTTACTTGTTATTTTATCAGTAACCGGAAATGTAGACATACGACTGCTGAAGATTTTAGAAATCAAATTCTACCTAGAATTCTAGACCTTTCATAGCTGTCTTTTAATGGGAATAGGTACAAAACTGACATTTCAAATAAAGCTGATACATCCAGCTAGCTTTTAAAAATGGTTTTCATGGTAGTTTGTCATGAATAAGTGTCTTAATTTAGGGTGAAAAAGAAATTTAAATCTCATTTTGACACATGTCACTTTAGCGTTTTTATTATTTGTGGCATTTGGCTGACTTACGTGCTAGCCAATATATTATTTGTAACTGGGTCCATTTTCTCCCCAGTAGTATTTATTACGGAACATTTACAGAGCAAAGTAAAGTTGCACAGAGCTTTAGAGAATATAAATAAGACATTTCTTGGCTCAATAAGTTTACAGACTAGAGAAAAAACACAATTTCACTGAAAAGTTTCATCATACAAATTTATTCCAATGGGAGAATGGGTAAAAATGGTTCTGAGACAAACTGTAACAGTATCCAATGTGGATCACTGAAAGAAATCTCTTTCATGGTAACTTGCACAGACCCCTGGCCTAATGCCACTAAGGTAAGTTTCCCCACAGGCATGTCTGTGTCAGAAGACTGAAAATGGTATTCCAACAAGTCAACCTTCAAATATTTTTCACTGACTTGTTCTTATTAGACATGGGTCAAAACCAAACCCCAGGATCTGAATGTCTCCAAACTAGACTGATGTTCACTTCTAGAACTGAATTTTTCTGCTCAAGCCTCATCTCTAATCATCTAATGCTATAGTACTTACAAAAAATAAAAATATCCTGTTATATACAAGCAAAGGGCAAAATATTAGGTCAAAGAGGTCATTCATACATCTTCATAAGTGTCCCTCAGAGCCCACCATGCAAGAGAGCGAGAGCGAGAGTGAGAGTGAACAGGAAAAGAACAAAAACTAGAGCTGGAGACTGAAGAGTCAGGACTTCTGTGCTTTACTCCAAGCTCTAATACAACACAGGGCTGTTGGGACTTAAGATTATTCTGAAATCTTTGAATGATAGGTGTTATGTAAATCTAGGTGGTTTGGATTCCCTCCTTCTTGAGTATTCTTTGTAGTCTTAGTATAATCACATTGCAAAACATTACGATTATAAAGAAAAGTACTTCAGTTCCACAGTGCCAGAATTAAAGTTGCCTGTGCAACCTTAGTTCTGCCCATGGAGTGTATGAATGATTAGGGCTGCAGATTTGTCACACATTTTTAAAAATTAAAAATAACCCAGAGTTGTCATAGTTAATTAAGCAAAAGTCACAAGGTGCAGTGATTGCTCCAGGATTCCACTGCCTCCTCACCACTATCACAGCACCTACTGCAACCCTAAACTTGTGCTGAAGAGAGGGACCCCACACACACTCATCTGAGGCAGAGGCAGCAGTACCTCCTGTGTCCTGCACACCTAGACTTGGCTCCACACGCTGGGCGCTGGGACGTGGAGCACAGCACTGGTCAAGTCTGGCCCGTCCAGCCCTGTGTCACAAAGTGGCAGTTGTGTGAAATTTGAGTAAATGGGGCTGCAACCATGTGCTCTAGGTAGCAACACCATTCACTCAGATTTGGCTCAGCCATCTCCTCTGCTCCCCCACTCATCACAGAGGGACAGCAGAGCCAAATGTGAATGGTGCCAGGCAGCAACATCCAGAGTGGGGAACCAGGCCCAGCCACTGCAGGGTGAATGCAGAACAGGCTTGCTCTCCATCCTGGCCCCTTCCTTCTCCTAGACCAGGCCAGTGAGAAGACCCAGCAAAAACCTTCCCTCAAGATAATCATGGACAAAGAGAAGCATCTATGAGTTTTTCACCACCATGAGAAACCTGTAGCCCTAATGATGATGAGTCGTTAATTACACGGTCACACGCTCCTTTTTCCATAAGACCCCTGCCTCATTCATTGCAAAGGTAACAGAGTGATAGTAGGTTGTCATCCTCTCCATGGGCCAGCACTAGAGGGGGAATGACACACCCACTTTGCCAGTGTGTTTAATTGCTGATAGCAGAGGAATGGAGAGACACTGGAGTCTTTGGTTCCATTCCAGGCCCTGGAAGATACTGTGCTCTAGGGGGCAGAGATCTTTCTGCCCATTCCTCTCCTGTCCTATTTTCTCCAACCTGCCTCATCCCAACCTCGTCTCTTCTCCACCTCTGGCTCTTCATCCCAGTCCTATTCTCCTTGCCTACTACAGTCCCACAGTCTGTACTCTTTAGACTTGCTTCCCTACCACTCCAGCTCCCAATCTCCTCCTTTCCTAGTCAGTCCCAGATATCTCAACTCCCAGTTTCTCTCATCCCCCACCAGTCCTAGTCACCATGTTCCATGTCCAAATCAACTCCTTCCCCTCACGCCAATCCCCCTCATTTCCTCTGCATTTAAATCAGACATCTTCCTCCTCCATATGGTCTGGGCACTAACAGGTAACCACTGAGAGCGAGCCCAGACCGCCTCCCTGTTCTCAGTTCTAGTTGCCTGGCCTAGCCCCATTCTAGAGAAGCAATTACAGGGAAAGTCCTTCTCAGCCCTCAAAACCATGGATTAGAGCTTGCTCAGCTTCTCTGTTAGAATGGTACAACACAGTTTGATCACACATGGGAGGCCTGGGCACCAGAGCATGCCCCATGTGAATGGACTCTTCAGAGATTTTAGCTGCTGAATTCTAAGAAGTCTCTACTGAGTATTTTTAAATGTAATTTTTTCAAAGACATAAGGCAAATCCGGGCAGGGTTGTACAGGGACAGCAAAAAGCCACACCTGAGAAAAGTTAACCCCTGCCAAGTTTTGAGTATCTGCTGCAAAGCCCCAGGCTGCTAGCATGTCTCAAAGAAAGGACACCAGAATATATTTTTAGTTTCAGCAAAACTATGTATTTTTCCCTAATCTAATTCTTGAAAACAGTTAAACCATTTTGGCAAAGAAAAAAAAAATGAGCCTGAGGAAGATACACAGCATGGAAAATTTCAGACCAAAAATAGTTAAAGTTAAGCAAATTTACACGCAAATGAAATCAGGGTCTTGAAATGGTAAGTGTTGAGAAACCTTAATAGACAGACAGTGCAACTAGCTTGTCTGTGTAACTGATCTATTAGTTGAATTCCCTTCCAGAAGGCATTAGACACCTTGTCTAGACTGGACATTTCTTTGAAGCATAAAGTAACCCTATTATCTGCTTTCAGATTAAACATCAGTTTACTTACCATGTTTCTCTCTACAGCAGTTATCACACATTTTGTTGCAGCCTGCAGAATCCCACACTTCATCAAAATGATGAGCAATCAGAACCCGGCGACACCTGAAAGTATGGGTATATTTTTAGAGATAAGGAGAAGAGTAAGAAGAGACTAAGATCCGGATGCACATAAACATTACATCAAATGAATGGTACAGAAAAGGCCACCTAAGTGATCCCACCTACGCACAAAAAAAGACTAAGGCGTCACTCAAAATTAGGTGAGACGTGCAGCACTGATAAAGGAAGTACCATTTTACACTATAATCTATGGCATTCACTATTACAACTTCTGTTGATAGAACAGCTTAGTTAAATGGAAAAGAGGATTAGGTACGTGAAAAATGAACAGCACCTGCAATTCTAGTTCATAGAATGAAAATAACAAGGACTACTGATTCTAATACTTCTAGCAGTCAACTGACATTCTGATTAGGCCAAGAAGATTTTCCTCTATCCCTGCTGTATACTATTCTAATAACTGGCCAAGTACATTGTCAAGGGTGCGGGATTCCACCTTCTTCTTCAGTGTAGAAGGAAGCATACCGAATTAAACAGGACTCCGATTCTGTACGTACTGATATAGCAAAAAAGCAAAATATTCCAGTACATACCCTGAAGGAGACTTGATATCAGTATCCTTTTACTTGACTAGTGTTACAGCTGTAACACTTATTCTAGACTCCATGCACATTTTTAAAATAGTGAGAGGTTAGTTAACATTCATTTACTTCAGATGGAGAATTAAATGTGATGAGCTTACACACACACACACACACACACACACACACACACACACACACACACAGGGATAAGTAACTGTTCCTTATTAATGCTGACAGATTAATTTTTTTCTTCTAAGTTATTTGTTTAAAACAATGAAAGATCCAGAATAACTTACTTGTTCATGTTGTGGCAGTAAGATACCATGTCATATAGCTTCTGTTGCCCCACATTCTCCATCACTACCATTGTGCTGATTCTGAATATATCTCCAAAACCATAATATAAAATGCAGTCAGCTTTCTGGTCATCTCGACCTACAATGGTGGTTAGACAACACCACTTAGACTTTTCACGTGTTAGGAATCGAAAAAGAAATGTTTTGTAAACATGCAACTGTGATCCAAGAACCAATTAAAGACAACTGGCAATGGGTACAAAGGGGTTACAGGAATCTCCAGATTCTGGTATGTAGAGCCCTGCAGATCCACGGGTATCCACTTCAGATCCACGGACAACGGCATATGCGGGTGCAGAAGTAAATGCACCCCCATGTGGAAAAGTCTGAGTAAATCAGTATTTACATAAGCAATGGAATAAACTTTCGTAAATCAAGGTTAATTAGGTGTAAGCGAAATCAGTGTGATGTATATTTACACTAAATATCAAGGTGCTGCAGTTAGAGCCATTCAGTGGATCCCTACTTCATCAACTTTAATTCATCCATGCCATCATCCCCAAACACTGCCTGGAAACAGTTCAGTCCTAATATAAGCAGATACAAACTCCCAATGATTTCAGTGGCAATAGTGCCTTTCTTATGTCAGTACTGAAGACGATGCCTAACGCATACGTATGAAAAAAAGAGCATTCAAATCTCACATCAGTTGCTTCATGCTTTGATAGACCATCTTCCACATAACTTCATAGGGTGTCACAAAACCAGAATCTGCTAAAAAAGGCAGTGGGGCCAGATTTTCATTTACATTAAGACTCTTTCACACATCTTTGGCAGTGTAAAAAGTCCTTAACGTGACTGTACATGCAATTTTTGCCCACTTTAAGACCTCTTTAATTGCCAGAAGAACAAAAAGGAGTGTTAGTGGAAATGAGAAGTGGGCCACAAGCACAATGCATATTTGCAGAAGAAATGCCATACTGAGTGAGACCAATGGTCCATCTAGCCCAATATTCTGTCTTCTGACAACAACCAATGTCAGGAGCTTCAAAAGGAACGAACAGAACAAGGCAATCATCAAATGATCCATCTCTTGAACACCAGTCCCAGCAACCGGGATCCAGAAACTTAGGGCACCCAAAGCATGGGGATGCATTCCTGTTCACCTTGACCAATAGCCACTGATGGACCTATCCTCAATGAATTTATCTAATTCTTGTTTGAACCCAGTTATAGTTTTTGCCTTCCCAACACCCAGCAATGAGCTCCATATATTGACTGTGCATTGTATAAAGTAGTACTACTTTTTTTTTTTTTTTTTTTTTAAATTTGCAGCATATTAGTTTCATCTGGTGACCCCAGATTCTTGTGTCAAGTGAAGAGGTAAATAACACTTCCCGATTCACTTTCTCCACATCATTCATGACTTATAAAACTTTACCATAACCCCCTCCAGTGACCTGTTTTCCAAATTGACTAGTCCCAGTCTTTCTGATCTCTCCTCATATGGAAACTCTTCCATACCCATGATCATTTGTTGCCCCTCTCTGCATATACTCCTTTTCTAATGTACATCTTTTTTGAGATGGAGTAACCAGAACTGCACACACTATTCAAGATGTGGGCATGCCATGGATTTATCATGGCATTATGATATTTTATGTCTTATTATCTATCCCTTTAACTATGGTTCCTAACACTTACTTTTTTGACTACTGCTGTACATTGAGTCAATGGTTTCAGAGAACTAACCACAATGACTCCAAGGTCTTTCTTGAATGGTAACAGCTAATTTGGACCCCATCATTTTTTATGTAGAGTTGGAATTACATTTTCCAACGTGCACTACTTTGCATTTGTTAACATTGAATTTTATCTACCATTTTGTTGCCCAGTCACCCAGTTTTATGACTCCCCTTTGAAACTCTTTGCTGTCTGTTTTGGACTTAGCCATCCTGACTAACTTTGTTCTGTGAACTTTGCCACACCACTATTTATCCCTTTTTCCAGATCATTTATGAACATGTTGAACAGCATTGATCCCAGGAAAGATACCTTTCTGACCCCATACAAACCACTCTCCATTGTGAAAGCTGACCATTTATTCCTCCCTTTTGTTTCCTGTCTTTTAAGTTACTGATCTGAGAGGACCTCCTTCTTACCCCATCACCGCTTACTTTGTTCAAGAGCCTTTGGTGAGGAACCTTGTAAAAGGCTTTTTAAAAGTCCAAATACACTATATTCACTGGAGCACCCTTTTGTTGATCCCCTCAAAGAATTCTAGAAGATATGTAAAGCATGATTTCCCTTTACGAAAGTCTTGTTAACTCTTCCCCAATAAATCACATTCATCTATGTGTCTGAAAATCCTGTTCTTCACTATAATTTTAACCAATTTACCAGGTAGTGAAATTAGGCTTACTGGCCTGTAATTGCCAGGATTGTCTCTGGAGCCTTTTAAAAAAATTAGTATCACATTAGCTATCCTCCAGTCATCTAGTACAGAAGCTGATTTAAGTGATACATACATACATACATACCACTATTAATAGTAATTTTTATATTTGGGTTCCTTCAAAACTCTTGGGTGAATATCATCTGGTCTTGGTGACTTATTACTGTTTAATGCTCTATATCAACATGTTGCAATTACAACGTTGTGATGGGATATACCAGGGGTCGGCAACCTTTGCCGGCCCCTGTGCCAGCCCCAACCACCGCACCCTCCGCAGGTGCCGGGAGTGGGGCCAAAAGGGGGCGGGGCCAGGCTTCAGGCGCCCTGCCGGCCAGGGCCTGGGCCAGCATCAGCCGGTGAACACCGGCAGCTCCAGCTGGGCCAAGCCGACCCACCCTCTTGTCAGCCATGGCCTGGGCTGGCCCTGCCCTGCCGGTAGCAGCCCGCTCCTCTCCCCTCCCCACCTGCCACACAGTAGGGGTTGGGGCCAGCAGGGGCCCTCAGCCACGCACCTCAGCTGCTGCCGCACGGTTTGCGGGGCCAGCAGGCTCGGCCTGCGTGCCAGGGGTTGCCGACCCCTGGGATATACAAACTCCACACTGGACCTGAAAGGTTTAATGCACAATCATGGGCCTAGGTAGCCCCATCCCTCTAGACTGGTAAGCATGCTCCAATTGGAAAAGATTTTTAAAAGGGAGCAACTCAGCTCAGAAGGAGAAGGAAGAAAGACTGTCTTGCAGGCTCCTGAACAAGGGTGCCAATAAACCCTCCACATGAAGACAACAACCTGCTGAGTCTAGTTGGGGCTGAAAGTTTAGTTGTCTTTTACTGTCTTTTAGACTTGGAGCCACTGGGTAGGACCAGGGTCTCCTACCTACTATACTTATTGCAGGAGGGTCATAAGCTTCATTTCGACCCCATCCCATCCCTTTCCAGTGTACAGGGAGGGTCTAATTCTCTATACAGTCTAGTAAAGAGAACACTGAGAACCCTGACATGAAGATAAGCCAAATACAAGGGTTAGGGACCAGACAGAAGACCTTTCCCACTGGGAAGCACAAGATTAGATGCTAGGTTAGTTAACCACATGCCACCTGGCCATCAGAGAACTCCATTACAATGCCACAATGAACCCAAGATTATTGGTTTGGGGCAATCTAGTCCCTTCATCAGCAGAAGCAATTTATAGACTCTAAGGTCAGAAGGGACCAGTACGATCATCTAGTCTGACCTCCTGCAAAATGCAGGCCTGAAAACCTCACCCACCCACTCCAGCAATAGGCCACCAACCTATGATTGAGTTATTTACCTCCTTAAATCATGATTTAAGGACTTTAAGATACAGAGAATTCACCGGTAGGTGAGCCATGCCCTGTGCTACAGAGAAATGCGAAACCCCCCCCCCGAGCCCAAGCCAATCTGCCCTGGGGGAAAATTCCTTCTCGACCACAATACCTGCACGTCCACTCTCCTGATAGTAGTTCTCCATGGATTTGCTCATCGAATGATGAATTACAAACCTCACATCTGGCTTATCAATTCCCATGCCAAATGCAACTGTTGCCACTACCACCTGAAACAAGAATATAACAATTAAACCATCAAGATGCAGATCTATAATTTTTAAGTCAGATAAGGCTATAACAATAACTGTATCCCTAACCTGGATTTCATTGGTTGCCCATCCCTTGTGAACTTTTGTCTTATCTTTGGGATCCAGATTTGCATGGTAAGCTTCTGCCTTAATTCCCA
Organism: Pelusios castaneus; assembly: GCA_007922175.1. NCBI lineage: Eukaryota > Metazoa > Chordata > Testudines > Pelomedusidae > Pelusios > Pelusios castaneus. The sequence continues at coordinate 4,121,451 of ML685821.1, forward strand.
GTTTCTGTAAACTAATGGCAACTTGCTCCGAGTCCTTCTGTGAAAAACAGTATACAATTCCTGTACCAAACAAAAAAAAACAAACAATACTTTTTTTACAGCAATGAAACATTTACAGAAGTTAGTTAATTTCATGTTCATACAACGTGCAGGACTAGTAAGCTTGAAGATAACACTGCCTATCTGTCCAAAAGAACTGATAAAACATCAGAGTCTTGTGGCACTTTTAAAGACTAACAGATTTATTAATCGCATGACGAAGTGGGATTTTCTCCCACGAAAGCTCATGCGATTAATAAATCTGTTAGTCTTTAAAAGTGCCACAAGACTCTGTTGTCTTTCTACAATAGACTAACACGGCTACCCCTTTGGAATTTGATAAAACATAGGGAGTGAGTCAGTGGTTGGGAAGTTTTATACTATGCTTGGCTATGGAAGAGCTTCTCTTTAATGTGGAAAAAGCAACTCAGTCTCTGCACCAATTCCAATTTTGGATTCTAGTTAGACAGCAATGGTATCTTCTAAGATACCATTTATGATATAACAACAACAACACCATCTACCTTTTATGTAGCATGTCTCATGAGAAGATCACAAGGTGTTTTACAAAGAAGGTCAATGCCATTAGCCCATTTTACAGATGGGGGAACTAAGGCACACAGAGGTATCAGTCTCAGTGCTCTATATCCTAAGCAACATTGCCTCCACTTTTAGGTAATGGTAGTTTAGGGGAACAACTACCCCCCAGGAAAATCAACTGAGAGCACAAATACCTGTGTTTCTGTTACCTATCAACCTGGGATGGATCTGAGTTCAAGGATTTTATGAACAAAACCATGATTTTTTAAATGCTGGAAGTCCTGCTCCAGAAGTATTGAAATATGATACAATGACATTTATTTTATAAAGGACGGCAGGTTTTGTTTTGGTTATTTATTTATTTATTTTAAAGACACTACTTATGCTTGTCCTGTCATTTCAGGGTCTTCACCTGAAATTATACTAAATATGTAATACATTCAATAAATATAGCCACCTCATATTTTCAATATTTACAAGTCAAACATTTTATTGTGAAATCTGGATACAAGGTGGCTCTATCTAAACCTTTATAACATATTTGAGGAGTTAACTTAGGAACGAGCTTGAACAAAATGTTTAATTTTTAAGATATAAACATTTTTGGGTGAAAAAGATGTTGATAAAAATGTAATCAATAAAAAGATGGGAGAAGGATTTGGACAAAAATGTACCTGGAGAAGTCTCTCTATGGGAAAGGGGGATATACATCTTCAGTTTTTATAAATTACTGTATAGATGGCATTTCACTCCAGTTAACATCTATCACATTTTTGTTACTATGGAGTTTTACCGAAGTGGCTGAAAAGAAAGTGGAACATACTTGCACACTCAATGGTTGTGTCCAAGAATTAGATGGTTAGACAGGAAATTATTAAAGATAATTGTCTTATGATGAAATATCAGCTTTCTAGAGATCTCAGCCTGCTTCCTTAATGCTCCAATAAAGGCTCTACTCATACAGAACAACAAATTAATTCAAGTTTTACTGTTAACTGTTAGACTATGTACTGCACTTTATTGGAAATGTCTGACCCTGGACCCCATGGAACTGTGGCTTAGTAAAATATGCCTTGTTCTTGTGATAGGAAAGTTTCTCACCAAATATGTACACAAGAGGAAGCCCCAAGAAGAGGATAGGTATTTAGAAATTTGGTCACAATTTCTATCATATTCAGAGAAGGGCACCCCAGCCAGCAAGCCAGAACCTTTAGCCAGGTTCTTTGAATATATAAACCTGATCCTGCAAAAGTAATGCATCACTTATTATGTTACCATTTTACTCTAACTTTGCCTTTAACAAAAAGCAAAAAAGCATGAGTTTTTGTATTATTTACCCGAGAGTCCTTTGTATCTTCCATTGATGATCTTAACAATGTCCTCAATGAAATCCTCATTGTTGGAAGGTTTTTGACGAACCTGAAAAACACAGTAGACAAAGTAATATGTGCAAAGAACTTTTAAATGGTCATTCAGCCAATTTGTTCTCCTCCTCTTATTGTACCTTTCCTACTACAGTAAGCTCAGCTACTCTTCCCTTCAACTAAATTTGTTCTACAATTTAAAGATCCATTACCACTAAAAAGTTCATTTAGACTTTTTCTAGCAAGGAGCATGAAAGAAGGCACGAAACTTTTCCAGAGAACTGTACCAGTTTTCTAGACTAAATTATTGGGTATAGCAGCCATTGCTTGCCACTCAACTGTGAACATTCAAGTCTGCCAAGCCCCATCCTCACAACACAGGGGGCAGCTCAAAGTTCTATTGAACAATGGAGGATACAAATTTTAACAAGATGTCAAACTAACGCTAGTTCATTAAAACAAAAAGGACAGCCTCCAGTATTACCAATCACAATGATCTTGAGTTCTGTACTGAAATATAACTTCTGGCTCCTGGATACCATTTAGAACAGAGTTGGCAAAAATTTGTCTTAAAAAAAAAAAAAAAAAATCTAAGATCTAAGACATAAGCAAAACAGATCAAGAACACAAAACTAGGATGCAAAATAAAGGCTTAATTGTTTAAGGTATCAGTGTTCAGCGTTATTTGTGTCATACTCCTGAACTCTCTCCTGTTTTGTTGGGTGTTTTCCTTCCCAAAACTTCACTTCTCTGCCTTTCATTTCTTCTGACAAAAATTCAAACCGAAAAATATTCTAGAGAAATATATCTGCCAAAGATTTAGCATGGAAAACTCTTGTGGGAATTAACCCCCCGCAAAAAAAAAAACAAAAAAAAAACCCAGTATAAAGTTGCCATAAACTGTCCTCAGGATAAATGAATTAATAGAACACAATCTTCCTGGGACTAAATCACCACCACAGGAAAAAGTGGATTAAGCAGAGTGTTCTCAGAAGCACCCAGAGCAGGTAAGGGCCAAACTCTGAATGATCACTCTTCCTGGTGCCTACAACTATACAATGAAATCCTATCTTCCAGGAGGCGTAAAATACTGATAGTTCTGTTTGTACAGCACATAGCAAAATTGTGTCATGGTCTATAACAAGGGCTCATAGGCACTACTACTACAAGAGTGGGCAATAATTTTCAGAGGAGCCATTCCATATCACAGGTGTGTGTCACTTCCAGCTTCTGGCCATGTGAACAGATGCTGAAAGCTCGAGAAGCAACCAGCCATAAACTGCTTGACACTTCAGGGTAGCTTAAGCAGAGCGTCAGCAGCTGAAGCAACGGATTGGATGGGCCTGCTTTCGCCCCTGCATGGCAGGCCAGACAGAAATGTTAGGTGACCGATCTGGCCCACAGGCTATATTTTGCCCACCTCTGCAACACTCCAATATAAATAAATACATACATACCTCCATTCATACATACCTCATAGTATAGATTGGGCCGGTTGAAAGATGCCGTAAAGGGAATGCATTTCTGAACACACAAAATTTTCTGAGAATCCTTCAAAACGTGACTTGTTGCAGTTGCAGTCAATCCAATCAACGGAGCATTTGGAAACTGTCGTTTTAAGATACCAAGTGACTTGTAGTCTAAATAAGAATAGGTGGGAGAAAGTTTTGGTCGCTTATACCACAGTACCATATTATTACATCAAATCTGCAGCAAGTTATCAAGTAGTGATGGAACTAATTTACAAATCCAAATGAAGTGATTAGCAAGCTATGCCACATTGACAGAGTGGATGACAAACTTTTTAGCTGAGATTTATAAAAGCATCCTAAATTCAGAATATACTGTTTATTCAAATATATCCTCATAAGAAAATTAGAACATACAACTAACATTAAAACCTAAAACATATATAATTTTGTTCAGTATCAGTTTCAATATTGTATCTAATTCTGTCATTTGCAAAAAACAGAAAGCCTGTTATGTGTATCTAAATATCTACATTGTGTAATTTGTAAGCAATACCTTCATTAGTAAGACATTTAAAAAAGTATTTAGTAGGTGATGCAGTGGTCATTTTTATCCTGAATCACAAGTTCTCTTTCATAGGCTAAGAAACAGCATCTGATAAATACTAGTTTTATACAGCTGACCTGACCCGAGACGAAAATGTGCACAATTTTTCTTCTTGTAAATTAGATTAGAGATAGCTAAAGTGCATTGCATGATGATTCCCCAATGTTACTAAGGTCATGTAACATCAAATGGAGAAGTCTTAAGCACCATGAAGAGAGTTACATAGACTTATATTTTCCATAGGCAGCACATCCATATTAGAGATGACTGCCGCAATCTGCTCCTCTTTGTGCATATACAGTGCTGCAACTCCCAGTCCCTTAAAAAATTGCTAATGTAACCCACAGTTACAGGTCCCTGCCTTAAATGAACTTGGGCCTCTCAACAGGTTATAAATTATTTGTGAATGGTACAAAATGAATGAAATTAAACATCTTTGAACCAATGTATAAGTATTGTTTGTGTCTTGATAGTGAAATGTATGCACAATACACAAGGGAAACATTTTCCCTCATTTCAGGCTTAACATTTATTTATGCTTCTATAACTTTGCATACACGTTTCTGCATGAGCATACCAGGCCTGAAGTCATGTCCCCATTGACTACAACAATGAACCTCATCCACAGCAATACGAGTGAGCCTCCCTGCTTGATATGCTTTCTCCAGTTTCGAGATAAACATTTTGCTTTTCGCAATCTTCTCGGGAGTGACATAGATGAGTTTTAGCTGTGAATTCTTATCCAGCATTTCAGTGTGAACCCACTTTACATGTTCCTGTTAAACAAAAAAGAAAGCTAGAAACTAAACACACCAGAATATCATGCTCCTGTTGCTTATTTCTAGAATCAATTGTACTTCAATGCACAAACATTCTGTGACACTCATCTTAAGATGTTACAGGTGATCTGTCTATAACTTTGTTTAAGTGAATATGTTTCCAAAGTATATACAAGAATTAAAGTAAAAATTTAGAAAAAGGAAACATATACTCTGATTTGTACTGTATTATTTAGAGCCATTTTCTTCTTTGTAAAATATCAAGTGCCAGTCACATCTCTGTTGCTACGTTTTCCTTATGCAAAACAAATATCCCAGACTATAACCTTTATTATTGGATTTTCAGAGACCTCCATTAGACCACATCAAGCTACTAATCCATTAGATTCAGAATCCTGCCTCTGAAGGTAGCCATTATCTGAGGCAGTTAGTTCATGCACACCCACAACCCCAAAATGCAGTTGGTCAATTGGACAATGTCATACAAATGGGGAGCAGGGGGGGGGAAATCTTTTCTGCCCTTCATGGCAGTCAGCTTATACTCTGAAACAAGAGACTTTATTCTACATATATTAGTCTGTCCACTTAACATATGACTAAATGATATAGTAATATCTATTCTTTTAAATCCAGAAACTTGAGAGGTACGGCTAAAGAAAAAAGACTTTAGCATAAAAAAATGCTTATTACCTGAAAAATATTTTCATAGCATTAATGCAGTCCCATAAAGTCATATTCATACTTTTGGCTTGTGTGTATTTGAAGCAGGATTCCATATATGTGATTTTCATCACCAATATCATGGTAAGGATTGGCAGGAAGATTTTGTCCCTTGGCTTACAATTTGTCAATAATGCAAAACTGAGCTAGTCAATAAGAATATCCACTTAATGTTCATAAACAATATGAATAAAGGTAAGATGCCAAGGTTTATTTTGAAAGCGTCACAAACTGACATCAGAACTTGGCATCTACCATGTTGTTTGGGAGTGAAACATACCTTACTGCTTGAAGCATTTAATAAAGTTGCAGAAATTCCCAGCTGCTCTAAAACCATTAGTTGATCTTCCATAAGTGAAATCAAAGGACAGATCACAAGTGTGAAACCTGAAACAAATAATCATTTTACTTATCTGAAGTTTTTAGTTCATGTAATTTCTCACTGAGGACTGAATTGAAACAAATAATGCAACTACAGTAAACAAAGCACTTCATCAGAACTAATATAGCTAACCTAAGCAGGTCAGGTATACAGTGATCATGTAAAAGGCTAATTTACTATGGGACTAAACAATACTAAGCAACAAATTAGCCCCTTTTATAAAAGTTAGCTTTCATAAAATCCAAGGCCAATAAAAATAGTTTTGCAATTAAAAAAATAGATATATCCCAATAAAGCAAGACATTTGAAAACACACACCCCTGCAGCAGCTGAAATTAAAGCATGGTAGTACTAAGAAAGTGAAACTGACTTAAAAAGATAAACTAGCTTCAATTATTTATATTGTAGAAACTAATTCAAGAAAAAACAGCACAGAATTCGTGAGAAAAATTTGGATTTTTATAATTTCAAACTTTTAATTAGGTAAAATGTTCGGAACCTAGACAAAAACTTGTTTAAAACATGTTTGAAAGATCAATGCTTATGTTTTTAAGCCAACAGTGTCCATTTAAAGTGAAATACAAAAACTGGGCAGAAATATATTTCTAAGATATGTTTTTGTCTCAAAACTATTTATCTTCCTGCTATATAGGAGTTATGTTCCTTATTCCAAATATTTATCATTAGACAATTTTATTTACAATAGCTAAAGATAGCATTACTTCTCAACAATTAACCATACTAAAAGGAAAACTGAAATCCAGTTGCTTGTGCATGACTTATTTTCTTATACCTTCAGAACATACAGCTGGTAACTGGTAGCACAGACTCTTTCCACCGCCAGTAGGCATGACAAGAAATACATCCTTTCCTGACATTGTAGCATTTATTGCTTCAAGCTGCAGAGCCCTGAACTTCTTGAGTTTAAAATTATTACGAAGTCCTGCTTTGATCTTCTCATACCATGGAAAGTCTGTAAAAAGGAGCAAGTAGTAAAAATACATTTCATAAGCTATGATATCTAAAATATAAAAAGGAAAGCCAATTAAAATACACAAGTAATCTTTTTTTTTTTTTTTTTTTTTTTAAACTGAGAGAAGTGTGATGTTACATCAGGCAAAATTTTCAAAAAGCTTGAAAAACAGCACCCTTAAGTTTTGCACATATAAACTGAGGACTAGTATGCATAAGTCTACAAGTTGAATAAAAACATTTTGCAGGCCCTCTGAAAATATAAACACAATGTATCTTCAGGCTTAGGGATCTAATCACCTTGTAATGTTTGGTAATGCCCAAAGAAGGGAGGCACACCATCAAGGACTTTAAAAAGTTAATCCTCAGAAGATTAGTTCAATGAATGTAAATGGAAAAGAAGTACACAGCAGTCAATGTGTACATGATTAGGCCCTACAGCAGTACCTGATCCTTTAATTAGTTTTTCAGGGCGCTCTTAGACCAGTCAAAGCAGAAGGCAGAGAAACAAGCAATTTCAGGAAAAATATACAAGGATTTTTTTTTATTATTATTATTCTTTAATAGGTTTCATTTAGGGCCAAGCATAGACAGAGTCTACTTACCTGACCAAAACTTCCCCCATAATACCATACAACTTCAATGACTATATTTGACTATGAGATAAACCTGGGGACAGAATTTGTCCAGTATACGCAACAGACAGCCCCATACCACATTTTTTTTTAACTTGAAGTTAATAACTGGAACTTAAAGTTCCCAAATTATGATTCTGTAACAAGCAAAGGAGAAAACTGATGATAATCAGATATTAGACATGTCCATCCAGCAAAGTCCATTTAGATATTCAGGAATATCTGAGCAAGCAAATACAAGTTTCACTATATTTAATTAAAACGCAAGGCTAAGAGACCTACCAAAACTTGTTACCAAAAGGAAATGGTACAATAATATAAATTATCCATATGGAAATCAAGAAGTAACTCCTCCTGAAACATGATTGTACCAAAATTCCAAATTCTAACTTTCATTATCTCATCAACATGGAAAATTCTTGGTGATTTCTTCACATTAAATGGCATTACCTTAAGTCAGAATAAAATATTAACAATAATTGAATTTGATTTTGTAAACCTTGTTTGCTCCATGCCTCAGTTGAGGTTTCAGTTTCTCCACTTTCCCCAGCCTCTGAATCTTCTGAAAATTGCTTAATTTTATTCTTTAACACTGTCTTCTTATGAATAAGCTCCTGTTGTCTTTCCAGAAGTTCCTGAATCTGAATCTCTACGGCCTGTAGCTCACTATCAGTGGAAACCAGCTCCTCCTTTAGCACTGAAGTAGGGAAAAGGGGGAGAGAAATACAATATTATAAACATATATATTTTCCTAATTACAACTTCAAATCACATTAGCTCTTTTGTACCCAATTGTTAATAGCAATCCAAACTATGAATAACCAAGAGTCTAGAAAGATGGAGAGTAGTCTCTTATCTACCTGACAGGCCTGTTGTTGAGATTAAAATATTTAATGTTTATAAGGCACTCTGAAGATGAAAAATGCCATATAAATATATTAATAAACTACAAATGTACTTGTCTTTGCTATATCTATGGAGTAAATTAGCACATGCACTATTTAATTGAATGTGCCAATGTGTCAGACAATTTACTGTCCAATCAGATAAAACTACACTAACTTTTTTCCCCCAAAAAATGCTATGTTTCGATCAAAACATAACAAACATGAGTTTTCATGCAGAGCAGCTGAAGTAAGTCTGTGCGCCAAAAATCCTCATTGAAGATTTGCTGGAAACAGAACAAAATATGGAAGTTTTCCTTTCACGATACCCCAAAACCAAGTCCATGTAATAGACTAGTGGCCTATGAAAAATGCCTTTTTAAAAAATCAAAACCACTTTGAAAATATTAGAAACTAGGAAAGCTTTTACAAACTTACTCGTGTGTGTGTGCGTGCGCGTGCGCGTGCGCGTGCGCGTGCGCGTGTGCGTGTGCACAGAAATGAAAAAACATCCAAAATGAAATATGGAGGAAAGCATGTTTAAAAAATAATTAAAACTGTATTCAAACCTGAAGCAAATGCATACTGTTGAATTAACAAACAATAAAAATAGGGTTTTCTAACAAAACTGATGACACCAGTTAAACTAATGAATGGTTACTATCTTTATTCTGGTTACCTGAAACTGTTGTCGTCATCTTCAAAGTTGAAAGGATCTATCCTTTATTGATAAATGTTGCTTAAGCAAAACAATTCTCTCTCTCCTAAAACAAAAGGTATTTTATTAAAAATCTTTATAAATCTATTATAAACAATAGAGAAATGGAGGAAATTTCATCAGCTGAGACATCAAAAACTATATAGGCCAAGTTCCAGAGGGGTAGCCGTGTTAGTCTGCACGTGGTAGTTAGTCTACAGCAAAAAACAAGAGCCTTGTGGCACCTAAAAGACTAACAAATTTCTTTGGGAATAAGTTTCCGTGGGCTCCAAGCCTGAAGTGGGTTGGAGCCCATGAAAGCTTATGCCCAAAGAAATTTGTTAATCTTTAAGGTGCCACAGGACTCTCGTTTTATACAGGCCAAAGAATTATAAAACAGATTTGTCCTCTTCTGGCAGGGAGGTAACCAAGAGACTCCCCCAAATTCCAGTAGTGTTATGAATGAAACAGCCAAGTTTATTAACTAGCACATCATTTAGCAATTTCTTGTAAAATTAAATTGAATGTATTACATAAAATTATTGTGATTCCACTCTGCTAAACAGCCATCCAGTTGTGTTAATTCCTTTGATCCTGTCAGTATTCAAAATCTCCACTAGAGGGCATCACATATTTCCCTCAAAAAAACTACCCAGATGTTAACACAAATAAATCAATTCACAGGGAGATGTCAATGACAAATCCCAGCAAGTTGCCAGGTTTTCAAGTAAGTGTTCTGCCAATTTAGGTTCTGAATCAACTTTTCCAGACATCAGGCAAGTGTCTGATTAATGGGAAATGGAGGATGCTATAAAGTCATCCACGTACTTTAGCTCAATCAAAGAGAGTAGGACTTTTCACAAATGCAACTATAGGAATATCAGAATTAACTACATTGTGTAAAAAATTTTTTTTTTTTTTTTTAAAACAAAAGCACTGAATCACCGTGAGAGGCCTTACAGGATTTTGTTTGTTATTCTTTGAGTGTTAGAATAGAACCAAAAAGCGCTTCAGTATACTAAGCCAATATTTTTAATAATTTCCCTTGTATTAAAGTATCATTTTTTCTGTATTACAGTAAAGTTAAACAAATATAAAATATCCTCCCTAACCTCAACAGAAATTCTGACCTGGGGAGGGGAAAAGGAAAAATTCCTCAGCAGATTTCTATTGTTTCTTACTGTAAGCTGATCATGAGGAGATAACAGGACTTGTGCATGGAACAAACAATAGACCCAGCTACATTTTTTTTTTGGTCAGAAGATGGAGTCAGAATAACTGAAAAGAACTCTGTTTTAGAGAGAAGCTGTTTATTGCAGAGACTACTCATTCCGGAAAGATTAATTTTGTCAAATACTATCGACAGTAGGACTTCAGAGTTACAAACTGTGTAGTCAACCACACACCTCATTTGGAACAGGAAGTATACCAGGCAGCAAGCACAAACCAAAAAGGGGAAATGAACCTAGTACTGTGTTAACTATCGCAAAAATAAAGGGAAAGCAACATTTTTCTTCTGCATAATAAAGTTTCAAAGCTGAACTAAGTCAATGTTCAGATGTAAACTTTTCAAAGAACCATAACGTTTAGTTCAGAGACAGGAATATTTCAAAGTTACAAACAACCTCCATTCTGCAGGAGTTTGTAACTAAGGTTCTACTCCACCACACAGGGCAGGTTCAGAATCCACGATAGCTGATCAGAAGTTTATAAAACTGAAATTGCCATAATCAAAGAGACAACATTCTTTAACTTTTTATGCAAGTATCCTAAAGTTGCCAGCTCTGTAGACTGAAGTCCCCTGTTTACCCAAAGAAAAGAAACAGAATGAGCACTGGTAATGCAGCTACCCAGACAACATTATTCCACTCTATAAAAAACAGTTCAGTGCCCCTGCTATCAACAAGGGAATCAAGTATTAGGTGCTTTTTCTCTACTACGGACACTAATGAACAGAACAAAGACCACTGATTCAATTCACATCCATTGAATAATCTTCAGTTAGTAAATGGTTTCACTTACCAGCCTTGCGTGGATTCAAGCAGTGGCCTAGAAGTGATGAACTCTGTATCTCATTTGCCATCCAGCTTCCAAAATAAAACTTCAAAGATTCAAACAGTAAAATAAATAATGATATTAGTAAAGCATTGCAAAAAGCTTAAAATTAAATAAACTAAAGAAAGGTCAGCTCCACAAGCAAACTATGGCAATAAATTATTCAAAATCTCATTAAAAGACTCAGCAAAAAAAATCCCAATTTTGTAAAAGATATACTTAGAAATAACCCAATGCATATATCAGTCAACAGTAAATAAGAGAATTATGGCAAATACAGCAATATCATTGTATCAAAAGATTTAACGTCCATGCCCATAAACAATAGATCCAGTTAAAACACTTTGTTTTGTTAGAAGATGGAGTCAGAATAACAGAGGAGCTCTGCTTTAGAGAGAAGGGAAGCTGTTTATTAAAGACTACTTAAGAGAAAAGGAAAGTGTTAAAGTGATATGCTCCACTGTAGAGAGAGGCAGCTGAAAATAGCACAAACACAGCACAATGTTATTCAGCTGACTGCAGGGTGTTTATATGGAAAATGTGCGTCTGGCCAACTGTACCAGAATACTTATGTAGTGATTAACTGGGGAAACTCCTTAAGAGAGACAGGACTAACTCAATCAGCACAGAGAGCAAACGGCAAGCGACAAAAAAAGGGAAGAAAAGGACTAGGTAGACAGTGCCTAATACAACCCAGCCGGGAATTTATTAAGTGGGAGACTGTAGAGGAGTGGTGGGGGCTGATTTTTTTGGAATATTTTGTTTGCTTGTTTTTTGCCTACCACCATTCACCCCACTTTAAAGAACCACCACAAACGTGGAAGTCCTATGGGCCTATGTTACCCAGGTCACACTAGATGAGCACCCCCCATGAAACTCTTACCTCTACCCCTCCCCACATCATACCCCTACCACCACCCCGTGCTGACCCTGCTCCCTTCTCCGCAATACCCCTACTTTTGCTCTTATCATCCCCTACCCCCCCATACACAATACCCCTACCTCTCCCGCTTTTGCCCCTCCCTACGTGCTATCCCACCGCTGCCTCCCGCGCGCGACACCCCTGCGACACCCTTTTTACCCCCTCTCCCATTCCTTCTCTCCCCACGTGCCACCCCGCCCAGTCCTACCTACCTGCCCGCCCCACCCCACGTGGGACGCTCATGCACCTACTTCTCCTACCCCAGCCCCGCTACCCGCGAGCTCAATCCCTCCCCCTCGCTGTTTCATCCCGCCCCCACCAGGCCTCAGCCCCTTCCCCAACTGCCGCCGCCACTGCAGCGCGCGCCTGCTCGCCGGCCGCACCCACCTCACTCTCAGCAGCGGCTCCCGCTCGCAGCCTGTTTCCCGCCAGCTCTTTCCCTCCATGCGTTACCTAATCAGGCCCCGCCCCGCAGCCACTTCCGCCGGCACCGGCCGCCGCTCCCAGCCAACCACCGCGCGCGCGCGCTCTGCGCGGATTGACCCAGCCGGGCCCTCGTACCGCGGCGGCCGCCAGAGGGGAAGCGAGCGAAGCAGGTGGCGATTGGTCCTTCTCCCGCCAATGGGCGGAGTCGGGAAGAGGGGCGCGGGCTGGGGGGCTGCGTGTTTCCGGAAGACGTGGCGGCCGCTTGTGCTGCTGCCGCTGCCTACATTCTAGTCCCCCCGCTCCGCCGCCACCATGATCTCCCTCACCGACACCCAGAGTAAGCGGCGGTGGCAGTTGGGGGGGAAGGATTGACGGTTGTGAGGGGCTCGCGCGCGCCGGCTGCCCAGGGGTCTGTGTCGGGGACCGTGCCGGGGGGGGCGGGGTTTTTCCTTTGTGGCTGGCCGCGTGCGCCGCGCGTCCGCCCGTTTTCTTTTCCCAGTGAGGGTGGGAATCCCCCCCGGGAATCCCCCCTCGCCCCCCCTCTGGAATCCCCCCTTTCAGTCCGACTGGGGAAGGGCCTTGCCGACGTCAGGCTAGTTTCCCTCTATCCTCTCCGGCCGCCCTGCCCCGGGACACGTGCGCCGCGAGGCCTCTGCTTTGCCCGGGGGGCCTCCAATGGGCCAAACACGGGCTTAAGGTCGGAGCTGCCCAGAGTTGCGCGTTAGGGCTCGTGTGTGACCGTCCACACTAGCGCGCCTGCAAACCTCTCTAGCCAGCGCGGAGCTAGGTAGCTTCTCCAGCCGGGTGCGCCCACCCAGCGTGTGAGAAAACGGTGGAGCCAGTCAGTGTCGGCCCAAGGGTTTGTGGTACTCTAGGCAAACTATGACTTTGATCCCCCCCATTCCCGTGCGTGTTATAAGAGACAATATATCTATATTTTTAAATAGAGGGGGAAAATTCACTTCCATCTAATTTGGCACCCCTTAAGGCCTGACACTCTAGGCAACTGCCTCGTTTACCTATATGGTTGGACCGGCCCTGGAGCCAGTCCCAGTTCTTTGGGAAGGCTGACTGTTGAGACTGGTGCGCCCAGGTGTTTGCATCTCCTTCAAGAAAGGTGGTAGACTTATAAGCAAGAAAAGTAAAATTGAGCTGACAGGAGTTCCAGTGCTTGAAGTGAAATGCAGGCGTCCCAAATAAAGTTGCGCATATGGCACACCTCTAATCCGCTCACAGGCTGCATGGCGTGAAGTAATCTTGGTAGCTGTGGGTGTCCAAAACCAGAATCTGCTACAAATAAAAAATGGAAGGCTGGGTTTTCATTTTCCTTAAGACTCTTTTACACTGTTCTGAAAAGCCCTTAAAGTGAGGATAAATGTAATTTATGCCTGCTGTAAAATATCTTTAATTGCCAGAAAGTTATAAAGGGGCCTTATTGTAAATGAGAACCAGGCCTAAAGCACAATGTATACAGTGTTTGCATAAGAACAGCCACACTGGCTCAGACCAATGATCCACCTCATCCAGTATCTTGTCTTCTGACAGTGGCCAATGCCAGGTGCTTCGGGGAGGGCGGGGGGTGAACAAAACATGGCAATCCTCAGTTAAACCATCCCCTGTCATTCAGTCCCAGTATCTGGGACTCAAAGGCTTAGGGATGTCTGTAGCAGGGGTTGCATCTGTGGTCATCTTTGCTAATAACAAATGATGCACTTATTCTCCATGAATTTATCTTTTTAAAAAATAAAAAAAAAAATTGAGCTATAGTTTTTTCTTTCACAACATTCCGTGGCAACGAGTTCCTCAGGTTCAGTTCATTGTGTGAAGTATATCCTTTATGTTTGTTTAAACCTGCTGCTGCCAATTAATTTCATGGGTTGACCCCTAGTTCTAGTGTTATGTGAAGGGGTAAATAACATTTCCTTATACAGTTTCTCTGCATCATTCATTATTTTATAGACCTCTATCATATCCCCCTTTAGTCATTTCTTTCCTAAGCTGAACTATCCCAATCTTTTCAGTCTCTTCTCATATTGAATCTGTTCCATACCTTTGATCCTTTCTGTGACCCTTCTCTACTTTTTCCAATTCTAATGTATCTTTTTAGAAAAGGGGTGACCAGAATTGTACTCAATATTCACAGTGTGGGCATATTATGGATTTATATAGAGGCATCATGGTAATAAAACAGAAACTATCTATCCCTTTTCTAATGGTTTTAAACATTTTCTTTTTTTTTGATTGCTGCTACACACTGAGCAGATGTTTAAGAAAACTGTTCACAATGACTCCAAAATCTTCCTTGAGTATATCAGCTAATTTAGACCCCATCGTTTTTTATTTATAACTGGAATTTCTTTTTCCAATGTCTATTACTTTGCACTTATCAACATTGACTTTAATCTGCCGTTTTGTTGCCCATTCATCCAGTTTTGTGAGATTCCTTTGTAACTCTTTGCAGTCTTCTTTGAACTTAACTATCTTTACTAATTATGTATTGTTTGAAACTTTGCCAACTCACTGCTTATCCCTTCTTCTGGATCATTTATGAATATGTTGAACAGAACTGATCCCATTACAGATCCTTGGTGGACCCGTTATTTATCCTTCTCCAGTGTGATAATTGACCATTTATTCTTACCCTTTGTTTCTTACCCTTTAACGAGTTACTGAAACGTGACAGCCTGCTTTGCTAACAGCCTTTTTTGAGAGACCTTGTCAAAGGCTTTCTGAAAGTCCAAATACAGTGTCCTCTTGATTGCTGTTCTCCACATGTTTCTTGACCCATCCTCAACGAATTCTAGTAGATTGGTGAGACATGATTTCCTTTTAAATGTTGTATTGACTCTTCCCCAGTCATAGTCATCTGCATGTCTGATAATTCAGTACTTTACTGTAGTTTCCAACTGTTTGCCTGGTATTGAATTGCCAGGCCTTTTGGCCTGTAATTGCCAGGATTACCTCTTAAGTTTTTTTTAAAAATTGGCATTCCAATACCTATCCTCCACTCATCTGGTCCGGAGGCTGATATAAGTGATAGGTTCCATACAAAAGTTAGTCGTTCTGCAATTTCATATTTGAGTCCCCTCAGAACTTTTGGGTGAATATCATTTGGTCCTGGCAACTTATTGCTATTTAATTTATCAGTTTTTTCCACCTTTTTCGGTACCTTAATCTGGGACAGTTTTCCAGATTTGTCATTAAAATGAATACCTTAAAGGTGGGAATCTCCTTCACGTCCTTTGCAGTGAAACCAATGCAAAGAATTCATTTACCATCTCTTCAATAGTCTTGTCTTCTTTGAATACTCCTTTTGCACTTTGATCATGCTATGGTCCACTTTGATTTGTCAGTTTTGCTGCTTCTGATCTACTTTAAAAATTAAAACGAAAAAAGTAGTGGTAGTAATTGCAGTGGCTTTGAAGGTTGGTCTTTTCCTCTCACTAAGGGTTGTCACTGCATCTTGTCTTAGCTTGGTTTACTTTACAGCTAGGTCAATGTAATCAGCTTGCGACAACCTAATTATGTCAATGTATACACTACCAGCCTTGCTTCTGCTTATGTAAGTGCCCCATTAGATCGACATCATAACTCCACATCCATGAGAAGCTTAGGGCTTATGTCAGCATAGACTAGAGTGATGCACTGTCCCTATAGAGATGGAAATTACTTATACTGGATTTTTGCTGTCACTTTTAGAAAGCAGGACTGTCACTCTGAGGTGGGTTGGAGGCTACAGCTGAGCTGTGCATGCCCAGGTCCCTCCCAGCCAGGCTGCTGCTTGGTCTCCCTGCTTCCTAATACTGGAAACCTGGTTTCACTGAGGCTCCTGAGCTCCGCACTAGGAAGCTGAGAGCCCAAGAGGAGGGGGGAGAGGGGAGTGCAGAAGGGATAACTGGGCTCCTGGCAGTGGGAAGTTTAGAGGCCAGGGGGAAACCAGGCTCCCAGCAGCAAGAAGCCAAGAGCCCAGGGTTGCAACTGGGCTCGCAGCATGGGGAAACACTCCTGCTGGGGACATGCACCACCTGCAGAAGAAGGGTAGCATGGCCATGAACCACCTCAGTAATTACATATGTCGACTTAAATTTCTAGTGAAGCTGGGCCCTTAAGAGCTCATCTCTTATCACCCTGTGACTAGTATATTTCAAACTCTGTTTTCCAGAAGTAGTCAATGCTTCATCCCTTTCAGAATTCAAATTGATAAGGACATCCATGATGTTTCCCTTTGTTAGTGTGAATGGAGTAGGGGAAGAGGGCCGATTCCAGTTCCAGTCCTCAGTCACTAATTGTAATATAATATATTATAATTATAATTAATGATTGTGATATATTTAAGTTTACAGTGAAATAAGCATGTATACTTTTTGAACTTCAGATTAGGGTGTGGATTTTTACAGTGTCTTTTAACAGACCATGTAAAGTAATATTCTTTTCATTGTAATAGTAGTATAAATTTAATTTGATTTTGAGACTGTTTGCAATCACAATGAAAATAAAGCAAATTTTAAAAGTATGTGCTGTTACAAGTCAGTCCACGAAAATATAATTTGGATACGGTATTAAACAATGTTGAGAGTCGAGCTCATCAAAGTAAGGTAGTTAAAGGCTGCCAGAGTAGATATATCTACACCAGGCGTCAGCAACCCCCGGCACGCGTGCCGAGCCTGAGCTGCATGTGGAGTGGCTCAGGCTCCCCCGCTGGCCCCGCAAATTGCGGGGCCAGCAGCTGCAGCGCACAGCTGAGGGTCCCTGCTGGACCCGCCCCTTTGCTGGACAGCAGGAGGAGAGGAGAGTGGGTCACGTCGCCCTGGCCTGCCCAGAGCCACGCTGCTGCCGGCAGGGCAGACTCGGCCCTGGCCATGGCCAGCAAGAGGGTGGGTCGGGTCTGCCCAGCCGGAGCTGCTGGCAGGCGGCTTCCAGTTCCTAAAAAAAAAAAAAAAATCACATGGTTTACAGTAGTGCTAAGACTGGTGAACTTTGCTGTTACTTAAGCAACTGAAGGGGCGACTTCACAGAAACCTCAGTCTGGATGAGGCCAAAGGCCCCAACTTGCAGACTTTAGTGTTTTGATCTTGATCGCTGTTGCAGAGAAGAATCTTTTAGGTCTGATCTTGAGGCATCCCTACAAAAACGTATCTTGCAGTGTTATCTAACATATGTTTGTTGATCTGTAATTTTGAAAACCCAAACTATGATTTACTAACAGTGAGTCACTAATAATCAATGATAAGGCTCTGTTGATTTGGTATACAGAACCCAGATGTACACAAGCACGATCATAGACTTATATGTTAAGCTCTATTTCAGTATGCTTCCAGTTTAATGATGTATTGCAGAATGTCATACAATACATTTCATACATTTCCTATTTATAGATACATTTTCAGAAGTTGTCACAGGAAGTTAAAATCACAAAATTCATGATGGAAGCTTTAAAATGGACTGTTACCTGAAAACTTCTACTCTATTTTTCATGCTCATGACAATTTAAACATGGCCATACAGAATTATATGTAACTGGTCTCCTCATTAATACAAGAACTAAATGTTTACATAATTTTATATTAATTTTTGCAGCCTATTCATGTCAATTCTTATTTTGTGAAATTTTCTTAGTCATGTATGTATTGGTACTACTTCTTTCTTACTAATCTTTTTTTTTTTTTTTTAATTTTGCTTTTATATTGCAGAGATTGGAATGGGACTAACAGGCTTTGGAGTGTTTTTCCTTTTCTTTGGAATGATTCTCTTTTTTGACAAAGCACTTTTGGCTATTGGAAATGTAAGTGTTTGCTGTTCACTTTTTAATTTATACATATAGTTTCTAAGTGGAAGAGTAGGGCGTTGGGGTTTTTTTAGGTAAGTGATGTATTTGCATTAAATGTTCCTTTTGAGATTTTTAATCAAATAGAAACCAAGTGTTGGAAAATACTGAAACAGAATCAGGTATAAAAGAGAGGGTATGTTCAATGACTAAACTTCCACTGAGAATGCAAGTTAAATCAATCTCCCATCTCTCTAAAGATGGTGTCATTGAGTCAGACTTGAAGCATTTGGTCAGTCACAGTGAAGAAACTTGTGCTTCAGCTGCTTGTGTCACAGATTCTATAGATTAAACCTCCAGGATTGTCTGTCATTGTGGATAGGGCTATAGAGCAAAGAAAAACCAGTGGCTGCCCCATGCCAGCTAGGCTTTGGGGTTGTTTCATTGCTGTACAGGCTTCTGGGCTTGGACTGGAACATAGGCTCTAGGACCCTGTGGGACAAGAGGTCCCAGAGCTTGGGTTGCAGCCAGAGCCTGGAAGTCTACACAGCAATAAAACAGCCCCTCAGCCAGAACCCCATGAGGCCAAGTTGTCTGGTTTAGGTCAGCTACAAGATTTTGTTTGCTGTATAGAGTATCTTCTTACACCTTTTTTGTTTTTTGATTTTTTGTTTGTTTTAAACAGTCTTGGATGTAAGTAACATAATAGAATTTGATTCTCTGTTTCCATCCAAGAATGGTAATGTTCTCTAAATGCTAACAGATTTAGCTTCTTAACACTTTTCTGAGGTAGGGAATTGTAAGTAAGTGTAAATAATAATAATAATAAACTGAAATATCCATCCACCGTCGGTAGTGAGTAGGAACTTCTAGTCATTGCCTTCATTTTATGCAGTTTTAAGTTTTCACTTAAATATTTTTTTTTTAATTTCTAGCTTTTGTAGTAGGTAACTTTCCCGTGTGAACTGGACATAAACTGATCTGATGGTGTCTTCCTAAATCTGATTGTTCCATTGCTTCTGCTGCTGTTCACAGCTTTGCCCATCTGCAGAAGCTGAATGCTGACTACAGCAGAGGTGTCAAACTCATTTGCTGTGGCAGGCCAAATTTAGCTTAAATTACTTCAAATGGGCCATACATACCATAAATCAAAATACTAGAGCACTCTCATGGCATCGCAGAGCACTGTGTGTGCAAGACTGTGGTCCACAAGACCACTCTATCTCTCCTCTCACTCTGTTAGACACCTGACACTCTCACGGCATTGCGGAGCACTGGGTATGTGAGACTCGAGACTCTCGCCTCCTCAGGGAGAGAGTGTGGTCCCACGGAGCACAGTCGTGGGCCGGATGGAAGAGGTTCATGAACCGCATGTTTGATGCCTTTAGAGTAGAGAATTGTCATTTTCCATTCCTACTATTCTGAACTTTGTGAGCAAGACGGGTCAGGTCATCTTCACTCTGTTACTATTGTTTGTGGAAGCTAGCAACAGCAGAGCCAAATATACGAGCTGTTGGCAGAATGAAAATAGCAAAATATATACTTAGATCTGAGTATGGTAGCAAAAGTCCCAAAAGTTTTAATGCATCAAGAAAGAGAATATGTATATGGCAAAACATAAAATAAATATTTGAGATACAAAGGAAAAACCAAAAATATAGGCAGGAAGTAAATAAATCAGTGTAACAAAAGTGATTTAATGAGAGGTTGAGGGAAAGAGAAGAAAGAAAAGAGCAAACAACTGAAGACAAGATATACAGAAAAGGAAAAAGTGGAGTGACATCAGGAAGAGAAAAAGATGTGACAAGAGAGCAGTGTGAGAGAAATACAAGTGACTTAGTATGCAAGTATCTATATTTCACTCAAAGCTCAGGGGTTTCAAACATGTGGCCCATGGGCCAAATGCGGCCCAGGAACCTCTTCCATCCAGCCCGTGACTGCGTGTCGTGAGACCACACTCTCTTCGTAACAGAGGCTATGTCTACACTTGTAAATTTAGGTTGACTTTAGCTAAGTCGACTTAACAAGTCTACACCTAAATTTAAAGTCGACTTTGGGGGGAACTTACAAAGTCGACCTAGAGCGTCCACACTGGACCCCTAGGTCGACTTCTAGGGCCTAGGGGGACCTTGGGCAGGTCCACGGGGGCAGGAGGGGCACCCCTTGCCCAGTGCCAGGGGGCTTAGCCTTTGCCCCATTGTACAATGGGGCAAAGGGGGACAGGGACCCTGGCAGGGCATAGGGACAGGGTGGGCAGGGCTCTGTCCTGACCTGTGGGGGGGCATGCCAGGCTCCCCCTGTACCCCCCCCCCCAGCAGGGAGGGCAGTGGTGGAGTCCTGGAGTAGCCCTAAATTGACTTAGGGCTACTCCAGGTCTACACTGGCTTAAGTCGACTTTTTCAAGTCGACTTAAGCCAGTGT
>ML685821.1:4151394-4166511 GCA_007922175.1 Pelusios castaneus
TGTGCGTGTAGAGTGCCTAGCACAATGTAATTTCAGCTGAGGTTTCTAGGTGCTTTCATAATACAAATCTAAATACAGTAACATTTAAATTCAAACAGCATGATAGAATGTTGTAATGCTTAAAATTTGAGATGTGATATTACAAAATACTAAACCAACTTTTTACTCAATTGGCATTTCAGAGTGCTAAGCAGCTACTCCTGTTGCCTAGGTCTAATTTGGGAGGGGTAGCATGTCTCAAATAGGACAATGGCATGCCCATAGCTATGTTTCTAACTGCAATGATGCCAAAAAACGTATTTTCCATCTACAATAAAGATCTAAATGAAAGGCTATCTTAGAATAACAATTAAAAAATCATTCATTGACAAATTCCATGTGACTCCATAGCTACAATATTTTTTTTTCTGACTTTCCTGACTGAAATACCTAGCAGGTTGAGCTGAGGAATACAGAGCCATTAGTATCAGACTAGCTAATTTAACTATTCCCCAAAATGGAATAAATGCCTGGTTTGGTTAACTCACTATAATAAGGACAATGTAAATGTATCACTCAAAATCTGGATTAAATGTAAAGTAAAACTCAGCATTGTGATACGAAAAAAATCTTAATTTTGCTCTAGGTACCGTTAACCCTCAATTAGAATGAGAGATGGTAAACAGCCTAATGAAATTACAGAATTTCATGTATTGAACAGAGATGACATCAATTAATTATAAAGAGGAAAAATGAACACCGGCCCCCCTTGTAACACTTGTGTTTTGTTTTTTAAATAGGAGGACCCAATTTGACTCACTTTCCAGGTGAGGATATACAAATATACTCTTTAAAAGTTGAATAAAATACATATTATGGACTTTGACACAGCTTTTGGTCAGTCCTCACAATGATAGAAATAGGAATGAATTTGCAGAGGAATGGGCTGGCTTGATATAAAGCATTTGATGTGGCAACTTTCACCCAAACTGCCTTTCTATTTTGTATGGCCACATCCATTCTTTTTTAATGTTAGGATCTGTATTAATAAAACAACTGAGCATATTTAGGATCTCTTTTTCAAAGATGTGTACATGTGTTTGTGCTGAAACAAGTGCATGTGCCTAATTTATACTTTCGTATAATCTTTGTGTGTTTGGTATCTATGCTTCATTGTTAAATTTTGTTTAATAATGCTGCAATTTGTCTCTTAGCACCCAAGTTTGAATCTTTACCCAGGCTCAAATTGTCCCTGGGGCAGGTTTTTCCTGCATACAGCACAAGCAACTCCATTCATTGGGTTGCCCTCAGTCATCCCATCAAAGGAGTGAGGGAAGGAGGGCGCCCACCCCCTGCCATGCAAATCAGGGAGGGACTCTATCGCCTCATTTCTAGCTTTAATCCAGCCCTTAATAAGAGGTATTCTATCATAAGGGAGGTAGATTCTGACCCAGAGGCAGACAAGCTGCTCTGGGATTTTCTCTCACGAGAGCTCATGCAATAAATACATTCGTTATTCTTTAAAAGTGCTGCAGGACTCCTTGTTTATTCAGCTTAGAATGGCTCAGTGGTGGTGCTACTCTTAGCCAGCAGGGGGAGCCAAAAGGAAGAGAAAAGTTTCCTGTCTCCCAGCAAGGAAATAACCACCAGACACTTGCCAGCTACCCTCCCGATCTGGGGAAGAGGAACAGCAGGCCCATTGAGTAGACAGAGAGGGGCATAGAGACTTAATGGTTTGGGGGTGGGGAGAGAGAGGAAGTGTTAAGGACCATCATCTGGAGGTGGTAGGGAAGAGGGAGACCCTATTGTGCTGGGGCAAACATGAGGGCTCCAAGTGTCTGGGACAAAGGGAAGGAGACAGACTCCCCTGGTGTGGATAGAGTGCCACCTCTGAATTACAAAAGCACTGGGACACGTAAAGCTGGACTGACCCTCTTTGCAGGTTTCCCAACACAACTACCTCAAAATTGGAATGATCCTGCGATAACCTGGACAAGTGGCAACCCAAAAGTGGGGTACAAAGAGGCAGCTCTGTGGGAAAAATAAGAAATGCATGCTCACATGTAGGAGGTGAAAGGGGAGAAAAAAGAGGCTGCTCAGTACTTCTGACTGGCTATATAGAGCCTCTAGATCAGACCAGGGAGAGAGAGGTCAGGGAAAGAGAGACAACCGAAAACCCAACAGGCAGGAAAGAGACAGTCTTAGAGCAGGAGAGAGAAAACAACTTGGCAGGGTGGGGTTGAAGCTGGGTAGGATGCCTGCCCGCATTTTGAACAAAGAAAATGTCTCCTATCTCCAACATCAGAGTATCCTTGCAAATAAGTCATGGGAGTGAGACTTGGGCTTCTTGGAGTCTATTCCTGACTATGATTCTATGTTTGTATAATTCTGGGCAAATTATTTAACTATTCTACGCAGCTGTTTGCCCATCTGTCAAATAAGGCTAGCACCTACCTCCAGGAACGTGAGGCTAAATTGATTAATATTTTGTGCAACCCATGGGACCAGCCTGCTTGCTTGCATATGTATCTTTTCTTATTAATTTAATTGCTTGTTTTATTATAATAGGTTTATAGATTTGTATTAGAGTATTTTGGCTGTAATGCAAGAAACCTACAGGCCACATCCTATATGATGAACTAAGGCAAGCTAGCATACATATGTTCAAGACTTTTCGCCTAGATAAGTAATGATGAGCTAAAGTGTGTGTGTGTGTGTGTGTATAATGTGACTTTTATCTTAGATACGTCAGGATGCATTAAGATAGGGGGTCACCTCAGTTCATACCCTTGGTTAACTTAACAAGTATACCACAAAGAACACAACTGAGCCAGGAATAACAGAAATGAAAACATGCTAATTGTCTGAAAAGGGTATGAATATGGCATTAATACACATGAACATCCCAAGCCTATAGAATATGTGTACTCTGATATTTTGTGCATGAGGAAGTCAAGTTTGGACATGGAAGGAGGGCACATCGTGTTCATGCTATAAGAGGTGCAACCCACCATGTTGTTAGTCCTATCTACAGAGATCTTTTTAGTTCTACTTTGATCTACAGTTTGTGTCTTCTATAGTCTCATATCTCCTATAGTCTTAGTCATAATTTAAATCTCAATCTCAGCCTTAGTGATATAGTTACCAGTTCTTAAATGAGTTAATTGAGTCAAACATTAAATTAGATTTTAGAACATTCCTATTACCTTTTAGCTGTCTAGCATCTCCTAAGTTCTCCACTTCCCACTTGAGAATTGAGGAACCTGGACACCAGCATATAACAGGCAAGCCCAGTCCTTTGTCTCTTACCATCAGGTTATCAAGGAAAGGTGTGAGTATATTAATCTAAAAGTTTTGTAGATATATCTCTAGAGCAATGCATCACATGTATTTCTAGAACAATATTACTGCCTTTGTAATTCTGATTGATTATTAGTCTTTAAGGCTATATTTTGTTCTCAGTATTAGTATCCTTGTCATATATCCCGACGGTCCTTGCAAAACTCTGTGTAGCCTGCTTTTGGGACAAGAACCTTATTATCTTCTGATCAGATTAATTGGTGAGCCTATAGCCCCTATGCTATAAATAATATTAAGCAACATTTTTCATGGGCTTAGACGTGAGGAGTGATATAGAAAAGCATATAGATGGATCACGTAAAATATAAAATCCCAAAGGAAAGAATGGAGTTACTAGGTGCTCCTGAAAACCCTAAAAAGGGATAGTGTCTGGATTCCCTCTAAATCAGTGATTTGCCCATAGGGGTCTACAGATTATGTCTAAGATTTTAAAAGAGGTCTATTCCTATATCCTAATTTTTTTAGGAGTCCACAAATGAAAAAAGGCTGAAAACCACTACTCTAAATAAATAGGTAGAGGATGCAGGGAGATGACTGAGAAAAAAGAGAGCTAGTGAGGTAGTGGAAGATTTCACACGCTCAAAAAGCATTTAAACTGACCCAGATATCTGAAGTTCCTATTAAGTGTGTGTGTGTGTGTGTGTAAGAGCAAATAGTGAACTCTTTTTATAATTACTGGTTGGTTTGTGCATTATCTGTAGTGAATTCTTGGCCTGTGTAGATAACAAGGCACAGCAAACCAGACGTGTGATTTACTAGCTACATGTGGAAGTCCCTAGTAAAACAGACTTCATGAACAGAGTTAGACAATCAATCATTTTAAAGCAAGAAGAAACAAAAAAGTAAGAATGAGACAACTGTTGTAATAAAAAATGAAAGCAATGAAAAGACAACTGGACTGAGTGAGAGCAGTAATAGCTACAAAAATGAATAAGAAGGAACAAATTAGAGTTTTAGCAGGATAAGTACAAATGTGTCATTTAAAAGGATTTGGGGTTAGTGCGTGTATGAAAATATATTTAGAATAGAATGTTTATAGATGCAGTCATTTTAATAATATGTGCCTGCGTGATGTTACAAGACTAGGTTTAAAGGCTGTTTGTTTAATAGAGGAGACTACAGCAACACAGGACTTATAGCAAATGGGACCAACAGGGATCTGATGATGATAGGACCAGCCTACCTGCATCCCAGAATTGGGTAACTGATCGTTACATGACCCTAATCTGTCTATCTGGTTTATTTGTGCTTTATGCTTGATCAAGGTGGTACCATATTTCCTACAATTTTCTTCTCATTTTCTTTAATAAACTTAATAAAATTCAACTTAGAAATTGGTGGAAGGTGATTTTCACCCAACATTGCCCTTTTAGCTCAGATGCAGGACAGGGCTTTATTATGTGTAAGTGGGAGTTATGAAATATGGCCTCAAAATATTTTGGTTTGTAAGTTTGGTTTATGCTTTGGTAACATTTGAAAATCAAGTCATCACTTCCCTGTTTTAATGTTTGGAAGAATGAGGAACTGAAGCATGAAAGTGGTATTAAAATAGGAAGGCGGTATTGAAGCTTTCACAGAGATCCTACAGAAGGTAGTCAGAGAAGCCACGATTACAATAAACAATAGACATGCCAGAGTAGAAATACTTGGAGAAATAAATGTTTTTTTTTCTCTCCCCAGTTAGTCTTTTAAATAAAATACTGTTTTAGTTTTCATTTTAAAAACAAAAATCACCTTCAGTTCAGTCAAATGTGCACGCAGTCATTCCAGGAGTTCGCCCACAGATCCTCACTTGCCTCTCCAGAATTGTCCATTGCAAATTCTTTTCCAAAATGTCTGTTGCTGTGCATACTGTAACACTCCTCAGTCTGTCAGGGCCCAATTAGGAGGTCCCAGGGCCCCCCTCCTGCCTGGGTCCCCAGCCCCCCACCACAGCAGCTTGGGGGTGGGCTGGTGCTCAGGGTGGGGCCCTAGGGCAAAAAGCCATGCTTCATGGTGCTCCTGCCCTGCCCCTGGGCTGACTGGTCTGCCCCCAGGGGTGGGGCCAGCTGGCACGTGGAGCAGCCCTACTCATGGAGTGCAGAGGACACACATCGGCCCACCTTACCCGCAGAGGCAGACCAGTCGGCCTGGGCGTGGGGCAGGAACACTGCAGAGAGTGGCTTCTGATCGCAGGGTCCCACCTCCCCCAGCACCAGCAGGGCCCCTACCAATGGCCCCCAGACGCAGCTGGTGCTGTCCTGAGTGGGGCTGGATCAACACAAGGGCCCTCAGGACTGCAGCCTGGGGCCCCATTTAGGCTGGGGCCTGTGGCTTCAGCCCCCTAAAGCCCTTGTGTTGAGCTGGCCCTGGTCTATGCGCAGTGTACTTAGCCATTTGATAGCATCATCATCAGCCAAGTGAAGAGTCAGTAGCCCACTGGCAAAGTCAGTCAGCAGGCACTTGTGTAACAAGATATTCTCCCCTTTTTCTCTTCCAGCTGGTCGGTAGATATGATTGGAAGACAAGGAAGAAACCTAGCATTTCTTTCTTTACTTACCTTTCAAAGGGGTAGCCGTGTTAGTCTATTGTAGAAAGACAAAAGAGTCTTGTGGCACTTTTAAAGACTAACAGATTTATTAATCGCATGAGCTTTCGTGGGAGAAAATCCCACTTCGTCAGACGCTTTGAAGATAGGAAAGTTACAGAGTGGGAGGAAATTAAATGCAGGGGAGTGTATGACATAGCATCAGGTCAGGCTGTAACAGCAAATCAAAGTAGGTGTTAGGATTCAAAACACTGGGGAACAGCACATAGAGGAGGGGGGAGGTCAATTCACTTGATGTAATGCGAGAAAAATCCATAGTCCCTGTTTAACCCCAAGGCAACTGAGTCAAATTTGCATATAAGTTCGAGTTCTGCAGACTCTCTTTGAAGCAGTGATTTGTTATTCATCTGTTTCAACACAGCTATTAACAAGTCGTTAAGGGAGTGAGCAGGGAGGTTGAAGTGTTCCCCTACAGGTTTTTCAGTATTGCAGTTTCTGATGTCAGATTTGTGTCCATTGATTCTTTGGCGCAGAGACTGTCCTGTCTGTCCAATATATAAGGCAGAGGGGCATTTCCGGCACATGATGGCATAAATCACATTGGTGGATGAGCAGGTGAACGAACCCTTGATGGAGTAGGTGGCATGATTAGGCCCTGTGATGGTGTCATCAGTGTAGATATGAGGGCAAAGTTGGCAGCGTGGTCTGCTGCAGGGCTGTGTTCCTGCTTTAGTGTTTCTGCTCTGTGATCTGTAGTTGCTGGTAAGTATCCTTTTAAGATTAGGGGGCTGTCTGAAAGCAAGGAGAGGTCTGTCTCCCAAGGCTTGAGAGAGTGAGGGATCATCTTGTAAAATAGGCTGTAGATTTTTGATGATGTGTTGAAGAGGTCTGGCTTGGGGGTTGTAGGTGACGACCAGTGGCGTTCTGTTGTTGTTTTTCATGGGCTTCTCCCGCAGTAGTTGACTTCTGGGTACCCGTCTGGCTCTGTCAATTTGTTTCTTCACTTCTGTGGGTTTGTACTGTAGTTTTAAGAATGCCTGGTAGAGATCCTGAAGGTGTCTGTCTCTGTCTAAAGGGTCAGAGCAAATGCGGTTATATCTTAGGGCTTGACTGTACACAGGCACTTTTAAAGACTAACAGATTTATTAATCGCATGAGCTTTCGTGGGAGAAAATCCCACTTCGTCAGATGCTTTGAAGATAGGAAAGTTACAGAGTGGGAAGTCAGACGCTTTGAAGATAGGAAAGTTACAGTTGCGTTGGGGTTAAACAGGGACTATGGATTTTTCTTGCATTACATCAAGTGAATTGACCTCCCCCCTCCTCTATGTGCTGTTCCCCAGTGTTTTGAATCCTAACACCTACTTTGATTTGCTGTTACAGCCTGACCTGATGCTATGTCATACACTCCCCTGCATTTAATTTCCTCCCACTCTGTAACTTTCCTATCTTCAAAGCGTCTGACGAAGTGGGATTTTCTCCCACGAAAGCTCATGCGATTAATAAATCTGTTAGTCTTTAAAAGTGCCACAAGACTCTTTTGTCTTACTTACCTTTGGAATCCTTAGAGGGAGGAAAGGGGCTAGAGAAGAAACACAGCCTCGCATTCCATTAGAAAGGCAAAAGGTTACATATGAGGGATGAAAGAGAAGTTTGAGAGAAATCCAGTTAGGGTGAGAAAGAAAGAAAGAAAGAAAGAAAGAAAGAAAGAAAGAAAGAAAGAAAACCACTGCTGTAGTACAAATGCTGGCTGCTTCTGGTGCCTTGCCTGCACTGGAGCTTCCATCACTGATAGAACTGCAATAATGGGAAGCTTTAAGGAAAAGAAGTCTAGTGTAAATAAGACCTTTGATTGACTCATGGTTCACAGTCATAAGCAAATCATTACATCAGATTTACAAATTTATGTAAAATTCATCTGTCATCAGGTGTTAGTTAATCCTGTCATCCCTGCCCAGATACACAAGATATTGTGCAGACCTTTGTGGCATAGAAGATAATTTTCCCTTGCTACTGAAGAGAGCCCATGTAGTTGTACATGGCTCTTAAGACTATCAGAGAATTCAAACCATCAACAGCCTAAAGTCCTCAGCATGTGCACGCAAACACAAATCAATAACAGTACAAATTATTGATTGTTTTTCCAGTTTAAAAGATCATTAATATTGTAAATTAAATAACAAAAGCAAATCTGCAATTGCTGAATCTTGCAGTCATTCAACAAAATCATGATAAGTAACTGTTGGAGCAGCAGAAAGCATTTGGCTTTTTTCTCACCTGTGTCCTTGTACAAGCAGCTCCTACACTGTAGGTATATTATTTACAGCTAGCCGAGAGGAGGAGGGGGAAGTTCATGGAACACAATGCTTTGTGACCCTCATCATCGAGATACTAGTTATTTGTTGGATTTGTAAAACTAGTGTGCATTTGCCAACCTTTCTCCTGTAACACCGCTCCCATCTATAAAATCATCATTCTTTTATTGCTTATCATTTGTGTTCCCATGACAACGCTCCTCTGGAGTTATTTTTGCAGCCACTACACACATGCACATGAGAGAATCGTTCATACAATGCATAGCAAATCAGTTTGCAGAAATATTCACTTGGCAGTAGAATCAATAAAGAAATATTTTCCAGAGCTGGACACAGCTGCTTGCCAGAAGGCAGGAAGAAGGAGGTCTAGTTACCGAAATGGTAACAAAGGAAAAAGATAAAACCAGTGAAGAAGAGACTAGGTACCCTTATCTGTAGAGATTAGTCTGGGGCTCCACCAGAGGCGGCTTTTGGGGTAGGCGAAGCAGGCGGTCGCTTAGGGCCCCGAGGTGGGGGGAGGTCAGGGGCCCCAGCGGGGCACCGGATACAATTTTGGGGCCCCTGACAAAGCAGCAGAGCCACAGAGGAGGTCAGCCGTGGAGAGCCAGGGCTGCAGGGTTTTTGGGGCCCTGGGCGGGGTGGAGTACCATGGGGGGTTCAGTGGGGCACTGAGGCCATGGAGGGGGCCATGGAGGGATATGGGGCCATGCGGGGCCCAGGAAGGGTGCTAGGGCTATGGGTGGGGTTTCAGGGGGCCCCCTGTTCGATGCTGAGGCTGAAGGGGAAGGGCAGAGCTAGTGCTAGGGGCCTATAGGGGGCCCTGTGAAGGGCCTTTGCCTAGGGCCCCAGATAGGCTAAGGCCGCCTCTGGGCTCCACTAGGATATTTTCTTCAGACTTCTCACCGCTGTCCTGCTTACTGGCAAGGGTGCAGCTCCACCGGCAGCAGAGTGCATGTAGATGGGGCTTTAGGGTTTATTCCCTGTGTAATATCTATGCTCAAAGTTTGGGGCCTGTCCACATCAAAGATCCCATTGTTACCACTGGAGGAGCTGCACCAGTCGCAATGCAATGGGGCAAATTTTGCAGAAAAATGGTGTTGTACATAAAGCCTGTTAGCAACAAGAGCTGTAGTAATTGCAGGGCAGGGGAGGGTAAACCGAGGGGTGTTGAGTTTCCAAGACATTTTGAAAGCAGGAAAAAGGATATGACTCAGCTAGCAAATCAGGCTTTACTGGTATTTATAAAGGAGGTGCTAGGAAAATAGTAATTTCTCTAGGTCAGTGTGAAATATTTTTCTGTACAGAGAAATCCTGTCAGTTTGGCAAGAGGTAGCATGACCTAGGACATCCTAGAGATCAGAGATGCCCCCATCCTGGATCCCGGTAGTGTCTGTGCGTGTCTGGGCACTGTGAGGATAGGCAGATTAATACACAGCAGCACTCTAGGCTGAGACACTGGACACCAGAGCGGTGGTAGGGGCTTTTGCTGAGCCTGGGTGCTCTAGCCGGCTGGGGTGGGGGATACCTTGGCATTGTGGGGCTGCTGCTCCTTTGGGAAAGGAGCTTTTTGGCTGCAAAGCATCGGAGGATGTCCCGCGGCTTTGGCTGCTGCTCCCCCTAGCGGCGAGCAAGGGAAAGTAAGTGGCGTTGCCTGCAACCGCTGATGCAATCGGAAGCCTCAAGAGCAGCAGCCGGGAGAGAATCTCTTCCTTCTAACCTCAGCTGCAACGTGTCTCAGAAGGGGCAGGCGGGAGGCGTTGCATTGGGTGGATACCCGCAGGGACTTCATCCTGATCGCTGACCGAAGGGAGCCGAGGCGCGGAGACAGCTCTTTCTGCCTCACCTGGAGATTACTGAGCTTGTACCAACATGATGAAGGTAACTGGAGTCATCTGCAGAATCTCTCTCTGGGGCCATCCATTGTGGGCTGCCCAGTGGCAAGAAAAGAGCATTTTTCTAGGTTATGGTTCCTTTAATTTGTGCATTGCAAGGCAGGCTCTGTCCTCTCTCGTTTATTGTTTCGGATTCAGAGGCAGGATGTGCGTGATTCTCTCGTCTCCTTTTAGGTTGTTGTTGAATTGGAGGCAGCATTTGAGAAAATAGCAGTGGAGGGTGGGAGAGGGAGAGAAAAGCCTAGTGCAGCCTAATCTTGCATGGGAGAATTGTTACCCCTGCCGCTTTATTTCTAATGTGGGTCTCTTAAGGGTTTTTTTAAAAAAAAAACCACAGAAGGGGAAGAAAGGAATCTGCAAAGGGTACAGTCTGCTGATAGGCATCATGGATTTAAAGTGACCAGGAGTTTATTATAGCTCTGAGCTTTGCAGTTCTGCTAGAACTAAATCTGGTGCAATGTTGCTGGAGTGAATGGAAAATTGAATGTTTCCAGGGGTTACAGCTAACAAGAGATGTTGCATTTTTGGAAACAAGCCTAAAATAGTTGTAATTTGGTCTCTACTTCCTTTAAGTTTTGCATTCTTGTGCTGTCCCATGGGGTGGGGGACGGGGCCTTGTTCTTCCAAAATAAAGGTGCTGTTGCAGCTTTTCTAATTTCTCAGCTTGGTGGTGAAATGCAGTAACTTTACACTGCATGGAACAGCTGCACCATCATGTGAAGGGCTGGGATCTCGAAGGCGGCTCCCTACAAAGCTGGCTTTGAACTGACATGCTGTTTGTCCTGAATTTGCACCTGGGCTTTTGTATAGTGGCTCCATTTAAATGTTTGTGATAGATAAGCTGAGAGCCTATTCCACCTGAGGGCGGAAGGGGAAACGTAAGCGAACTTCACTCATGCTGCCCTCCCCTACTGATTGTTGTATTTCCCTTTTCTCACCCTTGGATCTTATTGACATTGACATTTTCTGAAATTCTCTCACTGTTGCCATAGCAGCCACTTCACAGATGCTGGCAATAATGGGAACACAGGTGTCGATAAGTGTCTTATCACTGTCACCTGTCTTCTGTCTCCATTGGTATTCTCACACCTGCATTAGAGGAGCTGAGACAGAGCTAGACCAATGACGGGACAGGTTCTGAACACAGTGGCTTCTCCAGTTCAGTACCGTGTGGTCCAGGGGTGTAGGCACCCTGGGGAGTGGGATACAATCATACATTGCCACTATTTTATAGTACTTGCTGCGTGAATTGCTAGGGCAGTGGACGTCGGTCTGCACCCCTATGCTCCAGCACTTTATACCAGTACAAAACATGCACTTAAAAAAAAGAATGAGAGAAAATATGATCCATAAGATGGTGACTGCTCACGGGAAGCCGATAGCTTGGAAATTAAATTGCTCTATGTGTCTCAGTAAAAGGCTCACTCTCCTGGTTTGAATATACATACTGTGAAGGGGCGGAGATATAGATGGAATGGTACAGGAGGCAGGAGACCTGGGTTGTACCCTCTGCTGCTGCCATCTTGGGCAAGTCACTTGACTTCTCTGTGTAGCTGTTTCGCCTTTTGCCCTTCTTTTGTTTTTTCTGTTTAGACTATAAACTCTCGAGGACAGGGATAGGTAGTCTATACAATCATATTGCCTATCACTATGGGATCCCAATCACAGTTTGGACCTCTGGGCATTACTGTAGTACAAATAAAATTATGAAGGTCTTGGTCAGTAATGATATCATTACCCTTTTCTGTTCTTTGATGTTTCCCTTCTTCACTATTTCTTGCTTTAAAATCCAGCTATTTCAATAAAGACAAATTCCCCCTCAACCCCTTTTCACATCCCTTCCTGTCTATGAGCCCCGTTTACAGATATATGTTGTGTGACAAAATGAATTGCACCTCTGGCTTCTCTAGCTCTTCATTGTCCCCCCGTGGCAATGATTTCAGCTGACAGGCCTAATGCTCACATCATCTTGTGAGGGTGTGGGTGGCCTGATTTCCCCGGCACTGAGGCTGACTGCTGAAATTAATGTTATAAAGTCAGGGGTAAAACAGAAGGAATCAGAAAAAGAGATTAGCTTTCACAAAACCTACATTTTTCTAAATCAGCAATGGACTTTATTTATCCCTGTTATAACCCTATGGAATTATTCTTCTGGAGTTACACCAAGAATGAATTTACTCTTAGGCATACAGAGGTCAGTAAATAGTCAGGGCTCAGGGTTGTCAAGAGAGGTGGCACATCACATTTTTAATAATGACATAAGAACTCAGCCTCCAAAGTAGTCTAGTCAGGCTTTTGAAACAGTGTATTCACACTAGGCAGGCAAAAGATTCAGCACACATATTAGCATAGTTGTTCCTGCACCAACATTGTCATGTTGTTTGTATTTGTAAATAACTGTGGCTACATAGATAGTTTATTATTAGTAGGCATCAAACCCAGGACCTTTAGAAAAAAAATATGAGGTCTGTTAGCTGTAAGAAAATAGTGGACTTTATTCTTGCTTGCCCCCGCTGGTAGGTGATTCGCTATACCAAATGTGTTGTATCTTCCACCTTGTTAGACAATCCAGTCAAAGGCTTTTAGATCCAGAGAATTTCAAGTTCTGTGCAAGGTGCTACTATTCTGTAACAAAGGGTGGCTGCTGACTGAGAGTCGTGCTGTCTGTGTGTGGAGATTCAATTCATGACCTCAGCACTAAAAGCATAAACTCCCATGATAGCTTGAGTGCAGGTTAGGGGACTGTTTGGCCATAACTTGTCATTTACTGTCATCTACTCTGGCAACTTGATAACTTTACCTTACAAGAGGAATACAGAGATATCTTGCCCCACTTTCCTTGGATATAATTCCATTTCCTCATAACTTGTTTGTTAAGAAACCAGGTTACTTCCTCATAAAACAGAGCACCTGTCATCTTAAACCTTTATTATACCAGAGGTGAGATTATCTGGTATCCTTTGGGAGTCTAGCAAGTATTACCATATGTTACTGACAAGGAAAATCCAGTGGTTGGTTTGTCTGAACACCCAGGGTTTCCTTTTCTTGTGCAAACCGCGATTCAAATGAAATAACAATATATTCCAATTAAAACTGTTAAAGTAATCAAAAGCTTTAACCAATCTATCTTCCATGACATACCTTGGCACTTGGGTCTTTGCACCTGGTTGATTATTGTTTTATGGACCATTATCATAATATACCTGCAACAGGGTTATTAATTTACTTACCCTTGAAGTCCACCATTCCTGCCAAGTTTAGTTTTTAGGCTATGTATATAAAACAGATGAAAGAACTGTGTAGTATGGGTACTTAACTATGTACATAGCTAATACTAATACAATTTGCCTACCCGAATGTTTCATATATGTAATAAAAATGTTCATGCTTGTTGTAAGACTAAAATGTTGACTTTGTTGATTCTGTTTGATGCCACAAGTGGTCACATTGGTATGAGGAGGAGGAGGCACCCAGCCAGGAAAGAAACAGTAGAGTCTGTTGCCGATACTGCAAGATGCTGTGCCTTCTCAACATCACTAAATCCATGAGAGAGAAGCAGCATGGACTGGTCTCTTTTCTCTTGTTGAGAAGCAGCAGACCTGGGTCCTCAGGGTGTCCCTCACTTCTCCAAGCAGAGCTAGCATATGCATTTACCTTATCTGAGAGCCTGGAATCTTAAAGCTTTCACAGTTATCTAATTCTGGGGAATCACTGTTCATACTGTTTCACTTCAGTTCCTTGTAACAGCCATGATTACTCGTACTACACTCATACTGCAGCTGGGAAGATGGGCATCCTTCCAGAGTGCAGCCCTGCTCCACAACCAGCTAGCAGCATGCATTAGTACATGGTGTGCTATTCATCCTGGAAACTGAAAACAGTCGTCCAGGGGATGGTTTCTTTTTCTGAGCCCTTGTCTTGCACACAGTAGTATTGAGAGGTGCTCACTTGGCTAGAGCTTCTATTATGTTCAAACTGCTGCTGATCTGCAAAGAGCTCTTGCTCATAGTTGTCCTTAATATGAGCATCAGAGACTTGTGTGTGGAAGGTGCTGATGGACTGAACAAGTTGGAGAAATGCTGTACAAAGCCATAAGTAGTATTTTCATCCCAAAGAATGGGAAGTGCTTTACAAACAGCAATAGTTAAATCAGCCCTGTAATGTAGGCAGGTGGTTTCTATCAGAAGGTACTGAGTAAATGTGGGGTCATGGGCTATGTCTACACTTCTTAAGTTAAGTCAACTCTGTTAAGTGGCTGCACCTTAAGTCGACCTTCTTAAGTCAACTTAACAGTAGACATAGCTGTCCACACTGGCTTTAAGTCAATGTAATAAGGTTGATTTAGCGCTATCCCTGTCCACACTGGCTTGAAGTCGACCTACGTCTTAAGTCAACCTTCAGAGGTGGTGTTATTAAGTCAACTTAAGCTGTTAATAAGTCAACTTAAGGAAGTGATTAAGTCGACTTAATAAAAGCCTAGCATGGACACGCCTTTGTGTAGGTCGACTTAAGCATCCTTAAGTCAAGCTAAATTGCCAGTGTAGATGCACCCATGGTGTCTTCAGAGATGGGAAGTCTTTGTGAGAATT
Organism: Pelusios castaneus; assembly: GCA_007922175.1. Lineage (NCBI taxonomy): Eukaryota > Metazoa > Chordata > Testudines > Pelomedusidae > Pelusios > Pelusios castaneus. The sequence continues at coordinate 4,166,056 of ML685821.1, forward strand.
CTAGAGGCTTAGTCATTTCATTGAGACCCAATTGCTTTTTATGATCCTAATCATGTAATTAACTTCTTAAGGCCCATACACAGATGCATCAGTATTCCATTGCTGTGCAAGGGGACAGTCCCTATTCACTTCCGGAGCCTCTGCCAGTCAGGCAGCAAGGAACAAGGATTTAAACCCTGCATTTCCTTCCATCCTTGGTGCATGGGGGAGCTGAGCTACTGCTTCCTCATCTCAGCAGCAGACTCATCTCTCTCCCACTGGCTGCCGCCTCCTCCTCATCTCATTCTGACAACTGCAGGCACCAAGGAGAATTACACACCCACTAAACCCACTGGCAAATTCTCCAAGGTATTTGGAAAAGGAGGGGGGAAAAAATAGAAACTTCACAAAGGATGTGTTCCAGAGGGATAGCCATGTTTGTTTGTATACAGCAAAAACAATGGAAGTCCTGTGGCA
>ML685821.1:4166611-4206736 GCA_007922175.1 Pelusios castaneus
TTCTGTGATGGCCCCCCATCCGAAAAAGGGTCTAGTAGAAATTGAGGTGGTTCAGAGATTGGCAAGGAGAATGTTTAGAAGCATGCAAATACTTCAATATGAAAAGATTGTTACTGTTTACCTCGGGGAAGGTGAGACAGAGGGGACCTGACTGAGGCATACGGAAGAGTTTAGCAATGTTCAAAGTAGGATATGGATAACAAGATTATCCAGAGCTGTTGCACTAAACTATTTTAAAAAAATAATTTTTAGAAGGGCTCCAAGTCCTTAGTCAATCTTCAGGGTTAAGCCTGTGCTGTAAGCAATGTTAGAGTCTGGGCTAGGAAACACTTGTTCTTGGACATACTGTTTATGTCTATGAGTTAATCCCATCGGCTGGGGGAGATTTTAGTGGCCTGATGGACAGTTGGGTGTTTCAGTGTCTATAGGAGCTGGGAATGTTTGTGCCTTTGAAAATCTCCCTCCTTTGATAACAGCTTCTCCAGGACCAGAAGCACATGCATGCGTGCTTAGACCCAGAAATAGTTTGATTTGTCCAGGTGTGATCCTTGGTAAATCTGTCTCTGTCTCTTTCTAGATGGGTGAAAGATAAGAAATCAAGTCAGATTTTCACTTTCAAAATGTTTTTCCAGCTCCATTGTGTGCGTTAATTTATATGTTACCGTGGTCCTCTGAAAGATAAGGTTCTGTGGTGTCATAGCACTTCTAGAGGTTGATTTATAAATAATAATCATTAATGATTAATAATTAAAAAAACAACAATTTCTCATTGAGTTTGAAATTGATCCACATGATATTGTTCTTGGTGTTTTCTAATGGGGCATTGCCAGGAAGAATTGCCAAACTGCATGAGCTGAAAGAACTCATGTTATGGTTTTTCATAGGGCAGAGACTGATACAATTTTAAATTCTGCAATTCTTGATGGTTAGTTAATAAATATATTAAACTATGTAAGACTTCTGATATGTGGAAAGTAAAATGTCGATGTAGTGTTACACTAAGTATTTAACAATTGTAGATACTCACTGTTTTCAGTTTATATCAAACTGTGGACTTTATATACTAGCATAAATTTAGTAAGTTTTAAATATAAAGGAAATAAGGGTCATATCATTGACAAGTAGCACATGTAAAAACTTGCTTATCAACTTAAAATTATTAAATATCTGTTGTGGAATTTATGCAGCTGCCCATCACTGCGGTATCTGAACACCTTCTGAATAAAGTCAAAAGTGGAGTTCCTAGTAATTCATAGTTTTGTTTCTCTGAATGATTTGCCAGTCAAGAAAAATATATAGTAATAAGGAAAAAAATAACAAATGACCGTACTCTGAACTCTTCATTTGTGAAGTACTATGTAAGCTAATTCTTTAATTTATCTCCCACCCTCTGTAGAAGATAGGTGGTGTTATCCCCATTGTCCCAATAGGAAAATGGGCAGGCAGGTTAAAACTTTGTTCATGCTCCAGTCCAGCCAATGGGAGTTTTCTTATTGACTTTAATGGGTGGAGGAGCCAGTAATAGGGAATATTTTCATAGGCACCTTGGGATAAGGCTACCCTACAGCGCTAACGCAGCACCACTGCAGCTATGCCATTGTAGTGCTGTAGAGCATACACCAGGGCAGAGGCGGCCTTTGGCTATTAGAAGCTGTAGGCAAAGGCCCATTGTGGGGCCCCCTATAGGTGCACCGGGGACCCCCTCTGTGGCCCTGTTCCCCCTTTTCTCCGGCCCAAGTTCCCACCCATGTGACCCTGGCCCCATGAGCCAGTTCGTCCTCCTGCTGCCGACCAAGGCAGATGGGCCTTTTGGGGTAGGCAAAGCAGGCGATGGGGTCCCTTCCTGCTCAGGGCCCCAGTTGTTCGCCTGCTTCGCCTACACCAAAAGCCACCTCTGCACCAGGAGTCAGCAACCTTTGCTGATCACCGTGCTGGCCCTTCCTCCCGGACTCTCAGCCGGTGCCAGCAGCCCCTCCCCCACTGACAAAAAGCAACAGCCACCTGAAAATTCAGTGGCAGCCATGGCTGGAGTGGTGGTGGCGGTGGGGGGGTGCTTGCAAAAATTAGCTGCCTGGAGCGGCTTCTCTCAGTAGCATGGCTGGGGATTGGGGTCTCCAGGGACACCACAGAAAGAAGCTGCACCGAGTGGCTCCTTTGGCCGGCCGCGGCGTGCCACGGAGAGGAGCCACGCTGGGTGGTTTCTTTCTACAGCATGCCCAGGCCATCTCCCCTGCCACATCCCAGCCACCCCCGAAAAAAGCCACCTGGAGTGGCTTTCGGTGGCAGGAGCGGCAATTTCTGTTGAGCTGTAGAGTATGTCATGTGTCGCTCTGAATGTGCTCGTGTACCACTGTGGGCATGCGTGCCAGGGGTTGCCTACACTTCCTACAGTGACAGATGGGTTTTTTCTGTCTCTGTAGTAAATCCAACCCTTCAATAGGTGGAAGCGATGTCAGCAAAAGAATTACTATCAGTATCTATACTTTAACTTAGGTCAGCTTAACTATGTCTCCCAGGAGTGTGGATTTTTCACATCCCTGAGCAACGTAGCTATGTCAACCTAAATTTTAGGTGTAAGCCAGGCCTAAATGACTTAGGCTTCTAAATCCCATTTGCAAAAGTCATGCAATTCCTAAGTCTCATTGAAAGTCAAAGGGACACTAATTTTTTTCCGTTGCTGTAGCAAGCATCTAGACGTAGCGCGTATCGTGGTACATGTGTAGTGTAGATGTAGCTTTGGGCTCTTAACAGCCAGGTTTATGAAGGTCCTCTTAATCCACTTTTTGCTTTAGCAGTGCCAGTCACATTCATTCCTCAGATGGGTGGCCAGATGTCCCTCTAAAACCCACATCTAGCCTCTGTAGGATTCTGCATCCAGACAGTGCATCCATATTCACCCACTACCTTTGAAAATAACCACTGGCTTTAACACGCACATAATGTAACAGCCTTATCATGTAAACATCCTTCTCTTGGTTGGGCTGAGTCCCACTGCAGTAACTAACCCATTCTGATCCCAGGCCAGATTATTGCTGGTATAATTTATCATCTTAATTTTATGACTACCTTTTCCTAAACAGTATAAAAAAACTCCTGAGAATTAGGGTGCAGGTGACTGCACTGGCAGCTCTACTCAATCCAGAAAGTCAGGCTTCCTTGTGTCTCCATGCACCAGTGGCATTTACAGCTCAATAATCAATTTAGTTGGCTGTACAAGTTGCTTAGACTGAATCCAATTTCAGACCAGTGTATGCTTGCCTCTTACCAGCCTTCAGTCATATGCACAGTCACAGAACATTTTGATTCTTTTAGTACTGTTGTTGATGTCTGGAAGAGGCAGCGAGTTATTGTTTGACTAGCTCTGGTGGGAGTGGAAATATGGCTTGCAGGATAAAAGGGAGTCCTGCTTGTCTTCCAGAAGAATAGCAGAGCCTTTGTTTATAGTGCACTGTTGCTCTGTACTTTGTGTAGCCCTTTACCTCAGGGCCAAGTTACCTGTCTGATTTGGAAGTACTTTTGCATTTACTTTGTATTGCTATAACTGACTACAAAGTTCAGCAGAGCAGTAGTGAAACAGGTCATTAGGATCCAACTGTATGCTCCTTCCATGGATAAAACTCCCATTGAAATGTGTAGGAATTGAGTGCTCAAAAAATAGGGTGAATGTTTTTAAATCAAAACAATTTAAATAACTGATTTTTCATCATGATTCAAATCAGCAAGCAGGAAACCTTGATTAAAATAATCATTTTTTATTGTGGTTTGCATTTGTACTTTTTAGTTATTTTCCTAAATAATTCTTATTGGTGGTAACCAATTCTTATTTTTTATTATGTTAAAAGATAGTGGAGGACACATTTATTACAAGATGATGATGGTTAATGTTTTTACTCAGAATATGTGTCACATTGCATTTGAATGGAAATTGGAATTCAATTAAAATGCACAAAACCAGCATCTTCAAATTCTGTTATTAGCTAAGTAAAAGTTATTGTGCTGGTTTCATAAGGGGAAAAAAAATCAGTTTATCAAAACATGTTTTGCATTGAAAACTAATGATTTATTAAGTAAAGGAAATATTAGTTATAGTTAGCGAGCTTAACTGATTTTCCTGATCACTGTTTCTCCAGATTTTAGAAATAAGACATCTCAGTCTTTCAGACCTCATTTTTATTTTATAAAATAGAAGATTGGAAGAGGAAAACAAGCTTTCTTGCTTTTCTAACTCGCAGTTGGTTTCTTAACTTTGAATGACCTGATCAATGAACTGAACTAATTGAATAAACTGAAATAAAGAAAATATTGTTTCTGCACTTACAGAAGAGATTGATGCTGTTAAAAACTGGCTTAGCATTTCAGCAAACTCTGGATCCAGGTGCTTAGCCAGTGACTTCCACCAGTTCAGTGGTTTAACTTTCTTTAAAACCTGACAGCAAATAGGCCCTTAATATTATTTTTGGTATTTAATTTAAATGCTTTTAAGAAATTTTAGGGCTTAACGTAAGTTTCAGTTTCCAATTTAATTTTAAATGTGAAGGTCTTGGAACAAATTTTGAAAGAGAAAGTAGGTAAAGACATAGAGGTTAATGGTAATTGGGATAAAATACAACATGGCTTTACAAAAAATAGATTGTCAGACCAACCTGATTTCCTTCTTTGAGGTAATAACTGATTTTTTAGGCAAAGGAAATGTAGTAGATCTGTTCTAGCTGAATTTCAGCAAGGCATTTGATACAGTTCCACATAAGAAATAAGCAGGTAAATTGGAGAAAATGGGGATTAAAACTAGTTAAAGAGGAGAGAGGCTACAGTGAATCATACTGAAAGATGAACTGTAGGGCTGGAGGGAGGTTACCAGTGGAATTCATCAAGGATCGGTTTGGGGGCCAATCTTATTTAACGTTTTTAGTATTGACCTTGGCACAAAAAATGGTACTGTGCTAATACAATTTGCAGGTGACACAGAGTTGGGAGGTATTGCCAATATGGAGGAGGACTGGATTATTAGACAGGAAGATCTAGGTGACTTTGTGAACCTAAGTAATGCAAATAGGATTAAATTAAATAGTGCAAGGTTATGCATTTAGGGACCAACAATAAGAATTTTTCCTTTAAGCTGAGGAGGTTTCAGTTGGAATTGACAGAGGAGAAGAAAGACCTGAGTGTATTGGTTAATCACAGGATGACTCTGAGCTGCCAATATGATGAGGTCAACGAAAAAAGCTAACGCAGTCCTAAAATGCATCAGGTGAGACAGGAAAGTGTGAATACCATTCTACAAGGCACTGGTGAGACCTCATCTGAAATTCTGTGTGCAATTAGTTAGTTCAAACTAACTAGTTCGAACTAATTTTAGTTAGTTAGTTCGAATTAGCTTAATTCGAACTAGCATGGCCACACTGGAATGTTAGTTCGAACTAAGCAAGCACTTGCTTAGTTCGAATTAGCGATCCCCATTCATTTCAATGGCTGGTTAATTAGAACTAAGCAATTAGGTCGAATTAACATGGCCACATTGGTTAATTTGAACTAACTAGTTTGAATTAACCCCTTAGTTCAAATACCCTATTCGAACTTATTAGTTCGAATTAAGGAAGTCCTTAATTCAAACTAACTAAAGCCTAGTGTAGCCATGGCTTTAGATAATTTGAATTAAGCCTCCTTAATTCGAACTAACTTGCCAGTGTAGACATAGCCAAAGAGCTTGGCTTGTTTAGCCTAACCAAAAGAGGGCTGAGGGGAGATGTGATTGCTTTCTATAAATACATCAGAGGGATAAATATCAGGGAGGGAGAAGAGTTATTTAAGTTTGGCACCAATGTGGACACAAGGACAAATGTATATAAACTTGCCGTCAACAAGTTTGGCATGAAATTAAATGAAGGTTTCTAATCAGTAAAGGAGTGACATTCTGGAATAGACTTCCAAGGAAAGCAGTGGGGCAAAAAATCTAACTGGCTTCAAGACTGAGTTTGAAAAATTTATAAAGTGAAAGATAAGATGAGACTAGGTAGGCAATCTGTAGCTGCTAGTAGAAAATATTTCCAGTGGCTATTGATGGGACACTAGATGGGGAGGAGACTGAGTTGTTACAGAGAAGTCTTTCACAGATACCTGTCTGGTCAGGTGAGTCTTGTACACATGCTCAGGGGCTAACTGATTGCCACTCATTTGGGGTCAGAAAGAAATTTTACACCAGTCAGAATGACAGAGACCCTGGGTTTTCTTGCTTTCCTCGGCAGCATGGGACATAAGTCCCTTGCAGGTTTAAATTAGTGTAAATGGTGGAGTCTCTGTAATTTGAAGTATTTAATCCATAATTTGAGGACCTCAGTAACCCAGCCGGAGGTTAGGGATCTATTACAGGAGTGGACAGGTGAGAGTCTGTGGCCTGCAATGCGCAGGAGGTCAGACTAGAAGATCATGATGGTCCCTTCTGGCTTCACAGTTGATGGTTCTCTGAGTCTGTTAGTTTAAATTTTTCTCTAGTTTATAATGACTCATTTACAAGCCAGGGAGAGTCTAGACTCTAATCCACCACTGAATTGTTTCCTGGTTCTAAACCTTTAGTAAATCCTCAGACAATTATTTTGTCTCCGGTATGTATACATTTTATTATTATTCACATTATCTTGCCTCTAGCTCTGTGTGTGATTTCCTCCATCTAAGAACTTCACAAATAAATCATTGTTAAATTTTATTGCATCTTTAAGTCAGGTTTACAAAGTTTGCTGGCTTACCTATATGTGGACAAGCAAAAAAGTGCTTTTGCCCATATAACTTATGCCTATTCACTGGTCAAAATAAGTTACCCCCGCAAAAGCACCTTTATACTAGTTTAACTACATCTACACTAGGGTTTTTGCCAGTATGGGAATTTCACAAAAATAAAACCATACCCTTAATCGATATTATTATTATTATTTAGACAAAAGCTTACAGTGTAGACCTATCTTTATAGTGTGCCTAGGCAAAGTAAAATGCTTGACCAAAAATCAGTGAGGATAAACACAAAGTGTGACCTGATTTTTTTTCATTTACATTAAGGCCCCTTCCTGCTGTTCTGGCAATAGAAAGGTGCCTTTAAAGGGAGTATATATTACATTTATGCCCCATTTGTGCTGCCGGAATGACATAAAGGAGACTTCATAAAAGAGAATCAGGCCAGATAGAACAAGGGCCTCCTCATGTGGTTTTATAAGCACTTTGAAAAATTAGTCTTTGTTTTTAGTAATAACTGTGGCACACAGCCATAAATGGTGTCTGTTTAGGAAACATGCTTATGCATTTATAAGTCAACTGAATCCAACCGGCTGCTTTAATGTGTTTTTCTTTGTGCCATTCCAGCAAACAATGTACTTATTAAACAAACTAATTCATGCTAGAGTTCACAAGCAAGCCAACAAAAGAGGCACTTTGAGGCAATGTTCATAGGGTTTAGAGATGGAAGAAAATCATTAGGAAATCTCCCCATCTATCAGTGCAAAATTGTTTACTACAGTGACAAAGGAAGAAGTTGTTGAACTAAGCAAAAGGGAGAAGAGAGGAAATAGTATTGGATGAGATAACAAACGCTTCATAGAGAAGAAAACAAAAGGAAGAACATTAGAGGAAACAGGCTTAGAAAATAAAGCTACAATACAGAACATTAGGAGGTCACTTGGGAAGGAAGCTTCTGTAATGCATCTCTAAGCACTAGACTGATAACAGCAACAACAACCAGGAAGTAGAATTGTATGTCTGTAGAGGGGTTTTCATCTCTTTAAGGCAGTAGTAAGTAACCAGTGAGAGAAAAGAACCAAAAATAAATAGGTGGGAAGATAAAAACTGTAAACCAGTGTGCATGGCACACTGGTGTGCCTTGAGAACTGTCCAAGTGTGCTGTGAAATTTTGTATGAAGGTCATGAAAATCAATGTAAAACAAACATTGTTTAATCTTAAACAATATCCTATCCAACCAAAATTACAGCTCATAAAACTCATGAAAAATAATCATCAAATTAAAAGTGAGGTATCGGTCTTTCGGTTCCAAAACGTGAACATTCAAAACGCAGGTGGCCAAAGGTCAAAATTGAGATGATGTATTTTTTTTCCAGTGGATTTGAAACATTAAGGCATTTGATCCTTCTCTAGCTTGTTGCAATCCTCTCTAGTAAGACTGTAACCATAGTAAATGTAAGTAAATACTGCATGATGTTTATGAGCATTCAGTGCAGCTGAAAAAAATAAGTGTGCCAGGGAATTTTTTGTCTCATTGAAGTGTGCTGTGTTACTGAAAAGGTTGGGAACCACTGCTGTATGCTGCACCTGGATGTCATCATTACACTGGTGCCAGATGAGTTGGAAGAGAGACTATCCAGTTGGAACAGTAGCATTTTAGACTCTCCCTGCATAGATGTAAATGACTATATGTGGTGCAAGGTCACAGAAAATCAGGCTCACCATCTGCATAACGTGCCTAGCCTGGAATCGCATAGTTCACTAGACAGAGTCCCCTTAGGGCTTGCTACAGTGAATAAAAATACTTTACATTTCTTGGGAGTGCTTTCTCCCCTTCAGCTCTGACAGGCTGGATTACTGAGAGAGACACATTTTTTTCTGGGTTTCAGGTGTGCGTTATCTCTTGCTATGCCTCTCTTTTTTTATATAAAATCTCTATTACCTGTTTGCGCGCGCTCTCGCTCTCGCTCTCTCTCTATATATATATACACACACACACACACACACCAGGTGTCTTTGATCTTCTTAGCTTCTTATCACACTAGAAAGCCAAATTCAAAATATTATTCAATTGTTGTGGCTAGTAAGTTTCATCTCCTGTATTTTTGTTTGCCCTCTTTATCATTCCACACCAAATAAGCATCCCGTCCTCCAAGACTGTCCAACTTCACTGCTGGCTTTGATGACCCTACTTTTGACAACTTACTCATCCTGGTTTCATTTGCCCACTGAAACTAGTTTTGTCTGTTTTTTAAAGATATAGCAGAGATATAATAATACTGAACGTTCTTATTCCTTGTCTGTACAAATATAAAATACGGAATGATTAAGTGATCTGTGCCTTCTGTTGTGAATATTCTACTTTTGTCCAAGTAGTTTTAGGGCTTGTCTAACCAAGAAAGTTTTACTGGTATAACTTGAATGGGCTCTTAAATCAATATAGTTAAACCAGTGAAGACTCCTGGACACTTTAAGAGCAGAATATTTTGGCTTCACTTAATCGATTTAAGCTAAACCAAAATAATCCATTCTTAAACCAAACAATGAATCACTGTGCAGCTTTTCCACTGGTTTAATTATATTGGTTTTAAATTCAACTGTAACTTATGCCAGTTCACATTTCTTATGTAGACAAGCTCTTGAACTTGCCAGACTTCAAAGTTTTCATTTGTTTCTTTGAATGGGAAAACTGATTACATCATTGGGAAGTCTTTCCCATTAGTCTAAATTTTCCTCTTCTTTATTGCGTCCCATCTGTCTTGATTACTACTCATTATCCTAAACCAGAGTTTGAAAACCTTCTCTCTGAGGGAAACATATCAGAGATCAAAAGCAACCATAACTGTAATTCCGCTTGGCAAAAGAGAGGCTAAGCACTGAAAGAGTCCAAGGCTGTGTTGTCGTCTTTGAGGTGGTCTCTGCAGGTTGGGTGTAAGGCCCTTCTGTTGGTATGTTTAGGGACATGTGCACTATTGCTGCCTGTGCTTTGTATGTTCTGTGATTAAATGGAGGATTTCTAAATCTGTCAAAATGGTACCTAAAAGAAACCAACAACCCAAAATATTTCAAGGGCCTGTGTTTGGCTTGATTAGTGGTTGGAAACCACAATATGGATAGCAGACAACCACTCTCACCTGAGCAAGAAGTCATTAAGAGAAGCAATTGTTGAAAATGTGGGTGAGATTTACCCATTCTCTTACTGTAAAAGGTGCTCAGTCTTACTCTCTTATAAGTGAGCTAGCTAAGCAGAGACTTTTTGTCCTGTGCAGCCAGTTCCTTAACAGAGTATAGGTTAATTCAATAGAGTTAAACCGAAAGTATCCATTTCTGGCACTGCGATACCATGAATGAGTTTCCAAGGTCTTCCAAGGCCCCTTGTAAAGGTCGTTATGAGATAATGTCTTTTCAGTTGATGTTATAAATAGTATTGTATGACTCAGCCCTACAGCAACATGCAAACACCCCATCTGACAGACCTATTTTAAACACAAACAAGCACTATTATAATTTTCAATGAAACTTTTGCTGTAGCCTCATGTTGGGTTTGTTTGTTTTTTTAAATGTTGTGTGGCTGCCAAGTGGTACTAGAATTCCCTAGGAAGTCATAAAAGAGATTGATCTTAATGCATTGTTATAGTTTGGTCTTTAATTACTATTGGCTTTTAAAAAAAATCAGAGATTTTTTTTTGTTTGATTCTCTGACACAGTATCAGCTTTTTGTCATAAGCTTTTCTCCTGGTGCTCAGATAAAGGCAAAAATATAGGTGACTTGGTAGAGTAAACATCTTTTGCTACCCCACAGGTCTGGTAATATGTTTAAATACCCTGGGAAGCTTGAGATTAAGAACTCTTTAAGGATCTGGGCCTGAGCCACTAGATTCCCTGGAATCCCACACAACAGATGCTGGGATTCCCATCATGACAAAGGAGATTAGACCTTGAAATATTTGCCTCTTGCTAATTAGTGTCTGACAAACATGGAAGAGAAGAGGATAGGGCACTTTCAATAGACAACATCTCAGTAAATTTGCCAGCAAGGGTCCTCTCCTTGCATCTGCCATGTTTCATATAGCCTCTGGCTAGTAGGTATTTGATAAATGTGAAGAACCTTCTCTGGTCCTGGAGGGAGGAAGAACATTCATTCATTCTCTCTGCTAGAGCCTGATGCTTGCTTCAAGGGTGTTGAGTTTGAACTGCTCTACCCCATCCACAACCTGGTGGCAGCTGTAGATGGTAGAAGTGCTATAAAAAGTTGTGTCCACTGATCATCCACTGTAGCTGGTTCTCTTGATCTTCCTCAGTGAATAGCTCTACATTACCTGCCTCTGCACTAATCCTAGCTCTCCCAAACAGCAGCAGCAGTGTGAAATTGGCTTGCTCACTGTTGCCCACAATCTTTTTAACAGCCAGTGAGAAAACCAGCAAGATGGTGGTCAGTTTTTGCTTTGTTTTCATGGGTATTCTGAGCAGTAGCAGAGACACAAGAACTGTGTGTGCAGATTCGGACAGGGCCTTGCTTCATTATTTTATGCTCAGTTAATGTTTTTGGAAGGCTGCTTTCATGATCATGAAGATTAGACACTTAGGGACAGATTTTGAAAAGAGCTAGGCTTTTGTCTGGGCACCTAAAATATGACCACTTCCTCTCATAAGTGATGAGCGCCTAGCGACTCCCAGGATGCTGTGTAGGAGAACTGTAACTAATGGCAGCATGAGGCACTGCAGCTATTCAATAGTAGAGAAAGATATTTCATGGCTGGATGTTGAAGCCAGACAAATTCAGGATGGAAATAAGGTATAATTTTTTAACAGTCAGAGTAATTAACCATTGGAATAATTTACCACAGGTCCTGATGGATGCTATATCACTAGCAATTTTTTAACCAAGAGTGGAGTTTTCTAAAAGATACGTTCTAAGAATTATTTGGGGAAAGTTCTATGGCCTATATTATAGAGGTAGTCAAAATAGATGATCAGAGTCCTCTCTTGTGGCCTTGGAATCTATCAATCTATAAATGTACATATTTCTTTTGCCTACAGATTTTATAGGGGGCATCAAAAGGCACAGCTTGGTCCTGTGACTCTGGTACAATGCAAGGATTTCTCGCTGCCATGAGCATTAGGACGTATCAATGAATTTAAATAAAGGGGGGGGGGGGAGAAATTAAGGCATTGTGTACACCAGTGAGGATATACAAATCTGGGTGACCTAATAGAGACTGCTGGTGATGGCAACTGGCACATACTCAATTATCCTTCAATTCTTTCCCACCTATGCTCCATAGGGTTATTCTACAATCAAGTGTTAGCATCACTTAAAAACTACAAAGACAGGATTTAATTCAGTATTCTGTTCTGTTCTGAGCCTGGATCACCTGCAGTAGCAAGTCCTAAGTGTCCAATTTAATTCAGTTACAAACCAGCCCCAAACTGAATGAGAACAGGATCAGATGAGATGGGATGCATCTGCTATCAGTTACATTGGTGTATGTCCAGAGTAGCTCTGTGGAGTCATTGTGTTTTACAAACTTTACCAGTATTTATAGCAAGAAGGTAATTGTCATCATTAAGTCAATAGATTAAATTGAACTAATCCTTCAGCACTGAAAGGACATGTGATAGCTACCTGTTAACTGATGCAATCATATATTCATGGCCTATAAATCGGAAACATGCTGTAAATCACAACAGGGCAAATTAGCCACTAGTGTAACTCTACTGTTACAAGACAAACACCAAAAATGAGTTTGCCCCATTGTGTCTAATAGCATGGCATTTTAAAAAATGCATAGATTATAATGAATCAGCGAGGCAGATTCTGCTCTCAGTTACAAGCTGAAACTACATCAAAGTCAATGGAAGTGTAACTGAGAATGGAGTTTGACCCATTGCATTGGCGATGTCTCATAGTATTTGGAATTCAGTTATCACCCGATGTGCTGAGGGTAGCCTACATGAAAATGCCAAAGGCAGGGCAGGCTGCAAAAAGGAGAGCAGATTCTCCCAAAACTGGTGGGTAACACCAGCCTGTCATAAACTGTGCTCCTGATCCCCCACATTGGTAATCAAGAAGCCCAAAAAGAAATAACAAACCCCCTTTATTGCATTTCAGTTTCTGGCTCCCAGTCAGCAACTGGGTCCAGTAAAGAGGTAAGTTACTTAAAATTCTATTTCCTTTACAAAATGGTCTTCTGAACCCTAAAGGACCAGCTGAATTACCAGATCAGTATTGGTCTGGCTTTTACCCAAAATACTATGCTGCCAGCTAATCCTTTAGTATCTAAAACTAAAGGTTTATTTAAAAAGAAAACAAACAACCAAGAAGAGAAATGTCAAAAGGTCAAAGCAATCAAACAACAACATATGTCTTCCAAGTCCACATACATCAGTTTAACAGTATTGTAAGCAAGGAGTTCTGTGGCACTTTTAAAAGACTAACAAATTTATTTTTCACATGAGCTTTCGTGGGTGAAGTCCCACTCGTCATTTGCTAGAGAATGGAAAACTTACAGTGTGGGAGGGAAAGAGAAATCCTGTGATTACACTTCACTGCATCAGGTCAGATTATTTGATTTGCTGAAGTAATCTGAACTGATGCAATGAAGTGTAATCACAGGATTTATCTTTCCTTCCCATACTGTAAGTGTTCCAGTCTTCAAGTGTCTGAAGTGGGATTTTCTCCTGCAAAAGCTCATGAGATAAATAAATTTGTTAGTCTCTAAAAGTGCCGCAGGACTCCATGTAGATATAGATAAGCTTTTCATATTTACCAAATCATAACTTTTCCATTGATACTTGGCATGGTGTATCTTTTAAGATTTATGGATTTTTTGTCATATTGGTATTAATAATATTACAAATGATCACTCATATTTCATACAGCAGCCCACCAATATCTGCCTATCTCAATTAATTTGAGCTATCAAGATAGTATCTCAACATCAGAGGACTGATCACACATTTCCCATTTTGTGCTGCAGTTCTAATTAAAGTTTCCTTTTAGTGTCTGGTTTTTGGATAGCTGACTTTTGTTTTGTTTTTTTGCCTGCATTATTTTTAAAAATATCCAATATATTGAAATCTCCCCTTTTTGTGGTTTTAAATCATTTTAAATTTGTATCTTGATGTTATAGTGAATGGGGGACCTGTACACAGAGCCCTACAAATCCACAGATGTCTCTTATATCCACGGACCATTTTCAGCCGATCGAATGTGGGGAGTCGCAGAGGTCACATTGACTTTCTGGGACTTCCAGGACTTCTGGGGCAGGGTGGAGGCAATGCCAGCCCCCAGGCATTGCTGGAAGAGCTGATGAGCATTAGGCAGTGGGCCAAGCTGAACAGCTGATTGGCGTATGTGGCAGCAAACAGCTAATGGGCAGTGTAGTTGCAGATACAGTTAAAAGAAGGAGTGTGGGTCAGACAGAAATTTATTCTTGCAATGCAGATCCACATATTTGCATCCACATGGGGCTCTATCTGTCTGAATAAATTGCTTGGTTAGGTATTACATCAGGATTAATTTTTTTTTTAAATACCCTAGCTATTTACAAGCCTTTGTACAAATGAGTAATATTATTAAATAAAACAAGGTCATCATTTATTTATTTATATTTTGTTTACGGGGGAGTTCAATGCTGTAATAATGTTTGCAAATCTTTTGATATTTAGTGTAATAACCTTAATCATGATGAACTCAATTGGGTAATAGCATTGCCTCTCTCAAACGCTTCTGTTGGATTTCCACTGTAAATTCCAGCATAAAGGAAAGATAAACCTTATTAAAGGATGTAGTATCATCTGTTGATGTAAAGGAGCTGTTTGTTTTCCCTTTGACACGAATGGAGGTTAGAGGCTTGACTATATATATTTTGTGCTTATATAGATCCTTTCATGCCAAAGACTGAAAAAATGATTCACAAACTATATACAGAGAGAAACACTGAAATAAAGCTGTACAGTGTGGAGAGTGACAGACAAATCCCCTATAACATGACAGTAGGAGGAAGACATTTTGAGGCAAACACCTAATTTTAAAAGAATGTAAATACATAGTAAATAGGACCAAGGACACGATCAGCTTGCAATCTGTTCAAAGGAAAAACTAGTTGAAATTAGGTTCAGGTACTACACTTCCCTCTCGGTCTCTCTGCCAAGTGTTGGTTGTTTTACTGTTGCACTTTCCTATTTTCAGTTCCCTTACCTGATGCTATATGAAGGATGGACACATACTAAAGGGGAAATAGTGGCAGTGACTGCACTAAATGCTGTCAAATGTACTAGTTTTTTAAAAAAAAAACCCTTAAAAAATCCACAACAAAAATATTTTTCTCTAATCTCTAATAATCCTACATGCTATTTGTAACAAAAATACGTGGAGCATTTTCAGACAGAGTGAGATTTTTTAGAGTTCACAGTGTCTCTCCTACTATAATCTGTACAGACTTGGTAGCTTGAATACTCCACTCACCTGCTCATCACTGAGAATGGAAGATCTCTTACGGAGATCTTGAGGAAGAAGGGAGACACAAATGCACTGCAAACTTCTGCAGCACCCAAGCTTTCATTTAAGAAACATTAATGGCCAACTTTTGAAAAATAGTTCCACTCCTAGCAGCTTCTGTGAGAAGCAGCAGAAACATTTGAGTGGGGCATGTGTAGGTGCGCACACACTAATCCAGTGTTTCTCAATTGGTGTTCTATGAACACTGGTGCTCCACAGACATAGTGCAGGAGTTCTGTGGCCCACCGCAACCCCTGAGCAGACATTGACACACTCCTGGAAGCTTTGCTGTGGCTGTGGCATTTTAAATCTCCTGCCACTGTTGTTGGCTCTTTCGAGAACATTTTCTTGAAGTGTGGTACCCAGAACTGTGACAGTACTCTAGCTGATGCCTCTCCAGTGCAATTAGAGCATGGATAGTTATCGCCTGTGTTTTACATACAGCACTTTGGTTAATGCATCTCAGAATATTAGCATTTTCCATAACTGTATCACATTGTTGGCTCTCTTCCAATTTGTGATCCACTATAATCCCCGGATGTTTCCATCAGTATTACTGCTTAGCCAGTTATTCAGTATTTTATATTTGTGCATGTGATTTTTTTTCTTCCTAATTTTAGTACTTTGCACATGTTTTCATTCAGACCAATTCTCCAATTTTCAAGATAATTTTGAATTGTAATCCTGCACTTTAAAGTGCTTGCAACCCTCTCAGAATTGTCTTCTGCAGATATAAACATGCTCTCCACTCCATTATCTGAGTCACTAATGAAAATGTTGAATAGTACTAGACCCAGGATTAACCCCATGGGTCTCCACAAGATGTATCCTCCCAGTTTGACAGTGAACCACCAATGAGAACTCTTTGAGTATGATTTTTTTCAACCATTTTTGCATCCATCTTACAATAATTTCCTATAGATCACATTTTCCTAATTTGCTTATGAGCAAGTCATGTGGGACTGTATCAAAAGCTTTACAAAAATCAAGCTATAGTGCATCTATTGTCCCCCTTCTTCCCCCATTGAATAACACAGTAATCCTGTCAAAGAAGGATTGGTTGGTTTGGCATGATTTATTCTTAACAAATCCATGTTGGCTATTCCTTAGAACCCAGTATTTTCCAAGAATCCAAGTTAGGCAGATTGGTCTATAATTCCTTGGGTCCTCTTTGTTCACTTTCTTGTTTGCCTTGTCCTCCAGGAATTCCTGATGATAATCACCAATGGTTTCAAAAGAGCCACGTCTAGTTCCTTAAGTACTTTAGGATGAATTCCATCAGGCCCTGCTGACTTGAATACATCTTATTTATTAAACTATTCTTTAATCTGTTATTTCTCTATTTCGACTTGCATTCCTTCCTTCTTGTTGTTAATGTTAATTGTAAAGTATCTGGTCAAAATTCATCTTTTTAGTGAAGACTGAAGCAAAATAGGCATTAAACACCACAGCTTTCTTGATATCATCAGTTATTAGCTCTGCTTCCCCACTAAAGAAATATTCACTTTCTTTTTTTCTTATTTTTGCCCCTATGTGCTTGTGCTGTTCTTTTGTACTCTTTTGAATTGCTTAGCAATTTCTCCAAGTTGCCTTTTTCTTTTTTTTTTTGTACATTTCCTTTTTGATTTTTAGGTCAATGAAGATCTCCTGGTAGAGGCATATATTCTTAATATCTTTTGTTCTTGCTGGAATAGTTTGCTGTTGTGCCTTTAATGTAGACCCTTTGAGAAATTGCCAGCACTCCTGATCTCCTTTTTCCCTTACATATTTTCTTCTCAGGAGATCTTAAAAACTCAGAGAACTGATGGGTAAAGTCTGCATTTTGAAGTCCATTGTGCTTATTCTGTTGCACTCACTCATTCCTTTCCTTAGAGTAATGAAATCTATAATTTCATGGTCACTTTCACCCAACTTGCCTTCAAATTTCATACTCACAATCAGTTCCTCCTTATTAGTCAGAGTCAGGCTATGCCTACAACCATATTGAGAGTAGACAGTACTCCTTACAACTCATCAAACCTACTGCCTTGTGGATAGCCTGAGAGGGCAAAAAGCTAAGGGAGCAACCTCTGACAGAAAAGCCTTTGGGAAAATGTAAGGCTACAAAAGCAAACGCAGACAGAAACTCCAGACTGGAGCCCCTACAGCCGTCAGGTACTAACATTTTAGTATCTTTCCAGCAACTCTCGTATTGGTTATTCCTCTCTTCTGGACTTTACTGGTGATGCAGAGAACTGGACCCTGATGCATGGGCAACTCAAGATTACCATATTATCTGCCAAGGCTTGCATCTTGGAGAGGTACTCCAGCTTCATCTTGAGCATCAGCACAACACAGGAAGCATCAGTCACGAATTTTAAGCCCTTATTCGATTGGTGTACAGTTGAGTGCCAAGAGCTATGTCTGATGGTGGGAGAGGTCTTTGTATCTCATTGGACAATTACCACCTGCTATAAAACTAGGCAGTCCCCAAACAATAAGGCATTGCTCTGCCACAGTCTGTCTGCACCAATGGGCTCTTGGCGCTTAGAGTTTTATAACTTGACAAGTGGCCTGTAATCAATGCACCAGGCAAATAAAGTAAGAGAAAGAAAACATCCTTAGAGATAGGGTTCTGGAATGTTCAACCCATGACAATTGTATTATTTGAGGACCTTCAACAAATTAGTGATGCACATAAAACTGCCATGATCAATGATTAGTTGAAAAGACTCAATGTCCATATCTCATCCCTCCAAGAAACATAGGTAGCCTCAGTTGGCTCTCAGGGAAGAAGACTACACATTTTTCTGGCAAGGGAAAAGTGTTGAAGAAAAGTTAGAGCATGGAGTGGGATTTCCCATCAAGAACTCACTTCTGGGGATGATTGAGCCACCTACAAATGGATCAGAGAGAATTTTTGCACTACACTTGTTTAAATCTGACGGCCTAGTAACCTTATGAATATGTGTCCTAATGCTCTCCTTATCTTCTGACACCATGGACCAGTTTTACGACCAGTTGAATACCACAATCAACAGGATTTCAAAATGTGAATATGTTTTCCTGTTAGGAGACTTCAGCACAAGAGTGGGAACTGATCATGACATGTGGACCAACTGACTTGATCAATACGGAACTGATAAGATGAATGGAAACGGTCAGAGACTGCTAGGCTTTTGTTCCAACCATGACTTCTGTGTAACAAACTCATTCTTCCAGACAAAGCCACAACACACAGTGTCTTGGAAACATCCCAGATCAAGCCACTGGCATCTGCCAGATCTTATCACAAGGCATATCAATCTTAACAGCATCATTATTATCTGCAGTTATCAAAGTGCTGATTGTGACACAGACCATGCTGTGATATGCAGCAGAGTCAGACTTAAACCACAGAAAACACACAGATCTAAAGCAAAAGGATGTCCTTGTATTAATATCAGTACCATAGTGGACCAAGAAAAGTCACAGCAGTACAAGAACATTACAACCGCCCTGGACTCCTGTGATTGTGCCACCAGCTCCCAGCTGAAGTGGGAGCAACTGAAGACCACAATCTGTGTCAGAGTTCAGTGGGTCTTTGAGAAGAATGAAAACAAGACTAATGACTGATTTGACATATTCTAGTGAGATGACACTAGTCATTGAGCCCAAATAAATTATGAGAGAGACCCAAGTGAAAACACATTACAAGTGTTGAGACCAGCAAGAACCAAAGTTCAACAAACTGCTCAATGTTGCGCCAATAACTGTTGGCTGCATCTCCATGAAAGCATCCAATACAGGCAACATCAGAAACATGTATGATGGGATCAAGCAAGCCTTTGGTCCAACTTCAAAGAACAGAGGCCCGTTGTCTGCGTCTACACTTGTAAATTAAGTCGACTTAAGCTTGCTTAAGTCGACTTAATTTACCCTGCGTCTACACTACAGTTGCCTTAAGTCAATTTAAGCAAGTTGCTTAAGTCGACTTAAGGAAAATAAAGTCAACTTTATTAAACCTCATTTTACTTCAACTTTAGGCTTAAGTCGACTTTTTCAAGTCGACTTAAGCCAGTGTAGACCTGGAGTAGCCCTAAATCGACTTAGGGCTACTCCAGGACTCTACCACTGCCCTCTCTGCCGGGGGGGATGACACAGGGGGAGCCTGGCATGCCCCCCCACAGGGCAGGGCAGAGCCCTGCCCACCCTGCCCCTATGCCCTGGCAGGGCATCCCTGTCCCCCTTTGCCCCATTGTACCCATGTACAATGGGGCAAAGGCTGAGCCCCCTGGCACTGGGCACGGGGTACCCCTCCTGCTCCCGTGGACCTGCTCTAGGTCCGCTTAGCCTCTAGAAGTCGACCTAGGCATCCGGTGTGGACGCTCTAGGTCGACTTTGTAAGTTCCCCCCAAAGTCAACTTTAAATTTAGGTGTAGACGCACTAAAGTCGACTTAAAGTCGACTTAGCTAAAGTCGACCTAAATTTACAAATGTAGACATAGCCGTTGAAATCACCAACAGAGGAAACAATCAATGAGGAGAAGGGTCAGAGAGGCTTCTGACAATCAAAAAAACAGCTGGACCTTAGGAGTTGGAAAAACACGACGTCACTGCATTTCTTGAGCAATAAAAGGAGGCTTGTTGGGGGGGTGAATTCAGAGTTATTTTGTCTCAGTTAACTCTGAGGCAAAAAAGGGCTCTGGAGATTTGATCACCCGCATGGGCACTCCCGATCCGGCTCTCAGTGGGACGTGGACGGGGTGAGAGCCTCGGAAGCCTGGCCAGCTAACGGGAAGATCAGACAAGCAATCTGATAACAAAGTAAAGGGGTCCAGAGTAGCGATTGGCTCCTAAACAAAAGGTAACACAAAAAGTTTTAAGGTTTTCCCAGCTTTATGCTGAGACTCTTAGGTAAATGAACAGTAGCTGCATCAGCCTTGGGTTTGGGGTTGATGTAGGAATTGGGGAGGTATAAGATTTTCTTTGGGTATAATTGTGTTAGCATTTCTGCTTCTCTGTATGTGCTTATAAATGCTCTTTTTTTTTTTTTTTTTAATCAAAGTTGTGTTAAAGAGTGTGTGTGAGGAAATTATAAACAGTGACCAGGTCTGAGACTATATCCTGTGTGCAGCCGCCCCAAAGTTCCCAAGGCTTTGAAAGCAAGGGTGCACAGGTGAACCTCGTGACTCACTGGATCCCCTTCTTGTATGAGTGCATAAACAGGCACCCTCTGTGCTTGGTGTCTGTGCTGCTATAACTCTGCTGCAGCGGGAAGGAAAGTGTGAATGGGGGATAACCGTTGACCAGGTCTGGTACTAAATCCTGTATGCAACAGTGCACAGGTGAACCTCGTGACCCAACGGGTGTGAATGAGATCCCTATACAATAAGCACAAAGAGTCCTGTGTGATTGTGTCTTACATATGGGCTTGTGTTCTTGATTACTCTGGTTTATGTGTATATTGGGCTCTGTTATACTCTCTTTGTCATGTGTTTAAAGCCATAATTGATGCAAAACCCTGAATCTGTATTTATGCAATAAGCAGCATTGCAGTTTAGAGTGTTTGTGGATATATTGGATGTTTGTTGTACTACTAATCACTGCCTTAATCTGTGTAATTGTAATCATAGTGCCTTAATAAATGTCACATGCATAATAAATAGACAAAAATCATTGTTAGTGGTGGTCTTTGCCTAGGGGCTTCAGGAGCTTCCCAACATCCGCATTTAGAAGGACCAGTATTTGTTTAGGCACCCTTCCCCCTTAAGGGGAAAAAGCTCTAACAAAGCCCAAAAGATTGAAACACCACTTTTAAGTGTGACAAATGTGGCAGAGATTCTCTCGCTCAAATGGATCTTTTCAGCCACAGCTGTGGCTGCCATAAAACCAACTGAGTAATTTTTTACCTTTTTAGAGGCACATACCCATGGTCTCTCTTTTTAAAAAAAAAAAAAAAAAAAAAAATCCTTTCTCAACAGTCAGAATCAAATCTAAAATGGCTGCCCTTCTGATTAACAGAAAGTTTCCCCTAATACATTCCAAGAGTTTATTGGGCATTATGTATTTTGTTGTCTGGGTAGTTAAAATCTTATGGTTTTGTTTATTTCTGTTCTACAAATGCTTCATCCAACTTCTCTTCCTGATTTGGTTGTGTGATCCACTCAGGGTCATATGTCATACATGGCACGATCATCCCATGTGGCTGAGCAGCATGGGGTAATGGACAGAGGGATGGATGATCCTTAGCAACCTTTCTGTGATGTCTTGGCTGCAGGCAGGCAGCACAGCTCCCAGGTTATCAGGTCAGGTTGGCAGATGGATGCCTCTATGCCCTTCAGAAGGGAGTCCCTGAGGACCAGAACCCTATGTCTCCTCCTCTTGGAATAATATGCAATAATACGGTGGTTGTGAAGCTCCTGGACTTCTGGGCAGATGTCTCCTCCTCCTCAGCCATTGAGGTCTGCTTCTCTTCTTCTATTGCCAGTACAGAATAGTGGTTCTTGACTGCGATGGACAGGGAACCTAGGTGTGGAGGTGAAGCAATGTCTGCTGCACAAGGTGGCTGTGCAGCCAGTCTCCTTCTTGCACAGCAGCCATGCTCTCTGTGCTCATGTAGTCAGCCAGTATCTTTCGTCTTGGATGACTTCATGTACATCCTGTCGAAGAAGTCCTCATGCTCTCAGAGCCACGTCCTCCTGAAGCTATCTTGCCTGCTTCCTGAAGGACCCCATCAATAGACTCCTCTCATATGAGGTGGTTTTCTCTGCCTCCTTTTCTTCAGCCGGGACATACAGGAAGTCAAGACCAGGATCTCCGTAGAAACCTCCAGGATCAGATTGCCTGACTAGCTAGGGCTACCTCAGGTGCAGGCAGAGGAAGAGCTAATAAAGGCCTCAACAAAACACGGTTCGCAGGTCAGCATGCCGAATGGGATTTGTAGCCTGACTCCTTGCTTTGCTGCAGAAATGCAGCAGAGGAGTGCCCTCTGGTAACCAAATATAAAACTTCTGGTACCTAGCTGGGACCCAATTTTGTTGAGCCCTGAGCTAACAGCAGTGTTAGTGATGTGCCATTTTTCTCCCATTGTGAGTTCTCCCTTGCAGAATATCTGCAGTACTCCTCTAGCTGATCTTAAAAGTGTGTGTGACTCATAATGCAATATCAGGGTTGCAGCGTGACAGAGGAGAGAGATTAGTTTAAGGACGAGGACAAGCAAGCGAATGAACATACAGGCAAGGGATGGTTTGGGTTTACTGGGAGAGATGGATGGGCAAGCCCCTGAACCCTGTGGAGATGGTTTTGTTGCAGACTATCCTCCAGTAAGGGTTCATTGGAGACCATCACACCTCTGTTCATTTGTGATCTAACCCCTAAACAAGGCACAGGCCTGCAAAAGTGAAAGATCATTGTATTAGTTTCTCCACTGCTCATCTCTGCTACAACTTCTGTGCTTCAGTGATACATGCTGTGCTGCTCTTCCATGTTCAATACTCTTTGCCTGAAGACCCTGGCATGTCAAGCCACATTAAAATGATTAATCCAGACTTTCACCTGGTCCCTTCTCTTAGGGATTTGGCAGAGCTAAGGTATTATAACCTGTATGTCATGCTTTGCAACACAAGAGTCATGGCTGTGTTAGGATATTTGTTTCCATTACAAATCTGATTGGGGATGGTGTGTAACTCAGGTCTGAGTTGCACGTGGAGGCCCCAGTCTTGCTCCCCTGTAGCTATGGGAATTTGATGTCACTAGGAGCAGGATAAGGTATACAGTCTGGGCATTATAATTTATAACTCACCCCAGCCTCCAAGCCTGTGCAAGTTATAATGCCCAGACTGTATGCCTTATCTTGCTCTGAAGTCTTGCAAATCAGGGGTGGGGGGGCAGGGGAGACTTTCTCCAGTGGGGATTAATTTTAAGGCTCTTTCAGTCTGATGATGCTGGATTTTCTTTGCACATGGTTTCTACACGGAGCTTACATTTTTCCACGTCACCCCCTGCCTCCTTAATGTCTCATTTATGCAAATTGGTCTCAGCGCCATCCCTGTCTCTTGGTTTAATAATTGGAATGAATAGATACAGAGGTACTACATCCTTGTCAACTTCTGAGTAGAGAGTTATGTGAGAGGTTGTGGATATTTTAACGAGAGAATACTGTGGGGCTAGTTTGATATTTTACCAGCACATTCTAATAACCTCCTTGTTCCCCAGGCATTGGGCTGGCCTCTCAGGCAATGCAGTGCCCACCCCACTGTGTAAATCTGACATCATGTAGATACTTGCAGGGCATTGGCATTTGGAGGTGATTAGGGGCTTGATTTCCTTCTGTGGTGGTAGCTGTGCTGCAGCTTCTGATCCTCGGGGGGGTAGGCGAGCGGACCTCAGTAAGCAAGAGGTGCTCTGTACATGCCCCCCCCTGCAGTATGGCAAAATCATTGACAACTGAGCAGGGAGGAGCTGATGCCTTCTCTTGCCAGGTATTTCCCACTTTATATGGCTTTCTTAATTCATTTTTGAGGAGCGGAGAGGGGGCAAGGAGGAAACAGGGAGGAAGCATCTGATCCAAGAGAGAGAAATTAATTCCCCCCGACCTCCTCAACCCTTAAGCTTTCCAGTATTGAAATCTTCCTCCCACAGATGATCCTAGCACAAAATCCTTTTTCAGCTAATTGTTCTATCATTTAACCCCCTCCTCCCAATACGCCTTCATTCTAGCACTCTTACTGCCCCTCTCTCAATCAGCTCAGCACTTATTCTCTCCTGTCCAGCCTGCTGTGCATTCTACTGATATTCCTTTATCCATCCTCCTGCATGTTCCAGCACTATATGGCCTCCTGAGTGCCCATCACCCTTATATTCCATCCCGGTGATCCCTGCCCCCAAAATCTTCCTCCATCCCTTTAGCTTTCCAGCACTCTCTGGGAAAGTGCTCATGAGCTCCAATAACCAAAGGCAGAAAGACATGTCAGATTCCCCCCTCCTCTTTACTCATGTGCTGCTGTGTGCAATGTGCATTTCATGTCTGCAACCACAGTGCTATAGAACTGGCAGGGAGAGGGTGCTAAGAAATCAGCATGGAATCTGCTTTGAGGCGATGGGATGCTTCAGCTAGATGATTCACTTTCACAGGTCATGCACCTGTCGGCTTACTCTTCTGATTTGAACCATCACTCCTCTTTCCTTCAGTTGTGGGCTAATATAATCCCATTCATTTGTGGGGCCTTTAAGATATTCACAATGGCTATAAGAGAAGTAGGGTATATGTTCACGGCTAATTTGTTTTTGTGGATCTTCATTCATTATTTCTTATCCCATTCTATTAAGGAATGATAGATTGGAGAAAATGTTTCCTTCTCCCCTGGCCCCCCTCCGCTCCTCTCCCAAGATATTTTACACTAAGCACAGAGGAAACCACAATACTGAGGTGTTTGCCTCTATAGGGGATTCAGTGACCTGATTATAATTGAGTAAAATCGCAGAGTCTTTATTCAGCTTTAAGTGAAACAATTGCACTTTTGTTCTTGAACTGGGACCCTGAGTCATACAAGGCTAATGTGGATTTAACCAGTCTCGCTAAAGCCCAGAAATGCAGTTGCATTAAATCATGCAACTGAAAGAAAACAAAAAACAAAACAAAATAGGAGATGGTGGGGGAAAAAAAACAGTGCAGGAGCAATAGTGAAGATCTTGCCTATCAGTCTTATTCTGATCCAGTGATGAGGCCCGATTAATACATTTTGATTTTTGTCATGCAAAGTATTAATTCAGTAAGAATCTGCCACTTTGCAACAAGCATTTAATTTGCTGTCTCCTGCTTTTTATTTCTTGCAGGGCTGTCAGAATGAGTGCACAGCTGGAGGATGTACAGGGGGAGCCACAAAGCAAGTGACTGAATCTTTCAAGGTAAGTTGTTTGCACACGCATAGGTGCCTGAAACATTTCAGGCACAGGAAGAGACTGAGATCTTATGATCTTTATGATCATTGTGCAGGATGCAGGATTTATGGGCATGTCTGATCATCGTAATGTTGGACATGGGCCTAAGTGGTGTATGCTGATAGCATTTAGAGATAATGCATTAACCCCTGTAGAAATTAGAGCATTACAAAAGAAAATATTTGTTCCTCATTGCAGTGAGAAAAGAAGAAGCGACTATCCTCTTATGTGGCCAGCTGCTTGGGTTATGAGAAAGGGAGGAGGAACTAGACTCCTTTTTAAATATCGTATACACAAATCTGAGTATTTGGCCGAGTGGCTTGCTATACCATTAATGTTGATTTTGAATAAGCCTTGGAGCACTGGGAAGTTCCAGAAAACTGGACGAAAGCTAATGTCATGCCAATTTAAAAAAAGGATAAACAGGTATGACCCAGATAATTATTGCTCTGTCAGCCTGACCTCGATCCCAGGCAAGATAAAAAAGGCATGACAGATGTGGGATTCATTTAATAAAGAACTAAAAGAGGGTAATGTAATTAATATAAATCAAAATGTGTTTACGGAAAATAGATCCTATCAAACTAACTCGATATTTTTGATGAGATTATAAATTTAATTGATAAAAGGTCACAGTGTTGGCATCATGTACTTAGACTTCTGTAAGGTATTTAACTTGGTACCATACAAAATTGTATTTAAAAAAATTTGAACAGTATAAAATTTACCTGGCACACATTAAATGGGTAAAAAAAACCCAAACAAAACCCTGGCTGGCTAATAGGTCCTAAAACACCGCTGTAACTGGAAATTTTCATTGTATAGGGCTGTGTTCATTAGGTCCTATAGAGTTCTTGGCTCTGCACAGTTTTTAACATCTTTATTAATTACCCTTAGAAAACATAATATCACTCATAAAGTTTGCAGATGACAGAAAAATTGGGGGAGTGTTAAATAATGTTGAGTATCACTGATTCAGAGCAATCCAGATTCCTCAGTAAATTGGGTAGTCAAACAATATGAATTGTATGCTACGGCATATACATCTGGGAACAAAGATGGTAACCCATCCTTATAGGATGGGGGACTTTTTTCTGGGAAGTAGTGACTTTGAAAAGGATTTTGGGGTCGTGGTGGATAATCAGATCCCAGTGTGACACTGGGAGCAAAAGAGCTAATGGGATCCAGGGGTGCATAAACAGGGGAATCTTGAGCAGAAGTAGATAAGTTATTTTTCCTCTACATTTGACAGTGGTGCAATTTCTGCTGGAATACTACGTCCAGTTCTGGTGTCCATAAATCACAAAGGATGTTGATAAACTGTAAAGGGTTTATAGAAGAACTACAAGAATGATTAAAGGAGTAGAAAACATGTTTTATAGTGATAGAGTCAAAGAGCTCAATCTATTGCGCTTAACAAAGAGAATTATAAGGGGAGACTTGATTATAGTCTAGAGGTTTGTACATGAAGAATAAATATTTGATAATGGGCTCTTCAGTCTAGCAGCGAACGGTATAACATGGATTGGCTGGCTAGAAGCTGAAGCTACAGAGTTTGGATGGGAAATTAGGTGTAAATTTGTAATAGAGTCTCCACTTATAATTTTTTAAATCAAGAGTGGATGTTTTTGTAAATTCTAGTAATTATTTTGGGGAAGTTCATTGGCCTGTATTATGCAGGGGTTGAGACCAGATGATCACAACATTCCCTTCTGACCTTGGAATCTATGAAATGCATATAATTATTTGAACCAATTTCTAGTTGCCTGCTTAAAGTCTACCTCCAACATAAGCATGGATGGAGGACAATTATTCTCTGCTACACTACAGCTTGTGAAGCTTCTGATGAAGGCAAGGTAGAGTTCTATAATTAAACTCTGCTTTCTTCTTTTACCTATCTCAAATCATCAAACTCTAAAATTATTGTTGAGAATTCTAGTGGAGCATGAAAATTGTTATTAAAGTTACTCCATATCCCTTAAACATCAATGGTGAATGTCTTTTACAGTTGTGTTTGTCATTATGAACACTTGGCTAGGTAAGGAATTCACCACTTTACTTGCTTAAGTAACGAAGTTTGAAGAAAAAAAATGATTGATTACTGATGGAGGATTTCCAACAACAGATCAGAAGGTAATTAGAATACTTATCAGTTTGCTGAGCTTGGCAACACCAACCACAAATTTTTCTCTTCACATTTCCATGTTAGATGAAAAAGTGCAGGCAAAGTGATACTTGGCTCATCATCAGAATTTGAATTACCCAACTTAAAAACTGATAGCTTTCAAAACTGCTGCAGAGCTGAATCCTGAACAGGTTTGAGACCCTTCCAGAGTATCCTGATGCTGAAATCACTTGAATGGACTTCAGATTCCAGATAATCAGTGCCATTATAACTATTGTGAGTCCTAATAAAAGAAACAAGATGTTCTTAACTCCTTTTAATATTTTAGCTATTATGGAGCAGTGACACACTGCTCCTTTGAGAGGTGATACGGCCACGTATTGTAAACTAGATGGCATCTGTAGCTAAGTGATATGTGACGGCTGCAGAATTTTTATGGAAGGCAAGCCATTACACTTGAAAATGCTTCTGCAAGGAATAATGTTGCCTCCTTTTGTAAACAATTGAGTGACCTCAGTGGCACAAAAGATCACACCAAGTGAATGACCTACTCCAGTTCAGGTCAGCTAATTGATACAGAAGTAGAGTACCTGCTGTGTTGAAGTGAACATTTCAGACAGCTGTCAAATTTCTTTGGACCCTGATAGTAAAGCCATGGCTGAGTTGACCCATTCTGCACAAAATGATCCTGACAAATTCATTACTGATGATATCCAGAGATGTAAAGAAGGCTCAGGGAAATAAGGTGAGAGGAATCTGTGAAATTCCTGCAAAACTCTTAAAATGTGCTGGATCAGCTGTTTTTTGTGGGGGTTTTTTTTGGGGGGGGGGCGGTTGTGAATGTGATGTTCAGCATCATCTGGAGAACAGAGTCAACTGTCCAACTGGCAAAAAAATCTTTTTTATTTTTATTATTTTACTATTTTGGAAATGTAAAAGAAGCAAACGAGACCATTGTAATTATTGTGACATTACTCTTCTGTCCATCACAGGGAAAGTTTTTTTTTTTTTTTTTAATTCTGCCTCTTTGGCTCAAGCAATTGATATCTTAAGGAGCAAGATAAGACTGCAAGCTGGCTTCATTTCCATTCATTCTGCAATGGAACAAACCTTCAGTCTGCAGCTTATCAAGAAGGCACAAGAATTCAAGTAGTCTCTTCAGATTTCATTCATGGATATCAAGGCTGCCTTTGAGTCTGTTAACAGGGAATCGCTTTAGCTGAAACTAATAGGCATTTCTGACAAGCTCTGCAGGATTCTCTGTCTCTTATGTAAGAAGAGTCCTTGAGCTGCATTTTTGTAAATGGGAAAAGAATTGCCTTCTTCCAAATTAGGTTGGGCATTCAACATGGATGTGTTGCCACCCCAGAATGCTTCTGTGTTGTCATAGGCTATGTGCTTGAACAGACACTAAGTAAATACATTTTAGATATATCTGTATAGGGTTGTAGGTCGCTCCTCCTCCTTTGGGTTGGAGGGAGGCCACACCTCTCTTGATCACTGCTTACTGATGGATGAGCCAATAGGCAGTTGAGGGGTGGGTCCCAGCCCTCAGGCAAAGCAGGGCAAGTATGCAGCCTAGTCTAGAGTTCCTGGCCCTCAGACTGGGAATGGCAAGCACATGGTCTTGAAAGCTCTGGCCCTCTGGCAGGGCAGAGCAACTTAGCAGTCTGTAGACCCTGTCTCTTAGGCAGGGTGGGGCAAGCAAACAATCTACAGCCTCAGAGTTATAGAGTCGAGGGTCCAAGCAGTCACTGTAGAGTCTAGCACCTCAGCTCTGGCACACCATCAGCACTTAACAGCCAGACGATACCAAGGGCTTCTCTACACTGAGGCTATGTACACACGATCAGATTAAAGTGCAGCATGGCAATCGCGGTATAAAAAACACGTGACCTTTATTGCGGGAGAGGGCATACACACGTCGCTCCTTGCAATGCAACAGAATTCTTTGCAATATCGCGGTGTAGCGCAATGAATTCTGGGCACCTATCCCACAGTTCAATTTTCCCTCAATCGGCGCTTGGAATCCTGGGATGAAGGAAAGGAACACAAAGCGCCATGGGTAAACTCTCATTTTCCCGTGGTGCACTGTGTTCCCCTTGCGTCTTCCTCGTTGCCAATAGCAACTCGCGCCTATTTTCAACAGTGCAGTGACACACTACTTGCGAGCAATCACAACTGCGACAGCATGGATCCTGCTCTAATCTCCACTGTCGCCTTCAGCATTCTAAATACATCTCGGCTGGTTGCTCAGTATGCAATGAGCTCCGAATCAGACGAGGACGCCGAGGAGCAGGGGCTGATCGATGCCCTGCAGAGCAACAGCACTGCATTGCTCAGCTCCTTCGCCGATCATCTGCACACGGTGCAACGCCGTTTCTGGTCGCGAGAGATGAGCACAGAGTGGTGGGATCGCATTGTTATGCAGGTGTGGGATGACGGGCAGTGGGTACAGAACTTTTGAATGCAAAAAGCAACCTTTCTGGAACTGTGTTCAGAGTTGGCCCATGCCCTGTGATGTAAAGACACCAACATGAGGTCAGCCCTAACCGTGGAGAAGCGTGTTGCGATTGCTGTCTGGAAGATGGCAACTCCTGACTGCTACTGCTCGGTTGCAAACCAGTTTGGAGTCGGGAGGTCCACCGTCGGATTAGCCCTCTCACAAGTGTGCTGAGCCATCAATCGCGTTCTGCTACGGAGGATGGTGACGTTGGGCAATGTTCGTGAGATTGTGGACGACTTTGCAGCCATGGGATTCCCTAACTGTGGAGGAGCCATAGATGGCGCACACATCCCGATTTTGGCTCCAGACCATCTCGCGACCGAGTACATAAACAGGAAGGGCTACTTCTCTATGGTGCTGCAAGCACTCGTGGATCACAGGGGGCGCTTTACGGACATCAATGCTGGGTGGTCGGGAAAGGTGCATGATGCCCGCATTTTCAGAAACACTGGACTGTATCGGAAGCTGCAAGGGGGGGTACCTTCTTCCCAGATCAAAAAATTACTGTGGGGGATGTGGAGATGCCCATAGTCATCCTTGGAGACCCAGCATACCCATTGATGCCATGGCTCATGAAGCCGTACACCGGGAACCTGGATCGCAGCAAGGAGCGGTTCAATTACCGATTGAGCCGCTGCAGAATGACTATGAGTGTTCCTTCGGCCGCTTAAAAGGGCGCTGGCGCTGTTTGTATGGGAGGCTGGACTTGGACGAGGACAACATCCCTGCTGTAATTGCGGCGTGGTGTGTCCTTCATAACATTTGTGAAAATAGGGGAGAAAAGTTTTCCCCGGGGTGGGCTATGGAGGCACAGCACCTCGAGGAAGCATACGAACAGCCAGTCACTAGGAGTATTAGGGGGGCCCAACGAGGAGCTGCTCGCATAAGGGAGGCACTCAGGGAGCATTTCAATGATGCCCTCCCATAGTTCACTTCAAGGAGGCATCAAGTGCACCTTATGAGATTTACACTGTGCTGTGTACAAATAAAGCTACTCTTCAAATTTTCTGTTACTGTTTTTATTAAAAGATAAAAAGGGGGGCGATGGTTGGGGGGTTTTGGAGGGGTTACAGGTGGGTGTAGCTGCGGGTCTCTAAAAAGTAGCTCTGTGAGGGACTGGATGTTGCAGTATACCAGGGGACAGGTGGCCTTCAAATAAATGCTTTGAAGGACTACGGGGTGTGGGAGGCAGGCAGGGCTGAACTGTCTGGAGTGGAGCCCGTACATTAATCGCCTGGGTCTGCAGAGCAATCATGCTCTTGAGCAGTTCTGTTTGCTCCTTCATGACGCTTATCAGTTCATCCCTGTGTTTCTGCCTCCTCTGTTGGGATTCCTCTCTCCAGGCTCGATTCTCCCTCGTGGATGCCTCTGTTGTTTTCATCAGCTCCTGAAACATATCCTCCCTGTTTCTTCTAGCACGCCGCCGAATGTTTCTCATGCGGTCAGCTGGGGTAGACACTGGCCTTGTGAAGGTCAAATCTAATAACAATAGCTTTATTATTCTTTTTTTAACACATAGCTTAGATAACCAATGTAACCTTCCTTTAGCACATTCCACTGGAAGGTACAAGGCAGTCAACATCCTATGCTTTGCTGAAGCAGACAAGGTACATCCTAATAGAAATCTTACTGGGGGCTAACATTCTGCACAGGGTACACTGATGGAACCCGATATCTCTCTCCTCAGAGTGCCCCTGCCAGCTAGAATACATATCCTACATGCCACCGGCTGCCAGCCGGGACCGTATGCTGCTGCCTTGTGTGCTGCCATGGTTCCCAGTACTGTGCTTTGCAGCTGGTGAGGCTGAGTATCCTTATACGGGAGTGTAGACATACATGCTATCCCATCTAACCTGAATAGGAGGCTCTGGCGGTACATTGAGGAAACCTTTAGCGACCTAAATACAGTTGATTTTTTGACAATCACTGCTTGTGTTGATGCACTTCTAATGAATGCATAGTAAAAAGCGTGCACAGCGGGGAGCGAGACAGCAAGCACCCCCGCCCCGGATAATGATTTTTTAGTGGGAGCCATAGCTGAACGGAAGAGAAACTTACCTGAACCCCCCCTCTGCTGCCTCAGAGGACACGCTGCAATTCATGTCTTGGGTGGACGTCTCAGCAGGGGTGCAGAAGAGCTCCTGGCTACATGCTGTTGCGCTGTCCTCCAGGTCATCCTCCATCCCCTCCTCCTCATCGATCACGTCCTCATCCTGCTCGGCTCTGGCATTCAGTGGAGGAGGGGGGGCTGATGTGTCCACAGGACTCTTTGCAGTGGTTGTGGGGTCCCCACTGAGGATGGCTTTGATCTCCTTGTAGTACCTGCATGTAGCAGGCGCTGATCCCGAACGGCAGTTTGCCTCCTTCGCTCGGTGATAGGTTATTCTTAGCTCCTTCACCTTTGATCTGCACTGCACAGTGTCTCTCTCATGACCTCTCTCGGACATGGCCCGAGAAATTATGCCATATGTATCGAAATTTCGCCTGCTACCGCGTAGCTGCGCCTGCACAGCACACTCTCCCCAGATGCTGATCAGGTCCAGCACCTCTGCCGTGCTCCAAATGGGTGCGCGTCTTCCACGATGGGCCGCCATTGCTAGTGAAGATCAGAGCTGCACTCCACTCCACGAGGAAGAGAACAGGAAGTGAAACAGAGGAGAAATTCGAAAATCCCCGGAATCGAAACAGGGCGGGGACTGTTTCGTCACGGCCACGGAGCGGGTGGGGGGAAGACCAGAGAGGACGACTTTGGAATGCTGGGACACTTCCGGAGGCCAATCATTGCGCGGTAAGCGTACACACGAATGGAAAGGCGCAACAGCTGTTCCGTGTTAACTGCTACCACCCTCATCGAGGTGGGTTTTGTATTGCGCTACAACTGGGCTGTTGACGCGCAACAGCCCTATTGCACATGTGTACGCTGTTGCTGTTATCGCGCGGTATTGACTCTTAATGCGCAATAAAGTGATCGTGTGTACATGGCCTGAAACTGCTCCGTTGGTCTCCACAGCTCAATGCAGCAGGATCAACTGCGTGGCCAGTGGAGACCCACTCTATAGGTCCTAGAAGTGCTTTCTGTTCAACGCAGTAACTCCACCCCCCAGGAAAAGAATAATGCTGCATTGAACAGAGATCATTTCCCATTGGCGCAGCCCATTGAAGATGCCGTGGTAAGGGCGGGCAAGTAAGTCTATGGGAGATGCACATTCTATACTAAGTAGCTTGTGTATCAACTCTTGACCCAGTGTGGCCATGTAGACCAGGCCTAATTAATGCTCATGGGCTGCCAGAAGCTGATGTGAAGCAATGCTCCTCTTTTTCTCTTATGTTTTGAACTTAAAGCAATTAAAATCTTTCTCTTCTCACCATCTACCTCCCTAGCCCCCTGCAAAATCTATTGGTGATTTTAAGTAGTGGATGCACTCAGATGTCAACTTAGCATTTCCGCTGGAAAATTGGAGCCTAGCTGTGGCACCCCAGAAACCCTCCTCTCAATCTTCCATGCTCTTTTTGTTTCTTCTTTCTCTCCACCTTATTCCTACTTATCGTCTTTATCTTGTCTGTACGTTTTTGGGTCTTTCTTCCTTTTTTCCCATCTGCATATTTCTCTCTCTCTTCTTACTATACATGCCTGTCCTCTAAAGAGCCCCATCTGGTTTTTGCATCTGTTTAAAAAAATATTGGTTTTTAAAAAACAACTCATGCTTTTTCAGCATTTCCTTCCCTGTTACTGCTGACTGCTGTGGCATTTGGGGAGAAATTGTAGTGATATCCCTTGTAATCACCCCGCTCTTCCTGACTCTTTGCCGGATGTGTCCGCCCAGTGCACACTTTATGCTTGAGTAGGTATTTCCATTTTAGCTGTCCAGGCTTAAATCAGAAGTGAAAAATAAATGCTACAAAAGGCTATTATCATTCTGGATAAGGCCTGTTCTGATCTAGGTCTGATTAGACATTCATGAGGGTTTTGCCATTGACTTCGGTGATAAGATTTAGCTGCATGGCAACCTGCTGCCATTTCTCTCGTAGTTCTTGCCTCCCTCTGCATGTAAAGAGGGATTATCGGTAAATCTGAGCCTAATATTAGCCATCTAGTATTGAGCACCATACCTCTGACTGTGGCTAATGGTTTAGGATGACTTATCCAGTAAAAGTTCTGCTTTGGAAAATGTCAGGTTTTTTTAAATTGTATGTAACCAGTATTCAGGTTTTAGGACCCATATGTATGGAAGTCTAGGATTGTTGTGTTGGCTCCTCTTGGCAGACAGACTAAGTAAGTTTCGTTAGTTCATCTGTGTTGTCCTGTGATTCCTACTTGAGGGAGGGCATAAAAGGGCCTTAAAGCTAGTGGTTCTCCCCATTCTTAAAAAAAAAACACTAACAAAACGAAAAAGAATCCTGATGTAAGGGCTGGCTGAACTTCCCTGTGTGCTCTCCTCTCTCTTCCAGAACCTATGACATAAGCCAATGGAAGGGTAGACAAGACCAGAGTTCCAATGAGCTTGGACTAGTTTTGGGCCTGGGCAGACTGATCATAAATTAGAGCAGCCTTGTGGCTGCCCTAAATTTCACTGTCAGTCAGGCAAGTCCCAGGAGACTCAGAATACTGGAAGGTACAAAGTTGGTTTAAAGCTACTGTCTTTTCCCTTCCTTTTCCTCCCCTCTGTTTTTACATCTCTGAATCACGGCATGAGAGTCTGTGTGAGGCAAGAGAGTGCAGGCAGGAGGGACAGATTGTCCTAAAAATCTGCTCTAGATAGTCTTATTTGTAAATCGCTTTCTGCCTTATGGCTCTGTTACTTGAGGTAAGAGTAGCTGCAGACCCTGGAAAGGGAGAGTTTTTAGAAAAGATTATTTTGTCCATGTGTTTGAGAAGCTCACCTGGGTATCCTGCTGGCCACACTGTAGGAAATAATGATTTGCACTTGCTTTGAACTTTACAATCAAATGTAAAACACTGTATAAATGGGAGACGGGGTCAGGAAATAGTGTAGAAAAGCAAAACCCCAAGCCAATCCAGTGCTGTGCACAACTGCTTCAGTGTAAGCAAATTGCAAAGCTGTGAGGTCAGAAACAACAGATAATGATATTGCTAAGGGAGTCAGACTTAATTGGAGGCTGATTATGCTGGAGAAAGTTGCTAGCTATGCATCAGTAACCTGGTGATCTAAGATGTTAGGAACAGAAGGACAGGAAAGAGGATGTAGTTCAGTGGTGTTAATTGACATAATACATTTTACTTATGTAATGCCCTTCTTGAATGCCAGATTCCTTCTCCTGAGACAGCATTTCTTCTTAGACCTCAAGTTGCAGTCTTTAATCAAGTTAAACTCCTATGAACTTCAGTCGGACTTTTATCTGACAAAAGACTACAGGATAATCCCACTGTGGACAGGTAGAAAGTGTTCCTTATGGGTACCCGGGTGTGCTAAGTACTGAGCTCTGCTACTAGCTTTTCATTGCTCTTAGCTCTCATTGACTACACTAGATTCTGCACCTCCGGCACATGAATGATCACTAAAACATAGTTTAAATTTCTCCAACAGTCAGGAAGCTAACTCATCCTGTACTCAAAATACTAGGCTTCCTGAAGAATCAATCTGACATTTTCAACAGATACCCCACATTTAATCAAGTTAGTGATGAGGCACGTCAATGAGGCAATGCTTACAGTGCGGCTGCCTGTTTTGTTTCAGGTTTACCTACAAAAGATTTCAGTCTCCAGGGCTGTTAACCCAGTGCCATTCACCAGCATTAGTATCATTTTGTCAAACTAATCTTTTTCTGTATTTGTCAAAGGCCTGTCGCCGATTAACAGGGAACAGTTAGATTTTTTTCATGTGCAAAATCTTCACAGCAAAACGGATATAGTCTCCCGCTCTGCCTGGTAGTGTTACCATGCAGTGCTTGTGTGATTAAGGCATATGAGTGTTTGTGGTTCCAGATTAGGTAAATTTATCTTTTAAATCACATGAGTATAGGTTTTATTTTGTCACCTTCAAGATTACGCCACAGAGTAAAGTTAATGTTGTTTGGGTGTCTTAAGTATTCATTTCTAGATTTTATTGTATTTGAATTTCATATTTAAATATAATCTTAGCTCTGAATTCCTTAGGTTTGTAAGGCTTGCTCTTGGGATAATTACAGTATCCCCATATTGTTAACACCTGTCAGGGATGGACTAGATAATAATTAGTCCTGCCAGAAATGCAGGGGACTGGACTATCTGACCTCTCAAGGTCCCTTCCAGTCCTATGTTTCTATGATCCTATATGCGATCACTAAATAAGAAATTCAAGGCTGCCTCAGTTTACAGAATCTTGCCCTTAATTTACAGTTGATTTAGTGATTTAGAGGGCACTTAATGGTATTAATGACACTGGCACTATGTGAAAGGAGAGGGTGAGGGCGTGCAGATTCTGAGCTTTAAAGGCTCCCCTATGATCCTATAAAGTTGAGTAATATAATATTGTCTGTATATTTCTGACTACAGAGAGAAACAACTATGTCACAGTGGTTCTAAACAGTAATTTGTTCCACATTCAGATTGTGTAAACTAAAAACACACTATAAATGAAAAGCAGGTGTTTGTGGTCCATCTTGAGAGATTGCCAGTAAAATTTCCTTTACAGTAGTTTTTTTTGTCCCTGCTGTCTTTTAAGACAGCTATTGCTGTTTCTTACAGTGGGAGTCTTAGTTCTATGTTTGAATGGGCTCAGTGAATGAATCCCCAAATCAAGTCACTATAGAGAGTCGTATTTTTTTGAGCTGCATGGTTTGTGCTTTTCATCCAGGTGCCACTCATCACTACACATCCTTAGAGAGCAGATCTGTCTTTCTCCATGTCTGGCAGCTAGCACAGCTGAGGTCAAAAGCTACATGTGTTGTGGTTTGAGATGAAGGGTTCTGCAGCTGTGCAGTTTGACTGTTAGTTCCTTAGTGCGTGAGCATAAATAAGCAGCCCATTGGGGTCTGGCTCAAGAGGAAACAAATGCAAGTGAGTTGCAAGGCAGGTTGGATGTTATTGCTCAGTGCATCAGGATTTTGCTACAGTTAGCATATCCAAAAATCAGTAAATAGCTCCCCAGCTTCTACTGGAAAATGGCATTCCCATATGCAAAACAGTTTCCAAATGTAGGGCCTGAAACAAATCTGCCTTAATCCATTTTACACTAGTGTAATTCATTGTAATTCTTGGGTGGGCATGCAGGTGGGTGCAATTCCCAGTGAAGTCAGTAGCACCTGTGTGTGTCCATCTGAGATGAGAATCTGACCCATCTAGTGTTTGATTTGAGATAGTAAACATTTTTAGAAAATGTTCATGGCTTTTCTTTAAAGAATCATTTTTCTGTTTGCAGCTTTTTCCTTGTAAAGTCAATAATCTGCAGAGCTGATATTTTCTTTCCTTTTAAAAAATAAAAGGGGTTGGGTGGGAAATTCATCACAAAAATACACTCTCCCCCCAGCCAGGTTTAGAAATAATTAAAATATGTAGTATTCTATATTTTCAAGCAGTGCACTAAAATCATAAATTAACTAGTAGAAAACAGGAGTAATGCAGTGGTGAACCAAACACATGAAGTCTTAGGAGAGAGTAAAGAATTTTGTCTTTTATTTATTTTGTGTACACTTGACCAGTGTAGGTCAATTTTCAAACATGCCCAGAATTGGAGTCAGAGCAACAGTTATATATCATTGATATATGTTTTAGGTTGGGCTTGTATACATCCTGGGGACCAGGTCATGCTAAATTTATGTCTACACTAGCACTTCTGTGGGTATAATTTGTCACTGAGAGATGTAAAAAAACACCCCCCCTTGGGTGACATTAGGTTAATCAACAGAAGTGCAGGTGTGAAGAGTGCTATGTAGCGGGAGATGCTCTCCTACTGACATAGCTACTGCTGTTCATTGGGAGTAGTGTAAATGGGGCCGTCCTTGGGGGGGGGGGGCAAACGGGGCGATTGCCCCCGGCCCCGTGGGCCCCACGCTGCCCCACTCCCAGCGGGGCAGTGCGGGGCCTGCGCCACGGCTCCCCAACAGCTGCGCTTCCCCTTGCTCCCCACTGCCTTGTGAGCCGAAGGCAGCGGGGCAGGCCAGGAGTACTTCCCCTGGCCCCTGGGCCAGCCCTCTTCCCCACCCCCAGGGTGGAGCATGCAGGCCCAGGGGAGGGGCAGCCCGCCCAACACCCCTGGCCAGGGCCACATGCGGCGAGGAAGGATCCTTGACTGTGGCCTTGACCGGGGTCAGCTCCCAGTGGGGGCCTTGGTTCCCCGGTTGGGGCACCAGCTGTGGCAGCCTGGCATCCCGGCTGCGGCCGGAGTGGCAGAAGCCGGGGCCAGGGGTGGCCTTGGCTTCCCAGCTCAAGGCCTCGGCTGCAGCCTTGGCTCCCCGCCCCCCGCAGCCTCGGCCCCAGCCCTGGCCCCCAGCTGCCCGGGCTGCAGCTCCGTGCCGCCAAGCTGGCGGCCTCAGCTTCCCGGCCTGGGGCTGCGGCTCCTGCCTTGGCTTCCAGTGCTGGTTCCCCGGGGGGCAACCAGGGTCCATGGGGAGCAGAGCGGGCTGGCCCACCGCACTCCCTACCAGCATGGGGTGGGGCAGGGCCCCGCCTCGGCCGATTGGCCCTGGGCTCCGCTCCCCCCAGGGACGGCCCTGAGTGTAATTATATTTACAGGAGAGTTGTCTCCCATTGACAAGGAGCAGCTACATGGGAGATCTTACAGCGGTGCAGCTTCATCAGTGTAGCTGTACCCCTGTAAGCTCACTAGTGTAGACATGGCCTAAGAATTTAAATTTAAAGCAAAAGACGTGTCTTCAGATATTGTCCTCTGCTTGAGGCTTATA
Source organism: Pelusios castaneus (assembly GCA_007922175.1). Taxonomy (NCBI): domain Eukaryota; kingdom Metazoa; phylum Chordata; order Testudines; family Pelomedusidae; genus Pelusios; species Pelusios castaneus. The sequence continues at coordinate 4,205,208 of ML685821.1, forward strand.
GTATCTTTTTCCCTTTCCCTTGCTCTCAGTTTATCAGCATTTATTGGCATCCATAGCTTATTTACCCACTTAATGATAAAGTACCTTTTTCTATACTGTATTATTGCTCTCTAAGGCCCTCTATTGTTTTGGAGAGAGTGGTTTTCACTTACCTAATTTAAAGAAGATGCCCTGTACTGATGTTAGTTCCTTATTTAATAATTGCACTTTAATGTTTTATAATAGTCACCATGATAAATTTCAGTTGTACATTTTCCTTTAAGAGAACAGTTGCACAAAGGAAATAAATCCACATTTTCTTGCCCTGGTATTCGTGAAATGAGCTTTAACTCCAGAATACATGAATCCTGAGACAGCTGCTTTTACATACTGTTTCTGGCATGTACATAAGCTGACCAGTTAGATGTGTATAGTATTACCCATTGGTTGGATGAGTTACATCACCTTCTGAAATGTCTAGCATTAGCCAGAGGAACTAGGTCAGAAGCTGGTTCTGATGTTAATGGAATAATTAGTACTTTTGCCCTTGCCTGGTATGTTCCATATGAAGATCTGCAAGCACTTTCTGGAGATTGATTTATACTGTCCTCTTACAGATGGAGAAGCAGAAGTTATCAATTTAACTTCTCACTGAAGAGGTAGTAAATGATTTGCTCTGTGTATCACAGTGACTCTATTGGCAAGTCAAGAGCAGAACCAGTGTTTCTTGACTCTTAGTCCTATACTCAGATTTGGGATTTTCCCCATCGCTTTTTTTTCTGTGCAGTTCTTCTAATATATTGATTGTTGGCAGAAGGACGCATCCTTTTACCTTCTTGAAAACTAAGGGTATATCTTTGTTACAGAATTAGTTTGTCATCTAACCTTGAGTAATTTCCCTCATATCAGCCTATCACAAGGGAGGGTGGCCACAGTTCACAATATCAATCAAATGTTGAAGGGGTTGCTGTAATGTTCTTCTGCATTCACACTAGTGCTGCACTCAATTGTATGTGACACTCTGACTTCTGGCAGCACATCCCATGGCCGTGTCGCAGTTGCATTGCTCTGCGAATGCTTTTGCAGTATATTGTGAGGATCTGCATGTCTAGAACTTGTCTGCTGGCTCCAGGCAGTTGCCATGGCCACACACCCATTTAGCAACTTTGGTGGAGTAGGGAACTAGCAGCCATGGAACCCTGAGGGCTCAGGCTTCACTGGATACCCCAGCAACAGAGACTTTGATTGGTAGGGCCTACTGACTCCCCTAATTGGCTCAGACATGCTATTTAAGACCTGAGGAAAACACTTGGAGGCTGTCTATGAAACTAAGCAGACTGCAGCTTGCTACTGAAACCAGACCCCGTGCTTGGGAAATTCTGCACCATAGTGCATGCACAGAATTCATGTCCCCTGCATGAATGGGGACATGCTGGAGAAGTGCTGCAATTACATCTTTTGTCCATCAGGAGTTGCTGTGGCACTAGGTGACTCATCTGTATACCTAAACGAGAGATGTATATATGCACGGCGGGGACGCAGCTGCGCGC
>ML685821.1:4207136-4218256 GCA_007922175.1 Pelusios castaneus
AGCGGTGATTACCATTTTTCAATTTGCGATTCTTTAGAGAATCGGGGGTTTACTGGTAGACCAGAATAGCCAGCCACAGGTAGAGAAGATGAGAGGCTGCTTTCCTCACAGAGCTCTGCCTGTGGGTAGAGGTGGCCTTTTGCTATTGGGGGCCCTAGGTGAAGGCCCATTGCAGGGCCTCTATGGGCTCGCGGGGCCCCCCATAGTCTCTCACGGCACCCTCCCCACCAGCCCAGGCCATAGTCCCAGGGGCCAGCTCCTCCTCCTGCTGCCTACCGAGGCAGATGCAGCTTTTAGGGTAAGCAAAGCAGGCAATGGGGGCCCCTTACTGCTCTGGGGGCCCCTTACTGCTCTGGTCCCTAGGCGTGCGTCTACTTTGCCTACCCCAAAAGCTGCCTCTGCCTGTGGACAAATTCCAAAGGGGTAGCCGTTGTCTTTCTGCCTGTGGAGTAAGGTGAGGAGGCACAAGTTATGAGGGTTATGGAGTGGGGTACGTGGGACTTGCTGGGAAATCACACAGATGGTAGTGCAGAAGTGGGGGTGGAGGGAAACATGGGGATGGGAGGAGGAAGAGGGAGGAAAAACAAACCAGTATGGGGGCAAATGTGCCTGACTGAATTGGAAAGGCAGAGGGTCAGCCAGGGTCTGGCATGGGGGGGTTTCCCAACTTCCTAACAATCCCTTTCCACCCAAAAAAACACTGTTCCATTCTTCTCCCACCCACACCCAACAACCTCACAGGCTGTCCAGTGGTTCTGGGTCAGACTCACAAGCACAGAGAGGTAGGACCACAGTATAATGCAGATGTGTGATGAACAGCAATAGCTCACAAATTCCGTATTTTAGATATCGCAGTGCTTACATGAATTATGCCTATATTAATCAAAAATATTATATTAGGGCACAGTGATATCTCATCATTGAAATACTAAAGATTTCTCTGTATTCCAGGTCTGTGTCACAGGCCAACATGAGCCCTCCGTTTGTGTTAGAATCAAAACTTCTTCCAGGCAAACACTTTCTAAAAATGGAACATGGTGTTTATGCTTCAGTGCAGAAATACAGCAGTAGTGAGGCAAAGGACAGCACATCATTTGAAATTACATTAATCAATCATTCAGGCTGGCAGATACATTTTTAAAAAGAGGCATGGATGCAAATGGTAAATCACGTTGTGTAATTAGTTTAAGAGAATGTTCCATTACTAGAAGAATCCTTTAAAACGTATAGATTTAAATGTAATACAGACATATTGGGTCAAACTTGACCTCATCGTGGTTGTAACTGAGGCCAGAATTTAAGCCATTGTGTTTGCAGAATGTATAAATACTGTTACAAAAATTCATGGTACTTGGGGAGAATTTGCTATTTTTCAGACCTGCTAGAACTCGAGTTTACTTTGTTTTAGAGCATATTGCAGGACATATAGGTTTGTCCAAATATTTGTTTCCATATGGGTGTTCAATGAGCAGACTTCTATTGTGAGAGGTTGGGGATGCTACAAAGTATCTGTGGTTTATGTGATTCTCTGGCATTCTACGGTGTGAATACATGAAGTGACTAGATACCCTGGCAGTGGGCAAAGTGCAAGTAGTTGAAATGACCAAATGTGTCATTGCTTTCTTCTTCCTTTCTATCTATGTATTTGTTCTGATAATCAAGGTGTATTATTTTGAAATTATCATTTTTGCTGTTACTGTTTTTAATTTTTGAGATGTAGGTAGCACTTCAAATGGCTCATCTAACACTTGCTTGGTAAATAAGATATTAGTTTGCCTTGATTTTGTGATACATAAGAAAATATTGCTAACTGTTGAAGGCAAGACTTGCTCTGTTAATCCTCAGGTAAAAACATTTCTGTAATATCCAGAAATAATAATTTTTCCTCTTCCTTGTCTAAAAAAAATTAAATATAACTGTGATAGTGGAAGAGCAAAAAATAATGATTAAGGGCCAAATTACAAGGGTAATTGGTCCAAACTTTACTCTTCTGATGAAGAACTCAAGACTGGGGCTTTGAGAAGTCTGCTGATTCCTCTGCCTTTGCCTCCAAAACCCACTGAGATCAAGGGAGAGAGTTGCATTCACTTTGTTGTGGGCTTTGAATCAGGCCCTGATCCATCAAAATACTTAAGCACAAGATTAAAGTTAAGAATGTCCCATTGACTCCAGTGGGACCACTCGTGCTTAAAGTTAGGTTTGTGCTTAGATGTTCTAGGAGAAGAGTTTCCTTGAACTCTTGTCCATAAGCAGGAGAAGTTTGAGGAGGCAGCGGTATGGATCCTCAACACCAGTCATTTCCAAGATCCACAGGAAAGGGTGCTTCCTATTCTGACCTGGACCCGCCTCTCTGCACCACTGCTCTGGCTCCTCCTTCCTCTGAGAGACTTGGAGCCTGAGTTAATACTCCACAGTTTGTGCTGCTTTGAGGGTGAATGAGGAAACAAAACTTTTTTTTTTCTCCTTCCTTTAGCCTTGCCCACCTCTCTCAAACCCACCTCCAAGCATAACTTAATTGCAGTGGAATTTCCACAAGATCAGGGAGAAAGGGTGAGCAAACCCCAGAGCTGCCACTCCACTCTTCTCCACCCACTGTTCCAACTGGATCCATAGGTTTGAGTCTCCTCTGCTGTCATTTGTTGTTTTATTTATTATTGCCCAGAGTAAATTCAGCTCAGATTCCTATCCTGTCAGACAAAATAGACCAAGTTGTAGCACCAAATGTATGTGCAAGAGGACATACATAAATCCTGTCTGCAAGCTAATCTGTATAGAACAGCTCAGGTTTTTGCACATATTTCTTCTTTCACTTTCTTTTTTCAAGTAAGAACAATGAGTTTTCTTCCTACCTGGACCTTATTGCATGATTGATCACTTTCTATTCTGGAGCCTCGGGCTTTGCTTTAAATCAAAATGGGAATGAATGTAAAGAGATGATAAGGGAGACTTCATGATGTTTGAAAACAACATTGTCACATATATAATTAGAGCTCCATTGAACACAAGCTTGTAATACATTTGCAAATATTTATTGATTCCCGATTGACCAATTTATTTCAATTTGCCATACTTCATATATACTTGATGTTTGCATTATCCATTGAGATCAAAACCTTATTGTACTAGGCACTCTAAAACACCTAATGATGGTCTCTGCCACTGAGAGCTTATGATCTTTTCTAAATACATAATAGGATGTGAAGGGAAACGGAAACACAGAGGTGAAGTGGCTTGCCCAGGGTTGCCTGACCACTGGCAGAACCAGGAACAGGACCCATGACTCCTGACTTCCAGTTCTCTAAAAAATATTACTCCATTTACTACTTGTGCAATTGTCTCAGCAGTGCTCCCAGTTTGATGGATTTGGCAGGCAGCAGTGTAGAGAAATGCATGAGAGCATTGATTAACACAAACCACCATTGTAACTGTTCCCCATGTTGGCAGTGTGAACAGAAGGGCCAAAGGTGGACACTAACGCTTGCTTTTCTCATCCCTAATGCTGCTCTCTCCATTTCAGAGTTGAGGCGCATTGAAGCTTGTGGGGAAACTTGCTGTGCACTTGCATGAGTTGTGCTACTTCTGTGGACAAACAGGAGATTTCAGTTTGCAATATTGTCAACCTGGCATCCTTCGAAGTTGTTATTGTATGCATTTCAGTCCGGTCAGGGTGGTAACTAGACATCACCACAGTAGTGCAGTGTCAACCACAGAAAAAACAAAGAGGAAGAGGGAGAAAGAGAAATTAACAGAAGGTCGTGGGGAGAGAGAAAGATGCATAAGGAAAAGATAGATAACAGTATTGGTCAAACTATGTATGTTTTAATTTATTCTGTATAAACTTTCACCTCAGAGATTGAGGGCCACCAAGGCCAGGTCTGCACTGGTGGCGAAATTTGACAGCAGTCAACACAAGTTATGTAGGCTACACAAAGTAGCTTGCGTAATTCTGTCAACTTCCCAACACCAAGACACTGCGCTGCACCAACGGGAAGTGTGTTCCTGTTGACACAGTGCTGTGCCCCTTGAGAAGGCGGTTTTATTAAGTCGATGTCCAGATGAACTTAGCAGGTCTTAACTGAGCACTACATTGATCTGGAAAGATGTATCTGACTGTGACAAATTTGCCACCATCAATGTAGACATGGTCTAAATCTGCCTCTTATTTGCCTGCATAATTATTGTTAACCCTTCGGCCTGAGCAATTGGCCAACATTTGGGGCTCTGCAGGATTATTTTTGCTATGATGAGTCAGGTATATGCTAAGTATTATCTTGTTTATTTATTAAACTTTGACACAAAGGCCTGTTTCCCTGAACACAATAGAAAGAAACTGCACCAGGCAATGGCCTTGCGTAGAGATCTACCACTCTAGCATACTCTGTACTCATAGCAGCTCTGTCTTTGTTTCTTTTCGGGGCCAGCCTCACAAGTCCTTCTACAGACTCCCTGCCTCTACTATGCACAGCCTGCAGCCCAATTTCATAACCCCAGCATTTGCAGCTGGGGAAACCCCTCAATCCCACACAGGTTAGTCCTGACCCTACTACTTTGATTAACATCCTCCATTTTTCACAGTTGTCTTTATTACATAAAGGGGCTTGATTTTTTTTTCTCCTGAACCTGAAAGAGAATGCTTGGCACACTTGTTGGGTTTAATGGGACCTTGGATTGGCATTGGATCAAGAACCTTCCTCTGTCTCTATTTCCCCTCCCCACCCCCCCCCAGTTGCAGCCCTTAGAACCCTTCAGCTTAATTTCTGTTAAAATAAGACACATTACTCAAGTACAATCAGGTCCCATATGAATCAAAACATCTAAGTATTTATCCCTGCCAAAAGCCTTGGTTAAAATTCTAGAAATCCAGAAGCTTAAGACGAAGTGCACAGATCTAAATTTAACCACCTAAATCAGAAGTTGAGTTTTGGAAGTTCTGAGCTCTTGTTGATTTCAGTGGCAACCATGGATAAACAGCATCTTTGAAAATCATTTAATTTAGGATACCTGTTGGTCTGATTCAGAGTACTCAAAGAGTACTCAACTACATGCTTGGCTTTGAATACTCAATAAGTCTTATTAACATCAATGGGACTTAAGCACAACCTTAATTTTAAGATTCCAAAGGGGTAGCCGTGTTAGTCTATTGTAGAAAGACAACAGAGTCCAGAGTCCTGTGGCACTTTTAAAGACTAACAGATTTATTTATTGCATGAGCTTTCGTGGGAGAAAATCCCACTTCATCAGACGCTTTGAAGATAGGAAAGTTACAGAGTGGGAGGAAATTAAATGCAGGGGAGTGTATGACATAGCATCAGGTCAGGCTGTAACAGCAAATCAAAATAGGTGTTAGGATTCAAACACTGGGGAACAGCACATAGAGGAAGGGGAGGTCAAAACACTTGTTGTAATGTGATAAAAATCCATAGGCCCTGTTTAACCCCAAGACAACAGAGTCAAATTTGCATATAAGTTCGAGTTCTGCAGTCTCTTTTTGAAGCTGTGATTTGTTATTCATCTGTTTCAACACAGCTATTAACAAGTCGTCAAGGGAGTGAGCAGGGAGATTGAAGTGTTCCCCTATTGGTTTTGTAGTGTTGCAGTTTCTGATGTCAGATTTATGTCCATTTATTCTTTGGCGCAGAGACTGTCCTTTCTGGCCAATATATAAGGCAGAGGGGCATTTCCGGCACATGATGGCATATATCACATTGGTGGATTGGGGGGAAAAGCCTTCTGACTCTTCATGTGTTTTGGCTTGCCGTTCATTTTACACCTAATGTATAATGCAAAAAATAAAAACAGGCCATTATTTATTAAAGGCTTCCTGAGAATCAAGATGGTTTAAAGAGAGTCTTTTTCAAAAGACTGAGATCAAATTCCTCTTCCTTTGCAAAATGTGTTTCTGAGTGTGAAAAGTTCCAAAGGGGTAGCAGTGTTAGTCTAGTTCAGCAAAACAAACAAGGAGTCCTGTGGCACTTTAAAGACTAACAAATTTATTTATTGCATGAGATTTCATGGGAGAAAATCCCATTTAGTCAGATGCTTGAAGACGCTCATGCGATTTATAAATTTGTTAGTCTTTAAAAGTGCCACCAGACTCCTTGTTTGAGTCTGAAAAGAATTCCTGCAGAATCCACGATGACTGTTGCTGAACCATTGCTGATCTTTAGTGCATCTGTAAATTAATTGCACAGTATTCTTGAGTATCAAATAAAAGAGTGACACTTAAAGTGGAGCCATGAGTTAAGGGCAGTGCATAACTGTGTGTCACTTCAGGGAAGGTAGCATGACTCGGAGTGACAATTCCTTCTCTGCCAGATTACTTTCCCCTCTGAACCAGGTCAGCTGTGCAGGTTCAGCATGTTGTGAAAAGGGTAAAGGGGAGAATGGAGCCAAGGCTCTGCCCATGGCTCTCTCTGCTCCAGCCACTCCTGCCCACCTGTGTCTGCAGGGATATAGCAGCCTCTCAGAGATTGCTCTACTCTTCCCTTCCCTTTGCCACAGTGGTCCCCAACTGGTTGATCGTGATGGACTCCTGAACAATAGTTGCTATTAAAACCTATGACTGGTTTGCCATCTGCTGGCAAAAGACCACTGCTCTACCATGATTCAGGAGGCAAAAATGCACCCTATCTCCCTGTGTTAAGTCACAATCTTCCCTTATATGAAGAAGTCTTTGTAAGTTGCAGACGTGACCCTGTAAGAAGATTTTTAAATTTCAACATCTGTTATTAAACAATTACTGTCTGACTCCCTGTCCCCCATAATTTCTCCCAACTAATAAAATTAAAATAGATTAAAAATAGAAACAATGTTTTAAAATTAAACGTTGCTATCTGTCAAAAGTGAATTCTCCCTAACCTATTTATAGTTCTGTGGTGACTGATGCAGAAGCATTTTTAATCCAATTTTGAATGGTTTTCATTTTTAAATACACATCCTTGTTTTATGTTTCTTCCAGGCTGCAGACTTAATAATTAACCCAGCTACCACTTTCAAGGAAAAACCAGACCCAAGTGGGTTGGTGTTTGGAACTGTTTTCACAGACAACATGCTCACAGTTGAATGGTCTGTGGCTTCTGGATGGGAGAAACCTCACATTAAGCCTCTGGAGAACCTTTCCTTACACCCAGGCTCATCATCTCTGCATTATGCCGTGGAAGTGAGTACCAAATGGATTAGGGAATTACCTTTTCTTGTCTAGTTTTTGAAAACATCACATCGTAATATGTTCTAAGTACCGTTACCCTCGTAGCTAGTTAGTGCTGACCTAATGTGCTGACTTAACACTGGTGTCATGCTAGAGTAACTCCATTGGTTTCACTGGAGTTAGTTTTGATTTAAATTTGATAACAGAGCAAAATCTTATCCATCATTTCCTGTTACCTATGCTACAGTAACACTGAAATGGTCTGTATGAGACACTAGAAAAGCTGATGATATTAATCTAGGGACTGGACGCACACACTGAAAAACTGATAGCGTGCATTTAAAATCCCATAGCTTGGATTTCACGACGCACTAGGCATGATCTTGTTTTTAATTCCCACTTGTTGACTAGTTTCAGGCGATCTTATAAGATGCGAAATAAATGTACTAGAGCAGAGTCCAGGAGTTGCTCATGAGAACGTGAAATGTTAACAGCCGGAAGCCAGCGTGGTTAATAGTTTTCAAAACTGTTTACCTGTTAATGTCTAAAGCTGCCTTTTCCGTGTCATTAGAGCGGCTTGTGCTAGACTCTTGTCTGTGTAAAAGCCTCTGCAGGGCACGTTGAGCTATCTAGGAACATACAGTGAGAGCATTGGGCCTGATTCTCCTGCCACTTCAGCGTAAATCAGGAGTGACTCCACTGAACTCAATGGAGTTACACTGGTGTAAAAGAGAAGAGAAACAGGCTCATGGCTTTTTCTTTTTTCTCCTGGGAGACTCCTCTGAGCCACAAGGCTCTGGCCTACCCCCATTTTTTTCATTCAGTCGCCTAACCTTCAAGGATCTGTGTTATGGTTACAGGTCCCTGCGGCTGAAGAGAGCTTGATGCAGCTCTTGATATGTCCAGGGAGCAAGAAACCACGCTGGGCTCCCAAATTTATGTTTCACTTGTAGCATATTGCTTTAGTGCTATGCCTCTGGCCCAGTCTGAAATCATTGCTAATACGAATATGCTCTTATTTTTTTTCCATTTTATTTTTATTCTTTTTACGTTTGTTGCATCACGTTTCCTCTAGCCAAGAGGACAGACAGAGGAGAATCTGGTGCCAATGCTGTGGCTCAATGAATACACAGTGGGTATAATAACAATGATGAATTTGGCATTCCCCTCTCCCTTCTCCTTGCCCTCCATGATACACTGTGATATCCTGGATCTGCTAGCCTCCGGATCCAGTTCCTATGACTTACAGACGCCAGCTGATATAGTGTGTACACTTTTGCAGCTCTGCAAAAATTGTATAAAGAACTGCAACAAGTAGTTACAGCAGTTGCTTTTATTGGAGCTGGGCATTCCCAGAACACACTGTAGGCACTGTCTCTTTAACAAATAAAATGGTTTTCTGTGCTCTGAAAAGTTACAAGCATCCACCCAGGGAGAAAAAGAATTAGAGGCTTGAGCAAGCCTTATGTTGCAATAATGATTCTTGCTTCTCTCAAATCACTGATCGTATATTAGACTAACATTCCTTCCTCTTCCTTTCATAAATGTTCTACAAATGCACACTGAGGAAAATAGCCTTTTTGTAATAACTACAATTGGCACAATAAGAAAATTATGGTATTAGCTGATTGCTAGTCTAGTACAAAATCCTGTTAAAGTTCCTCTATCATCAGCTATGTCATGACTTATTAAAAGTGCTGGCTACAGTGTCACATTTTGTTGTGGGATGGTTTCCTTTTAAATTTGTGCAGGAGTTTTAATAAAGTGGGAGCTTGGGGGCATGGTCCACAGCAGTGAGAACGTTGTTGGGAAGCAAGAAGCCCTGAGTTCTAATTGTGGCTCTGCCATTTAATTGGCATATGGCCCAGGGAAAATCTGAGGCTCTGTTTATATTAGAGCTGGTTTGTCCTGCAACCAGTTAAAATTTGTGGTGTGAACGAGACCTAATTGTGACCTGGAAGCTGCATTAAAGCTTTTGATAGTCCTCTACTGCAGCGGTTTTCAACCGCTGTGTTGCGACAGAAAAGTGTGGCTCAGTGTGTCGTGTGAAATCAGCCTGCCACCGACAGCCCAAGGAGAGCTGTGGCAGCAGACTGATTTTACACCACTGGCCCTTTAAGAGCTGAAGCAGCGGCAGCTCTTAGAAGAGCTGCTGTGGAAATCAGCTGTTTTGCGGCAGCAGGGGCTGCCGATCAAGCCTCTCGCTGCTGAAAAATTCCTTCAGAGGGAGATTTATTTGGCAGCGGGGGCTATTGCAGCTTGACCCACCGCTGGAACTTTGATGGCCAGAAGAGCTATAGCAGCACAGTGTGTCACGCACAGCTGGGAGCCCTCCCAGCTGTGTCGTGATGGTGAAAGGGTTGAGAACCCCTGACCTACCCCTTATGGATAGTGCTATAGAATTCAGTAGTGATGCTGGGAGACAGATGGACCAGGCCTGAGCTGTTCGAACTACTGCCAGGGCCAGCTGATGCAGGATCAATTGGCTCCCTTACTTTGCCTTTAGCATATGCATGTATTGGGGGAGAAGCCTAAAGAGAATTTATCATACCTTGTTAAATTCCACAAGGCGTTTCCATAAGGGAAGATGCCATTTGGAATCAGTCCTAGGCATTAGTCAGGGTGTGAGGGAAAGATAAAGTCTCACCCACGCTACAAATTTTAACTGTTGTAACCAGATCAGATAGCTACCTTGTCACCAAGTCCCCTAGGACAGATGGATTTGTAGACATCTACGCTAACCTGTAGCAACATGGGAGTAATACTATTTATTTATCTCACAGGGGTGCCACAAAGATAAATTAGTTAAAATTTATACAGTCCTTTGAAGATGTGAAGTGTTTACAAAAGTGCTAAGCTTGGTTACTTCCAAAGGTCACGTTTTATTGTTGCATTGATGGTCGTGAGATAATCCTGCACAATTGTAATTTCGTTTTTTTTCCCTTTTGGATTGATAGCTGTTTGAAGGGATGAAGGCTTATCGAGGAGTAGATGGTAAGATCCGCCTCTTCCGCCCAACACTCAACATGGACAGGATGCTGCGGTCAGCCTTGCGAGCAACACTGCCAGTACGTAACTGAAGCCCATTCTTTCCTTGGGTTAGGAAAGTATTTTTATTTTTAGTGTGTGAGTCTTGATACCCCAAGTTTATCATCATGCTGATGAACTTTAGCAGGACAAAATATGTGCTCCTAATAGTGTACCCTGGCCTGTGCATTCCCTGCCATACTTGTTACGGTGATAGCACATGTAGAATTTCTAAGGTGAAATGGAGGAGATAGTCCATTCATTTGTTCATCATTACCCAGAATGCTCGAGAAGTTCATAGGCCTTAAATTCTGCTCCAAGCTCTGGGAACAAACTGCTAGGATCATCCAGATATATCTCATTTAATCAATACCCTACCATTGTGGGGGCCTTGGGCATTGGTGTACCATAATGCCTTTTATTTTCTGGCTGTGGAACACAATAGTTTAGTCTCCTGAGGGCTATAATATTTTACTTTCATCCAGATTGCTTGGTTCAGTGTAGAGGGCACTGGGTGGATTTAGTGGCTTGTGTTATACAAGAGGTCAGTCTAGGTGATCTGGTGGTCCCTTCTGGCTTTAAACTCTTAACTCCCTGAAAAGTTCAGGCATTTCTATAGACACACTGAGTTCTGTCCAGTGTGCTTTGTAAAACAGAATTGAATGTATTTATCCCACTAGTTCTTTATATGTATTTGTGAAATGTATTTAACAATATCAATGAGGAACTTAAGACAGTTCATTTCATAACATGGCCTTTCCCTTTTGTGTCTTATTACACACCAATGGTGATGTTTCTTTGAGTCATGTGGATTTTTATAGCTTGCAAGCATATCTTCATCAAGATTAAAAGTTCTTGTTAAATATTTTTCCATAAAATCTTTTTCTTTCTTTCTTTCTTTCTTTCTTTCTTTCTTTCTTTCTTTCTTTCTTTCTTTCTTTCTTTC
>ML685821.1:4218266-4262210 GCA_007922175.1 Pelusios castaneus
TTCTTTCTTTCTTTCTTTCTTTCTTTCTTTCTTTCTTTCTTTCTTTCAGCGTTTTGACAAGGAGGAGCTATTAGAGTGCATCCGGAAACTTGTGGAAGTGGAACAGGAGTGGGTTCCACACTCGACATCTGCAAGCCTGTATATCCGTCCCACTTTAATTGGAACAGAGGTGTGGAAAAATCCTTTTTCTTCTGAATTTTTTATACCAGTAATATTAGTTCTATCTCTATAACAACATGTAATAATTATACAACTAGCAAAAAAGATAATTTCAGCCATTAGAAAAATCTCTAACAGTGTTTAGTCCAACCCCTTTCCCAATGATTGCCTACCTGCGACTGCTAAATGCTCTTTGCTATAGCATATTGGTTGACCTAGGAAATGCTCCACTACATTGAGCCTCATTTTATACATGTTCCAAAGGAGTAGCTGTGTTAGTCTAGGTCAGCCAAACAAACAAGGAGTCCTGTGGCACTTTTAAAGACTAACAAATGTATTTATTGCATGAGCTTTCGTGGGAGAAAGATAACATCAGAATGCAACTGGTCATCACCTACAACCCCCAAGTCAGACCTCTACAGCACATCATCAAGGATCTACAACCTATTCTACACGATGATCCCTCACTCTCTCAAGCCTTGGAGACAGACCTCTCGCTTACAGACAGCCCCCCACCCTTAAACAGATACTCACCAGCAACTACAGACCAAACAACAGAAACATTAAAGCAGGCACATATCCCTGCAACAAACCATGTTGCCAGCTTTGCCCCACATCTACACAAAAGACACCATCACAGAACTAAATCAAGCCACCTACTCCATCAAGGGCTCATTCAACCTGTTCATCCACCAATGTGATTTATGCCATCATGTGCCAGAAATGCCCCCCCTGCCTTCTATATTAGACAAACAGGCCAGTGTCTGCGCAAAGGAATAAATGGACTCAAGTCTGACATCAGAAATCACAACATTCAAAAACCAATAGGGGAACAATTCTATCTTCTTGCTCATTCCATTGACGACTTGTTAATAGCGATACTCAAGCAAATGAATAACAAATCGCAGCTTCAAAGCGAAACTGCTGAATTAGAATTAATATGTAAATTCAACTCTTTTGCCTCAGGATTAAACAAAGACTATGGATTTTTTTCTCATTACAAGAAGTGATTTGACCTCACCTTCCCTTATAAGTTCCCCAGTGTTTGAATCCCAACACCTATTTTGATTTGCTGTTACAACCTGATCTGATGCTGTGTCATACATTTCCCTGCGTTTAATTTCTTCCCATTCTGTAAGTTCCCCATCTTCAAAGCGTCTAACGAAGTGGGATTTTCTCCCACAAAAGCTCATGTGATAAATAAATCTGTTAGTCTTTAAAAGTGCCACAGGACTCCTTGTTCATTTTATGCAGTTCATTTACATTGAGCACAGCACCATCTAGTGGATATACTCATTCTAATCATCAGATTTAAAATAATTTTTCACTTAATCTGTGTGAGCTATTGTAGTTTTTTCCCCTATGTACTATATTTCGTTTTGAGGTTTTGTAGGAAAAGGAATCACACAGCAATGTATTCATTGAAAAATAATTGACAGAAAAGGCTATGGGAGGTATACAGGCTAAGTTAGTGACTGAATTTCATGCTCTCCCACTGGCAAGATAATTGAAAACTCAAAAAAGTCATTGGAAGTTTCTCTCTTGTGGAGCAACCACCAGTGCTATTTTTTTAATGGAGATTTTTTTTCCTCATTTATGGATGAACTTCACTTCAGTTGCAGCTCCCCAGTAGGAATGTGTGTGTGCATGTACACAAATTGCTTGTGGGTGTGATTGAAGCAAGTCTATGATGTCAATAAAACCATTAAGGAGTTGATTCCTAGGAACTATTTAGTTTCTTGTCAGCTTTCATAAGAAGGAAAACTTTAAGGCTTACTGGTTAGAGCATAGGGCTTGTAATCAGGGAGTGAGTCCCATTCCCCACTCTGCCACTGATTTGCTCTCTCTCCTTGGTCAAGTTATTTTGGCTCAATTTCCCCATCTGTGATTGGGCCTTTACTCACTGATTGGGCCTTTGCCAATATCAGGAAGAGAAATTTCTTGTCCCTTTTTTTCTTTATTTGCTATGACTCACACAAGGTAAACAACAAAAGTCCTGGTCTTCTAGGGTTATCTTCTAAGGGCCACTTAGCAGCATCAGGGCCTTGGTTAACATCCATTTCTTCAGTTAGCCATTTTGTTGAGGGACTAAGGTATACTGAGAAATAAAAAAAAAAAAAAAAAGTCTCAAGGGACCTGAAGGATGAATACCTGAGTCTGCTAGTGGTTCCAGGGTCTCAGCAGAAGCCCAAGATTTAGTTTAATGGGTCTCACATAAAACATTGTGCCCTGCTCCTGAGCCTGTAACATTTTTACAACATTAATTTGTGGAGTGGCCACCCATTTTAGAAAGCAGGAAGTAGCCATTATTCCTTATTTGGGTGACTGGTTAGTCTTCAGGGAAAGAAGATAGAAACTCAGTGTAGCTAAGACCCTGGACTGGTTTCAGGAACTGTCTCTTCTTATGAATCAAGACAAGAGTCTTCTGACAAGCAATCTGGGCCTTGTCTAGGGTTTCATTTGCAGACTAGACTTCCTCTCATAACGGAGGACCATGAAAGCCTTGGTCTGGGACTTCAGGGTGCTGGACGTGCCAGTTTCTGCCTCTTGCAGTCCTGCAGTGATCTCCTGGGATCACGGCAGTTTTGAATGGTTCAAGTGCTACTAATAAAGGTTGCTCATGATGGTACCTATGTGTGCAAAACTGTTCTGTTCTTCCTCATGTCAATCTATTGCTCGCCTGGAAGGCTGCAGGAAGCTTATTCATCTAATGGGACTGCTTAAATTGACCAATCCTGTAGTGTGCTAACCACAAATGCCAATCTGAGTGGGAGGCTCTTGTGGGGCCCTGGATGGCACAATGAAAGCAATGTCTCCTAAAAGCAAAGAGAAACCTTAATGTTCTCCAGTGACATAAGCTTGATTCAGACTCTGGTGGAGAAAAAAGACAGCAGTGACCCAGTCAAATGACCCTGCTGTTGTGAATATACCTGAACCAGAAATCCTTGGATAAGACTATAAGTCACTTACCTGGCTAATCTGAAATGCAGTGTTCCCTGAGGCTCTCCATTCTCTCCTCAACCACCTCCACCCCCCTCCCCACCATTGTTTAGTTCCTTAGGCGAGGTGTTGACCTCAAGAGACAGTAACATATGGCTCCTGACATATTGCAGGGAATACCTCTTTTCAGCCAGGCTGCTAAACACAGTTCTGTGGTCAGGGTTTTGCTGTGCATGGGGTCCAGCCCCACTGATCCTCTACAGCTATATCATCCCGATACCTCATTCCTGGGGCCTGATATACTCTGGTTTGCTGTGTGAGCCGCCCACACCCAACCTCCTGCAAGTAATCGGTCCCTGGCCCAGTGAAGGAGTGCTTCTGGCCAGCTGTTCATGGGATTGACCCCCAGTAAACACCCCTCCCAGTCCCAGATGCAACCCTGAGAACTACCATCTTACAGTGTTCAGAGCTGTACACTGCACTGAGCAAGGTCATTACATCATTCTGTCATTTTATCCCCCATGAGCAGTCCATCAGCGTTCTTGATGTTGCTTGCTTGATGGTTTCCAAGGGAGAGCTCCTGAGACAAAGATGCCTCTTCCTATAACAAGTTTCCTCGAGACTTCTTGGTCAGGTGATCAATCATGTCTGGCAATGGGCTTGCTTTCCGTCACTTAAGTCAAATGAACAGGTGATCAGGCCAGTCCACTGTTCTTGTATGCATGCCTCTCTGAGGCGTGAACCCCCAGCTTTGTGTTTATCAGGGTCTATTCAAGCCATGTGAGACACACATTTGAGAATATTACCTACCAGAGTTTCACATCTCTATATATGATATTTCAGGAAACATACTACCATAACAATAATGTTCAATATGTCATCAGTATTTCAGAAAAATCATAGATGGCATACTTTACATTAGACAGTACACAGTTATACTCTAAGGGTAAATATAAACAATACACAAATCACACCATAAGGGTGCATATAGAGTACAGCAGGTCACAGTAGGTTATCATGTGGCTCTTTTCAGTACTTTAAACTTAGCCAACATTACAAAATTGCAGACCTTTGCTTTGCTTAATGGAGCCAGTAGGTAGAGTTTTTATAGCCCTTCTGTCATCCTAAATCCACTAGAAAGTGACTGAAACTAGGTGTAGGTGCTAGGGCTATCCGTGTGTTTGACCCTACATGATAAGTAAGTGACAACATAATCTTTGCCCCAAGTGATGTGCAGTTTAAATGTCAGACTGTACAAGGCAGAACCATTAGTTGTCTGAAGGTCCAATCTCACAATAATTCAAACTTTACTTTTCTCTGAAAGCCTATTTGTCTCAATTGTCTTCAGATAAAGGACTTTTTTTTTTTAAACATACAGTGGCTTTTCTCTCAACCAATTCCACTTAATCCTTGAGGTGTCCTAAAGAGCACCTGATATGCTATAATAAAAATGCAACAAAAATACTCAAACCCCAAACATGAGCTCACCCCTAATACCAGGTGGAGCAACTTGAAACCATTTAGAATAACGTATAGGTGACAAGTTCAGAAGTCAGATGAAAGCCTTATGTAAAGTAAGGGTTGCCTAGCCTGGTGTTTGAACTGGCATCTTTGGAGAAGAAGCAAATCATGTCATGCCATTTGGTACCTGCATTATGGAGCACACATCTGCTGCAGCTGGTTTGAAAGTGGTGATTCAGACAATCTAAACTCTGAAGTAAAGAAGCAAACGAAGTAAAAATGATCCGTTTCTTTTATATGCAGCCTTCTCTTGGAGTCAAGAAGCCAACTAGAGCCCTGCTGTATGTTATACTGAGTCCTGTGGGCCCATACTTTGCAAGCGGAAGTTTTAATCCAATATCCTTGTGGGCAGATCCCAAATATGTAAGAGCCTGGAAAGGAGGAACTGGGGACTGCAAATTGGGAGGGTAAGAGAGCCTGATTATACATTAATTACAGAACGCAACTATTGTATTATGTTTTCCTTTCTGTAAAGTATCTAATCCTGACTATGGTGATGTATTATGAAAGGCACCAGTAGACCAAATCACAAATTGTAACAAAGGCATTTCCAGAAAACAGGTACTCCCTTCCAGTCAAAATAGACTACAAAAGGGCAGACTACCAATCTATTCACCTTGCATAGATAGACTAAAGACTGAGTTGTTAAACTGAGGTTTGTGGACCACCAGTGGCCCCTAATGAGCTGTATGGGACTGTGGTGCAGTTTTTCCATGATTCCAGCTGCTAAATAGAATTAAAGATAAATCAAATGCGTTCCTAATTTTTCTCCATGTGGGCAGTTGCTATCTTTCTAACTGTCAGGAAAATGGGATAGAAAGTGTCCATGACACAATTTCTATGTAAAATTGTGGTCACACTGTGAAAAGTTTTGAGTTTGAGGGCAAAGATTTGGAAAAAGGGCAAATTGCAAGGAGGCAGGGACTGGGAGAAACTTCTGCCCTGTCTTATTTTTTTTTTTTTTGTGGAAAAGTGTATGGAAGTTTGAGCTACAGTGGTCACCAGTGAAAAGTCAACATTTACCCAGAGTTACCAGACAGTGGTGCCCAAGAATGGTAATTGTAGATAAATGTAGAAGTTAAAATTAATCCAACTGAAGTGTTTGTATAGTGCCTTATGATTTTCCACCTCCTTTTATTAAAATATACAAGTTGTTTTTCCTAAAAACTGCAAATTTGTGTGTGTACATGTCTGAAACCATAAAAAACTATATTAAAAAGTTAAAATAAAAAAAATATCTTTTATTTGGATTTCTGTCAGCATATCCACCAGGTAAAGAGTTACACATCAGACAATAGCAGTAGGCACTGAAAGACAATGGGAGGGAAAGAGCCTGTACAGCTAGGAAAGTCCCCTGACTCCTATTGAACTGCCTCAAATTTTCTGCTTCTACAAATAAACTACCTTTAAGCCACTTTCCTATTCATAAACTTGAAGTACTGTGGCCTTTACTGCATAATCTGTAGGCTGCTTTACTTGTACAGACGTAACATTTTCATGAGTTGGTTGGTTGAGGGGTTACTTTTAAAGCCCAGGATCCAGTGGAGCTTCCTGGCATTCCCCAACAATTCCCATTAGCTTTCTTCAGGTAGTCCAGAGACCTCATGGAGCTCTGTGGCCTTGATAGGTAGGAGGAACCCTTACTCTGGTTGAGCCCCCCCAAAGATTTATTTTGTAGAAACAAAATGACTTGTAGTTTATTAGTTTAAATGATGCTAATGGTAACATGTTGGACAGGCAATGGCTTTGTGGAGCATTTAATCTTAAAACAGATTTTGCAGTTGGGGCACTAAAAGTAATTTAAGCTATTTTTAGAAGTAGAAGAATTAGGAAGATTTGTGGCAGGAAAATACCCAGCAAAATACTGATAGCTGTTTTCTTTTTCCTTTGTTCCTGAAAGGAATTATGGTTCTTCCATTTATGCCCAGCGTGAAGCTATGGAATTAGGGTGTCAGCAGGTTCTCTGGTTATATGGAGAGGATCATCAAATCACGGAAGTTGGAACAATGAATCTTTTCCTGTACTGGAAAAACGAAGATGGAGGTATAGCAGTATGAAGTACTGAACTTCTGCTTCTTGCAGTTGTCAGGCCTGGGAGCCAGTTGTGACTTGGGAGTGGTGTCAATGTTGTATGGATGGTGCATCTCAGTGTCTGTAGTTCTGGCTCAAAGAATGCTCCTCTGCATTGCTTTCCCTTTCTATTTTAGTGGGAGGAGGAAAGTCACCCCTTAGCCAATCCCCACTAGCTCACACAACTTCTTTTTTATTCTTTTTGAGATCTGTGTTCTATATCAGGGCCCATCCACAGAAATGGGTTTTGTGCCCTTCCCTCTGCTGAGAGGGCAGATGATAAGAGACTCTGACCTTGCAGTTCTGTGACAAGTTGCCCTTTTCATCTGCTCTGTTTCAACCTTGGTTGGCTTCCCTTATGACTTCTAACAGAGTCATCCCCACCCATTCCTGAACCCTGACATGTGTCCGGGAAGGAACCAGACCTTCCTTTTGGATCACAATATTCTCACTAAGCAAGATTGGAGGTGCCGCTCCAGTGATAATATGAACCTTTCTCCCAGTGGCCCTCCCTTAGAGGATAAAGTATCACATCAACCATCCTTCTATATCTTTAACTCTGGTAAAGGGCTTTGGAGATGTAGGACCATATTTTTAAAGCTGGCCTCAATTTTTTTTTGCATCTGAAGTCATTTGTGGTTGGAAATTATGCCACTTAAACAGCTGACTGTAATTAGTATGTGTAACCAGTTATTTAGAATTTGTGTACCATGACAATTATTTATATCCATAAAAGTGTGCCTGCAGTTGATTACTGGTACAGAATGGTAACCTGTTTTTAAACACGATGGGCCCATAAAAATTGATGGAAAGACTCCCATTAACATCTTAGGCCTTTGGCTCCTAACTGAAGGCTAAGTATTGTTCCATCATCTGCCAGTCTGCGGGGTGGGGGGCGAGGAAGAACAAGAAATCGGGCTCCAGCTCTGATACTTTCCATGACAATGCAACACATGCTCTTGTAAAATGCCATTTCATTGCCATTTTTCTGCCAATGCTGCTGTGGTGGTTAGTAGCATCATGTTTTGTTTAGTATAGGGGTCTGTGAGTCAAGATACTTGGATTCTATATCCAATTTGACTACTGCTTTTCAGACAAATCCCTTAATGTTTCTGTGTCTGTAAATTATAATATTTACTTTGCTCTGAAAAGCTTTGAGATCAAACAAGTGATGCTATGTATGTGAATATTATTGTTTATTATTTAGTCACAATGGATTAGACATTGTAGCCACTGGGTCCAATTCACCCCTCTTGAGCACATTCACTGGAATGCCACCAGTGAGGAATTTGGCCCATTTTGCCCAGCAGAAAGACAGGATAAAAAAGGTTGGGTAGCATTCACTATTCTCATTGAGCGTAACTGCTTTGTTTTTCAACCACGAATAAGCAGGAGTTAATCAGCTGCAATACCATACTGTTCCAAAGATCGACTAAGCATTGTGTTACCAGTATGTTACTGAATAGAACCATTGTGACAGGGAGGAAACAAACAATTTGTCATTCCTGCCATCCAGGCAACTGTATGCCAGTCATATTCCATAGCAGACCTGCCATTACACACGCATCACATGCATTGCAGCGGCAATTAGCTATCTAACAATGTATTATTAAGAAGCCTGGCTAAGACCTAAAACAGCTACAGTTGTGAGGGCCCCATAAAAATGTTGCCACCAAGAAAATGCGTGCCAGTGTGTAGCTGCCTACCCCCTTGAACAGTGGCAAAAAGTGATTGCTATTGTTCTCTCGCTTAAGAAAGCTTCTTAGATTGTCCTTGTTTTGTTTGTTTCATTATGCAAATATTGCAGCTGGGGAGAGTGAGGGAGAGATGAAGCATAGAAACAGTGAAATTTGGAAACTAGAAATCCTGGATACAGTTTAAGCATCAGGAACCTCATTGTGTTTTCAGGGAGTAATGCAAACTTAGTGCATGTGCTATGTTTTTTTGTGTGTACCTACCAAGCAGCGCTCTCATGAATGCACTAGATGGGGGTTGATTTAAACGGCGCTTCAAATGTGCACATTTGAAACATTTTTAGTGCAAGCTGTTGCTAGATCATTTTAGCCATGGTATTGGAAAAAAGAGAGTGTCTAAACATTCCAGGCTTGGTCAGACCATAGAAAATGTCTCCTTCATAATGGTGGTAGGGGGAGAAGAAAAGTTACCCCATAATCTTTAGGAAATTTGCATGATGCATATTATGCTGATCTTTTACACTTAGTATTTCTCTGTCTGAGTTTGTAATGGAGCTAAATCTGGATCCCTATTGTTACTGAGTGCAGGAGTTTCCATTCATGAAATACTGCTTTCATCAGTGGCATATTTGGAGAGTGACACATACTCAGGATGGTTTCCATGTTTACAAAATATAAAGCTTGATCACTGTGTGATCCTTTAAGCCTACCTTTGTGCAGCACATAACGTTGTTGAGAGGCAAAGGGTAGCCAGAGTGGAAAGCATGCTAAATGTAATGTCTTTTTCTCCTATCAAGAAGCTTAGTTGGGCAGAGATGAAGACCTTTAAAATCAAAACAAATGTGCAGTCTAGAGAATGCACCAAATGGGGATCGTACACAAGCATGACTTCAGCATCTCTTTATATTGTTTGTACTGGCCACCATGACAGCAAGTGCCTTGCCGGAGCTGACCAGAAAATATGGTCTGGGGTATTCTTGAGTATTTGTATGAACGAGATGCCAAGACCAAAACACAGCTGAACTTTTCTGAGCACACTTTGAATGCCAGATCTTAGTCAATGATTGAGTGTTTCTGTGTTGGGAATCTTGTCTCACCAACTGACCCCGCAAAGAGACTGAAGGCAGCACACGTGGAACTGATCAAGTTTCCTAGTTTGGTGGCAATATGTTGTCCATGTCTCATATCGCCATATAGAAGTGTTCTCAGCATGACTGCCTGGTAGTCATTTAATTCATTGCTTATTTTGACACTCCTATCATTCCATAAGTAGTGTGATAGTATTCCAAATGCAGGGCTGGTCATGGCTATGGGATGGGCAGTCTCGTCATCAGTTATGATATTCTGTGGCAACGTAATTACTAGGTAGCAGAACTTCTCCATTGACTTGAGAGGATCATTCTTTATCTTAATAATAATAAGTCCATCCCCAGCACATGTCGATACAGTACTTCAGTTTTCTTTAGACTGATTGTGGAACCAAAGGGATTCACTGTACAAGTGAACTAATCAGTTATGAATTGAATGTCATCAGTTGTGTGAACAACCAGTGCACAGTCATCAGCAAATGAAAGCTCTTAGACTATTACACTAGAAAAGTTAGGTCGACTTTGTTAAGTTGACTTAAAGTCGACCTTATTAAAGTCAACTTAACAAAGTGGACTAAGTCGACTTAACTTTAAATCGACTTAGTCCACTTTATTAAGTCGACCTAACCACCCTTAAGTCGACTTAATAAAGTCGAATTAAGGGTTACTCCACGTCCACACTGACCTTAAGTCGACTTAAGGAGTTGATTTAAGGGTTAAGTCGACCTAATGAGTGGTAGTTATAAAGCTGACTTAAGATTTCATTAAGTCGACTTAAGGAATTTCTTAAGTCATCTTAATGAAAGCCTAGTGTGGACGTGGCTTAATTTAAGTCAACTTAAATTGCCAATGTCGACATAGCTTTAATGTGTAAATCTGCCACTCTCATGCAAGAACAGAAGTGCTTCAAATTTAACAACTTCTGACACTGTGGAATGGGGTAAATACTCTTCTGTCAGTGTCATGAAATACAGTCGTAAGCATAGCCAAAAAAAGGATAGAAAAGACTGGGGCCCAACAAGCAACCATGTTTGGTGCCATGGGTGACCAGAAAGTAGGTCTGATATCTTTCCATTTTGCACCAGTCTGGCCATCATCCCTTCATGGAAGGATAAAATAGCAGAAAGAAACTTTGCAGAGCATCCAAAGATGAAAAAAAGTTTGAGCAAGAGACAGTGCCATGGGATTTCAAGGATGCCAGCATTGTCTTCCTCTGTAAATGTCAGGGTGATTGCACAAACTGTGATGATAATCATGGCATTTCCCTTCTCTCTGTTGCTGGGAAAATTATTGCACTGATGATATTGAATAGACTTAACACCTATCCTGTGGAAGCTTCAGAAAAAGCGCTGGGAGTGAAACTACGGTCTTTATGTGATGCTTTTCAACTAAGCCAACACATTTACCTCCATAAATCATGAGGGACTCTGGAAAAATAAGGCAGTACAAACATAGGTGGTCTTAGCAGGTGGGCAGTGCGGGCAGCTGCCCATGGCCCCATGCCATGCCTGGCTGCCGTAGGTCCTCACCCGCTAAAACTGCCTATGGTTGTGAGGCTGGGAGGGAGGCAACGGGGGACCACAGCAGGGCTGTGGTGGTGGCAGGGATTGTGGCGGGGTGGGGAGGGGTGGCCGCGGCAGGGCCAGGAAGGCCCCAGCAAGACTCATGGCAAGACTGGGGGAGCAGGGGGTCTGGGGAGGCCCCAATACGACTGGCGGCAGGGCTGGAGGGGTGCAGCAAGGGCCAGGAAGGCCCCAGCAAGACTGGTGGCAGGGCCGGGGGTGCTGTGGGGGACAGTGTGGGCCTTGGCAGGCCCCGGGACCCCAGCAGGGGTCTCGGCAGGGCCAGGAAGGAGCCAAAAGTGTGGGGGGCCCCATCCTTGACTTTTGTCCCGGGCCCCAAAATCTCTAAGACCACCCCTGAATACAAATAATCAATAAAAACAGAATTATAGCAAGTTTTCCCACATAGGGCTGTTTGTGTTATGTGCTGATATAAGTCCAGGAGTTTGCTGCTTATCAGAATGACTCTTCTATGAAAAGACAAATAAGGTTTGTGAGCTCACAGTCTGATTTCCCAGAGATGGGCAAGCTGAATGCATATGGAGTGAGATTTGGCTGCAGATCAGAAAGAGAATGAGCATTTTTGGCACACGAATGGTACCAGACAGAGATGATGACATTGTGCAACAAGGGAGGCAGATGCTCTGCTAGGTGACCCCAGTCTGGTAGACATGATATGCATACTTGACAAAATTATATAAAACTGGCAGCTTAAAACATTTTGCAGGCTCCTGTATTCTATCAGCTCCATGCTGTTTGGCAGCTGGCCTGGCAGGCTTTCAAAATAGCTCATAGTAGTCAAAGTACATTTTGGATCTTGTACATATCCTGCCCTGCCATTCATGGTAGGACCTCTGAAGAGGGAACAGTATCAAGTATGTCACAGGTTCAATATTGAGGCCCGTATTATTTCTAGTAAGGGATATGTACATTCAGACATGATCAAATTGGATGATTCTAAACTTGGTGAGGTAGCAAATGCAGAACATTGGAATTTCTAGACCAGTGAATTATTTAGTCCAGAATCTTGTCTGACAGTGGTTGGTACCCAAATGTTTTAATGGTGCCCCATAGCAGAAAGTTATGAAATAACTTGTCTGTAATGGATGTTTCTGCATTGTCATCTTCAGTTATTGGCTGGGTCCAGGCAAAGCTCAGTCTGCCCTTGGAGGTAGGCATGGTGAGCTTATTTAGATGCTAGGATGGATGGATAGGAAAAAGGAGGGCTAGAGCTTCTGACCCTGGAAGGAAAGGAAAGAGATGGCATCCTGGCATCTGGCGCTCTGCCACTGGCTCAGGAATGGTCACTGCTGACAACTGCCACCACTGGGTATGTGGCCACTGGAGTTGGAGGTGCAGTTTCCAGCATGGATAGATATATGCATGCTAATTTTGATTGAACGTGTGTGTTAAAAATAGAAGTGTAACCATGACCATGCAGGCAGTGACGTGAGCTAGTTGCCCAAAGACGTATGTAGGGTCCTGGGACGAGGATTATTCTTGAGCAAATAACTCATCCCACTATTTGTGCTGCTGTGGCAACACTTCTGCGTTCAGCGCACTCGAAATTATTCCTCCAGCTCCAAATGTGGACATACCACAGATGTAGCCATAGTCTGGGTGGATCATAGCTACCTCTGACAAGTACCCGAGAAGTGTCTCCTTCTTATATCTTGGCAGCACTTGAAGAGCTTATCATGATTGTTTGGCTCTATTGTGAGTACCCACTTTCAAAGAAACTTTTCAAGTTATGTACGGAAAACAGGAACCAAAACTCTTGGTTCGCAGTAAGGATGAATTGGCAGCAAAACATACAATGGCATTAAATAAGAGCTAAAGATAACCTGCTGTGAGAGTTCCAAAGGGGTAGCCGTGTTAATCTAGTTCAGCAAAAAAAATCAAACAAACCAAAGCTTCAAAGAGAAACTGCAGAATTGGAATTCATACGCATATTTAAAACCGTCATTTTAGGATTAAATAGAGACTATGGGGTTTTTCCCCCATTACAACAGGTGATTTGACCTCACCTCCCTTTATATGCTGGTTTCTACTGTTTGAATCTAAACAACTGCTTTGATTTGCTGTAACAGTCTGACGTGATCCTTTGACTTACACTTCCCTGCATTTATTTTCCTCCTATTCTGTAAATTCCCCATCTTCAAGTGTCTGATGAAGTGGGATTTTCTCGCAAGAAAGCTCATGTGACAAATAAATTTGTTAGTCTTTAAAAATGCTACTAGACTCCTTGTTTGTACTGCTGTGAGAGGACATCTATGTAAATACCTGGGGGGGGAGGGAGGGAGGGAGGAGATAGGTTGCTAGATACAATGAGCAGGTTCATGCTATTTAAGATCAGAAAGGATCAGAGATTGTAACTAGGAGGATGAGGTGCTTAGAAAAACAAAGTAGGAGGAAACCTCCTGAAATGCAGGGGCTAAGATTTTCAGAAGTGATGAGTGATTTTGGATGCCACTTCCATTGTTGGATGCCCAACTTTGAAACTCTGTAAAGGACCTGGTTTTTGAGAACACTTTGTGAAAGTCAAGTGCCTTTCAGGTGTTGCAGGTTGGGCACTGAAAATCATTTTTTGGCTTTTGGTAATCTTGGCCAGAGGCTGTGTTGCTGACATGATGTCTAGCTGAAAGAATCAGAGGAGAAAAAGGAGATTGCACTCCGTAGAACTGCTATACTTTTGTTTCTTTAGATCCAATAGAATCTACCTATGTTATCTTTTGCCAAGCATAAGATCAGATAAGTCAAGCAAATATTTAAATAAATCTGATTTTTTCCTCTGTATTTAAACAAAAATATATAAATAAACAACCTAAAATCAGGTTTGCAGTTAAACCATTTGAATATTTGGCTGATTTGGAATTTCATGGAGATTATCTCAGAGAGGTTAAATAACTTTAAACCTCTAAGATAAGATAGGGAAAGAAGGGTTTCTGGAGCCTTCTATGTTTGGGGTTCCCCATTAAATGGTTGCAGATTGAGAAGTCCACTTCCATAAAATATGTCACATGACTAAGGACCACAGATAAGAACAGAGTTCATGACACTAAAAGGTTATGGTCTTTCATCTCCACATTGTCGTTTCAAATCCACACCAGGCTTTTGAAGACTGAACGCTGTTACCATGTGATAGCTGTATGACAACCTAAGTAAAATGAGTTGCATTAAACTCCAGTTTCCAGTCACATTTCCACATAACAAAAACCATTACAAGTGTCACTAATTGGAACTCGTGCTGTGACCTACCTTCTCAACCTTGATATTGTCTCACCAGGTCAGGGTTGATGCACATCAGGAGTGCAGCAAGAGGAAAATTGCATTGCTGTCTCTCTTGTAGCTGTTCCATGTATACAGAGAAACATATTATAATTGGGAAAATTAAATGTAAATAGCATCATCTTATCCCCATATCAGAGATGACCCTATTAGGTCAGCAAGTCCATCTCACTTTAAGGCCCCATTTGGCAGAGATCTGAGATATGCATTTAACTTTGAGCTTTATTTATATAATACATCGTTCTCCAAACTCCTTACAAATGTTAATTAACTTCATCTCATGGCACTCTGGTGAGCTAGCCAGTATTAGCATACCTACTATACTAGACACAGTATGAGTCACTTCCAGCTTCCACTTGTGCTTCCTTATGCCGAGGTTGGGCAATTAAACGGTTTCCCAAGATATCACAGTGAATCTGTGTCTGAGTCGGGAACAGAACCCAGCTGTGTGCTCTAAACACTAAATGCACTTCATCCCAAGTCACTCAGAAATGGGTATAGATTCCAAACAGGTAGCATCCAACTGAGCCTGGGCAATTTAGCAACTGCCTCTGAAATTCCAATCAATGTCTGTACTTTATGATATCTGATATTGCACGTTGGTTTCAGCTCTCATTTAAATACTTTTATTTTGTTTGTGGGGTTTTTTTTTTTCAACAGAAGAGGAGCTAGCAACTCCACCGTTAGATGGCATCATTCTTCCTGGAGTGACGAGGCAGAGCATCTTGGAGCTGGCACACGAGTGGGTGGGTGTTTGCCTTATCCCTCAATCGTAGCAGTTTTAACAACTGTGAGATACACTGTTGTAAGAATACCTTATTTATCGCATTCAAGTAATGTCTTGCAATTCCATTTCATCCAATAACTCCTTTAAACTAAATAGGAATGGGAGGAGCATATTAAAATTAAAGCATGTTGGCCAAACCACCAGCATTTGTTCCCTGGAGCCACATACAACCTGTTTAACTACTTCCCAATTAGTATTTCCACATAAAAATCTTCATGAACTTTGTCCGGGTTGCCAGGCTCCATGCCCCACTAATACAATTGACTTAAAGTAAGGAAATGAGCAATTGTCATTTATCACCCCATACTCCACTCCAGAGGCAGCCTTTGGCTATTGGGGCCCTAGGTGAAGGCCCATTGTGGGGCCCCCCAGAGGCCCACGGGAGCCCCCCTCTGTGGACCCACTCCCTTCACCCCCAGTCTCCCATCACCACCCTGGCCCCCTAAGCTCAGCTCCTCCTCCTGCTGCTGACCAAGGCAGATGCGGCTTTTGTGGTAGGTGACGGGACCCCTTATTGCTTGGGGCCCTTGGCGTCCGCCTGCTTTGCCTACTCCAAAAGCCACCTCTGCTCAACTCCTCAGCTCCTTGTTCCACTACCCACAGCCCATGGGTCTCCACCTTCATTCTGAGCAACCAGGGTACAGCCTCAAGTCCAGCTGTAGGCAAAATGCAGATTTTAAATCTGTACTTTCTACCTCAATATTACTACCAAATTTTTAAAAATTGCTAATGTGACTTTGTCCTGGTTTTGAAGTGCTCCCCATGGGGCTGTGGAGTCGAAGAAGTGCCAGAGGAGCCACTTGATCACCAGTACCTTGTTGCAGAGACATTAGACTACACCCCTGTAGGCTTACATAGCCAGCTCTCTTTTCTCCCCTTCATAGACCTATTCCTGTCATTTACCTGAAGCCCTACTATCTGTCTGCATATTCCTCCACATTCCCCCTCACCCCGAGACAACCCCCATGTTTTCTGATGTTCAGATCATGAAAGATGAATGCCATAGGTATGTGCAGAGCACAGGGGCTGAATTGCAGATGGATCTGATAGATAAATGAAGTTTTCACACAAAAGAAATTAAAACACTTTAAGAAATCTTTTCTATTTTTGTCCTCCATTGAAAAAATTTTCCCCAGTCAGGAAGAGAAAGATACTGAGGTTTTCTAGTACCTGTGCAGGGTAATATGTGGCCCATAATCATGTCTACATGCAGTATAAAAGACTTCTCCCGCTACTGAGATATAACTAACTTTTGCATAGAACATGGAGCTGCATGCAGGCAGGGTAGGGACTGAAGAAGTGTGTTCCTCTAGCTGGAATCATAGATGGAATTTTTGGTGAGCAGAATGTCCTTAGCTATCGTTGGCTTTGACTAAAACTCTTGCATACAAGCTCTCATGGATAAAGTGTTGTAAGCTCGGCAGCAATCAAAAGCAGACAGGTTCTCTGTGTTACATCTCATCAGAGAGCTCTGCTCCGGCTGCACAGTGTTCCTGAACGTCATGCTGAGGCTCAGTACCAAATTATAGGGAAAAGGGCCAACTAGTGAATTGCCAACATCGCATCTTACAGAGGGTGGATTTTCCTTAGAGGTCAGTCATCTAAGTATTGACCAGGCCATACCTTGCTTTGCTTTATGGAAACTGAAAATTGACTGACTGCAATTGAGTTTGTTAAAGATGCCATCTTTATAATACAGTGACAGGTGTCTAATGTAAGGAAAGTACTATACCTTTTACAAAGGTTTGCTCTGGTTTTGTTGTTCTGATTTTTGGTGTAGGGGGAATTTAAAGTGTCTGAGAGGTACATCACCATGAGTGATCTGACAACTGCTTTGGAGGAAAACAGAGTGAAGGAGATGTTTGGTGCTGGGACAGCTTGTGTCGTATGCCCTATTTCTAAAATATTATACCAAGGCAAGGTAAGAGAAGTATTTGTGTTTATTTTCAATTTTCCATATAATTACAGCTGAGCATTATCTGAGGTTCATGGGAGAATTATCTGTATAGTGTGCCCTAACTTCTTCTCAAGTGACTGAGTGCTAGTTGGGGAAATGTTTGATTTTTTTTTTTTTTTTCCCCAAAATTCCCCCTTCTTCTCTTTTTGTTTTTAATTTGAAATTTCAAAATTTCATGTTTTTGACCAGCTCTATAATTGGTTGAAAAAGAGGAGACATTTTTATTTTAAATTTTATGTTAAAAATGTCATTTATACAAAAAATCAAAATGTGAAATTTCATCAAATTTTGCAATTGGAAGTATTTCAGCCAGTGCTATGATGTGATTGTGATGTGATCTATGGTCAGGTATTTTCTTACTAGGGAGGCTGACAGCCAGTCATAGTTCCTCAATTCTATTCCGCCCATTTCCAGCATAAATTAAAATTGCAGAGGAGCGAATTTAAGTTCTTCCATCAACAGAAACAGGTCATACTGAGCACATGACTTTGCTCCACCTTGACCACCCCTCTTCCATCCTCTAATATGTCTCCTTCTTAACCCATCTCATTCCTGACATGATCCTTCCCCTTATACCAGGCAGCATAGCTCTGATAGAGAGGGCACACGTGGGAGAGCTAGTATGGCAGATGGTATAATTGCATCTGTCTGCTGTACACCAGCTGGGAAATTCCTCCTGAACATGGGGAATTTTGTAGAGCATTTCTCTGGCCTGTTTAAGGTCATTTTATGCTGCTTACATTGCACAAAATGAATTTAGCAAACAGATTAATCCAGCCCAGGAGGTATATAGCTATATTTCTTTGTGAAGATACATAATAAAATAACAAGTGTTGAAAATGATGCTTCTAAAGGATGAACTATATCTATTAATATGACTATGCTTTTGAGATACGAAAGGGAAACGTTAAGATGTTGACTATTGAAAAATATGGTAAATGTATTTGTTTTAACACCATATACTATGTAGGCAGTACATAGAATGGGCTTCTTAGAGCTGACTGTCATCCTTATTGATTGAGCAAGAAGGCAAGTGTGGTGTAGTGATTAGACCGTGGCTGGACTCCTGCTGCAGCTAGATTCTGTTCCTAGCTCTATTGCCACTCCCTGGGCCAAATCACTGAGAAAGGACCTAAACCAATTCTCATTAGGATCAATAGAAGTAGTATAGTTGACATCAAGGGCAGCTGGTCTTTGACCTTTCTGTGTCACCTATAAAATGGGTATTAATGATCCTTTCCCAGCTGATGGAAGTGTTGTGAGATTTAATTAATGTTTGTGAAATGCTCTGAGATCCTAAAGGCATTTATATATGTATGTAGTTCTTGATATTGTTATCGGATATTTTGTGATGAGCTTCTAGGAATTATTCTCATTTTAATTCCATCCTAGAATTTGCACATTCCAACTATGGAGAATGGACCTCAGTTAGCGACCCGCTTCCTGAATCAGCTGACTGATATCCAAGTAAGGGGTTCTCTTCTTTGATATGATAATATAGTGAAAGGGTGAAATAGAATGCATGAATGAATGAATGGTTTTTCAATTTAAGACTCCAAGAATCAAAATATAGACATTCCCATCTGTCCTGGTATTGAAACACTTGTAGATTATCAGTGGCAAAGTATGGTGCAGGAAAATATTTACCCTATATATCACTAAGGGAAGCTCTTTTCGTTCTTAAAACTTGCCCTCCTTTCATCTTGGAACAGAATGATTGTAATACAGGTGTGACATACAGGAGTGCTGATAAAAGACTGGTGCATACATCCTCATCACATGATATGGGCCAGGATTATAAAATATTATACCCTGTCACTATCCACAAACTCCAGTGGTAGCTGTTTCACCTTCTCTTTTAAAAAAAAAAAAAAAAAAAAAAAAAAAAGTCAGATAAAATCTAAAACCAACTTCCATAAAATAGAACAGCCAATTAATTTTAGAAAAAACACAAAGAGATATATCTTGGACGATGGCCATGGTATTGGCCATTGGCCAGTAACTGCTATCTCAGAGGCTCAATGTCTTTCTGATCATGCAGCTGCTACTTGTTCTCAAAACAGTTCCCCCTCTAGTAGCCTATTGAATATTAAGATGCATCCACTATTTGGCACTTGTATTTGCTCTCAGTATCTGGACAGGCATGTTTTATTTCTGTTAGTGCACAAAGACCGTCAATAATATTCTGAACATCATCAAGAAGCTGAGAACCAGTGTTCTCCTTGGTTTATATAGATGCCTTCTCTGAGAAAGTGGTGAATGATATATGACCGCAGTATGGATTGAACAGCTGTTACCTTGGCAGTCGCTTTGTTTGAGATCTAATATTCTCTTCCGTTTACTATGGCTGTAACTCCTGGGTATTCTTTTCTTAGTATTTCTTCTGATCTAGGTTGATCTTTTTATTTTCTAACTACTTCAGAGTTAATGGTCTGTGGTTCAAGAAGCCCATTAGATGTTGCCACTAAGCTTTATATCCTCCTGCCTGTGAGCTGCTGAACTGTTGATCCTAATAAAACATTTGTGATGTGTTGCAATATTGCAACACATCCTAAATATGGATGCCTTGAATCTATCAGGTATTTATTTATCTATCAGGTTCTCTTTTACTGACTACTCTGCTACTTTATAGCAAGGGCTTGACATGGTGTGCCTGAAATAATATAGCCATCCAAAAAATTATCAGATTGAGTCACTCATGAATTGTGGCCCTTTATCTCCTATCAACTCACCTGAAATCCCATGAAATTTACCATACGATATTCAATGGGTTGTACAACAGAGTAGTTTAAAAATAAAATAAAATGAATAGCACTTCCACTAATCCTTCATTGATTAATTCAAGTAATGTACACCAGCGTTGGATCAGGGTCAGTCAGGCATCTCAGGGTGCTTCAGTAGTTCTTTTGGGTTCCTGCTCCTGTATACATTGCAGGTTTCACATCTGGATACTACTGTACGGATTCAAGCCTAGCTGCCCTTCATCACCCTGCTAACACAAAAGCAGCTAGAAAGTTGTTAGACTAATGCCAAGCAAGATTTCGCACTGTGGCCGAATCCTCAACTGGCATAGCTCCACCATTTTGGGTCCTAGGCCTGCCTCCAATTGCCTCATGGATGTCATCCAGCAAGTCAAAGTATAGTTTGATCACAACAGCAGCATAACAAGACAAAAAGGGCTTTTAACACCACAAACAGCCTATGTGCATCTTATCAAGCTTAGGGGAGGCTTAGCTTTTCCAGAAACCCCACTCCTGGGACTTGGAGTTTGCACACCTGCAGTCTCGGCATCCCTGCCGTCAGAGCTTTAGGGGCTCAGGGTTTTATTCATTCCAAAATTTTGTTTCAGTTTCCTGCCCAAATTTCCTTCCTCCTGTGCCACAGCAAAGGTATCAAACCCAGCATGGTCAGAGGTAAACTTCAAAAGGAATGACACCTGCTTTGTCCCATTAAGTATGGGTGGCTATCAGATTTCTCCACTTTCCTGCTTACCTACAAACTAACCCATGTTTAAAAGCAACCCTTTATTAATCATATAGCAAACACAATAATAATCAGAATGGCAGATGAAACACATGATACTAATAAAATATCTTAGGCAGCTCCCAAGTTCTTCACAAAGTCATTTCTATTCTAATTCCCCACCTCCCCTTGTAATTTCACTTGAATACAGTTTTGTTTGTTCTGCGTGTTGCTGTGCTCTGCTAAGCAGCTTCCATATTCCACCATGGAAGTGTGGAGCATTGCAGTGCTAAGATGAAACAATTCCCAAATATTTGTATTAAACATGTAAAGGCTTGTGTATCCTTCCACAGAAAGATGCTATATGAATTAGGCCCCATTTGTCATAGTGGTCTCTATATCAGGAGCTGGACTGAGACTACTGACTCATTTGGTGTAGGCCAACTGACAGTGATCAGATGGGAAGAATTTCCAGTCCCAGAGATGAGCCCTGCATTGGACCCAGTAACCTAGAGGTGAATCATTCCGTATCCAATTACTAATCGCCTCTGCCATCCAGTTCCCTCATATGCAATACGTGCTAGTTAAACACTTTCAGATTTTTGGTTATTTTATATCCAGATCTGTTTTCCTGCCACTTGCTGTTCTTTTGTAATCCACAATCCTCCTTGTGCAACAGGATTTACTTGGATTTGAACAGCTGTTCAGTGGGAATTAGAGCTAGAATGACAAATTAGAACTTTGTGGAAAGAACTGATTACATTTCTCATGGCAATAGCGAGAGGCAGAGGGAACACTGCAAAATACATTTACATTTGTGTCACTAAAAGGAAATTGTGATTACTAAGGGTCAACAGAGATTTTTAGATGAAATAATTTACTCTCTGTATAGCACTGATGTGGTTATGAATGAATCAATCACAGAATAGCATGTTCGGTAACAGCTTGAGTCAGAGGATTTAAAGATGATGTTTTCTCTGGGAATTGCACTGTCTCTGAAATGCCAATCAATGCTGGCAATTTGCTTTCTCCCTAAATAAAAAGCCCCAAATGTTTTGGCTGATATGACCAGTGGTTCCAAATATTGTAGATTATTTATGGCTCTCCTCATGATAAATTTTGCAGCTCTACGTTTCTTGGTTCTCGATAGGGCTGTTCAGGACAGGACTGAAGTCTGAGTAAGGTGGTTCTTATGAACAGAAGCAAGCTGTACAGGAAGTCTCACAAAAGAGCCTGCTTTCACGAGATTTCCCTATTTTGCATGTTCAGGAAGTTCAGATAAATTCTCAAGGTTTTGAGGCTCATTCAGTTATTCAAGAGGTGAATTAGCAGCAGTAATTAACTTAATGAGAAGAGTAAACATCAGCATAAAGAACTCACCTCTTGTAATGGAAAATGCTGGTGCAGCCTCTGCTCTGTACAGCTTGTGTGAAGGGAGACAGGAGCCTTTATGGTGTCTCATTGCCCAGTTGTGTGAGCCAGGTCAATTTCTAATGGAAATCACAGGAGCTTCACAGGTGCTGTGACCTATACCAGCTGCCTTGGACCCCTCCTCCCACCTCCCAAAGGGGCTGTTCCAAGAATAAGGGATCAGCAGGGCTAGAGCCACCTCCCTTTTCTCCAGTCATTTGCAATCCAGGGATTGTTCCATGCTGGGGGAATCCTACACATACTGGATAAACTGGCTTTGTGGATGCTTTGTATGAAGCA
The DNA here is from genome assembly GCA_007922175.1 of Pelusios castaneus. NCBI lineage: Eukaryota > Metazoa > Chordata > Testudines > Pelomedusidae > Pelusios > Pelusios castaneus. The sequence goes on from ML685821.1 coordinate 4,240,505, forward strand.
TTGTAATGAGGATGGCACTCGCCTCTCGCGAGTGCCCCTCCATCCCAGACAATGGCTTCTTCGGCAGATCTTTAGTGACTCAGCCCTCTGGCCAAGTCATACACACTGTCAGTAGATGGAATAAACAAACTGCTTCCAGTGATAGCATCTTTACCTCCCACAAAGGCTTCTTCCCAGGAGACACTACCTTCTGTAACAGTTCAGCAAGGGCCCATCACAGTATCCTCAGTTGGGCTGTTCTTTTCAGCAGCTCTCCCTGGGTTCAGTCTTGTCCTCACTGAGCTGTCCATGGGCCTGCTGCTCTTCCAACCAACCAGGAACATGATCATCTCCCTTCCAACTCTAGATAGCAACTAACTACTTAGTCTCTGCTGCTTCATTTTATATGGCCTTTCTGGCCCCTGCTTGGCTGCTCCTGCAGCCCTTCTGGTTGAGTGCTTTCCCTGCATCCACTCTAGGCTACTTGGAGGACTTCTACTGTGCTCTTTTTTTGGGTGGAGTGAGGCAGAGCCAAGAGGCTTCCAGCAGAGGGCCTCTGGACCTAGTCCATCCCATAACACTCACCATGGTGGAGACAAGGAACTGGCCTGCAAATGTCATGAATGGAACTCTGTTTTCCAAGCCAGTATAATACATTCCATCAGCTTCACTACAAACCTGTGTCCAGTGATAGCAGAATTAGAAAAAAGGAGAAGAAATATCCCCAAGATTGTTAGAAGGCATTGTGGTGTGTTGTTGTAAAGATAGCTGTTCAGTCACCAGCCTTCGAAGACACACTTCCAAATGCCATTTCTTCAAGTGAACACAACAAGTTAAGATCTTTTTCTCCTCTTGAGAATTCAATTTTTAGACTGCTCTTCTTCCCTAAAGTTTCTCTCACATGGGCTCCATGTGTTCACACCTATTTCAATGTGATCACTGGACCATTAGAGAGGTATATGCTGCAGTGCCTTCCATATGCAGATGACACTTAGTTCTCTATTATCATCTTAGTCTGACCTACAGGTGAAGTCTAGAGCTGGTCTGATGCCAAGGCACCGGGCTGAGATTCAGGAGATATGGCTTCCATTCTTGGTCTGCCACAGTTTTCTGTGGGACTTTGCGCAAGTTATTTCATTACTGTACCTCCTCTCCTATCTGTAAAACAAGGCTACTACTTCCCTTGTTTGTCTATGTATTTAGACCGTAGACTCCTTATGGCAAGGGCTGTCTCATCCAATGAATACATACGGCATGGAGCACAATGGGGCTCTGATTTCAAGGTTTCTAAGTGCTACTGTAACAAGTAATAGTTGAATTGATGTGTCTGATAGCTGAGATTAGACTTTATCTCCACCTGTCCACTTAGCCACAATCCCACATTATTTAGTGATTTCCTTTTTCTCTATTTTTATCACTGTTTCTCTCACTGTAACTGGGGTACGCTTGACCTGCTAGTCAAAAGCGAGAGTCCTTGCCTTCCAAGGGAAACAAAAGTCCAAACCCAAAACAATCTACTGCCCTCTTGAACTCCAGTAGTCTTATTCCTGGCCCTTCCCAGGCCTAATTTATATAGCTATAGTCCTTGCTCCACCCAGGTCTGCCCTGATCTTCCTCACTATTGATGTAGAAATTGAAAGAGAGCTTAGCTCCACCCTCTCTGGACAGTCACAAATAGCCCTTACAGGTCACCTTAGGCTCTGAACAGTTTCTAATCTCATTGTAGCAGAGAGTTTCCGTGAACATTCTCAGGAGGATCCAGTCCTCCATCTATTACTAACCTATGTCCACATATAATTTATGTAAATGAATGATTCCATTTCTGATTTTAATACGTGCTAGAGAGCCTTAAAACTGAGTATCTTGAGATTACGATCAAGGGTATGTCTAAATTGATGGACAGCCCTATTCTGCGGGATCAACTGAGCGCCAGTGGAGACCTGCTCAATCAATATGGAAGTTGAAGGCATTAATCCACCCCACAAAAAGATTAACACCAGCTTGATGAGAGGGCACTTCCCATTGACACAGCATTGTTGGGATGCCACGTTTCATAGAAGCTAGGAAGTCGATGGGAAATACTCCAACTATCCTACATAGCTTGTGCATTTCCCATTGATTGCTGCTGAATTTTGCCAGTGATGTAGGCCAAGCCCAAATGTAGTGTCACTTTAACAGCTAACCCTCCTCTGCCATGGATCCTTTCCATCCCTGCCTTCTGGAATCCTATTTATCACATCTACATTAGATCCATTTTATTTGGTTTACTGTGTTGGTTAACATCTTCTCTAATTTTACTTGGTGGTGTTTGCGGTTGGATTGATTTGAGGTTTAATAAAAAAGATGTAATAAAAAGCTACCTTTTTAAAAAGTGGAAGAATAGACACATTTGGATACAGGGGCATAAGCTGGGACTCCACGGGTGAGCAAGTTAGTGAAATGACCACAAGCAATAGTTGCGGATCTTTAACACAGGTTGTATTAAATGTATGGACACCTCCATCAAAGCAGGACTGGTCTGCTTTATATCGCCTCATAGGAGAGTATTTTCACCTCTTCATGGCCTGTCAAACTGCCCTCAGCTTTTTCTAAAAACAGAAATTGTAGCTAAAGCAGAAAACCAGAAATAAGCCTGTGTTTTTGGGGTAGCAATGGCCATGAAAAGGAGCCTCCAAGTGGATTTGAGTTATAGGTACCCCTAACTCCAGGTCCCTTCACCCTTCCAGAGTGGTGGGAAAGGGCCTTTGAGTGAATGGGAATCAGGTCCTGGCAAAGTTTTGTTGGTGCAGAGTTACCTTTATTCCCTGAAATATGTTCTTTGCTTTTGTTTCAGTACGGAAGAGAAGACAGCGAGTGGACCCTCTTGGTGTCCTGAATGCAGAGTGGAGGGGTTGTTCCGTACTCAACGCGACAGGCCAAACCGTTACAACCAGAACAATCACCAATTTTCTGTAGCTGCCTGTTTAGAGCTATGTGTAGGGTAGTCAGAATTATCCCTTTCCTTCCCAGGGTGATCGTTTCCACATGCCAGGGAATGTGAACACAATCATTATGATTTCTACTGTAGTCTTGCTAGTAGAAGCCTATCTTCTTATTAGAGGTGCTAGATGTAAGCAATAGAACTGTCCTAATTGTTTTCTTGGTGCCTCCTTGTGTCTTATGTACAGTCCAAAAATTTGTCAAGTACTCTTCAACTGTTCCTCAGTGTAAGCCAGCATGTTTTTCCTACTGCCACTACACCACCACTATCGGAGCAGATTGCCACATAACAAAAGATGCTCATTACTTAAGGGAACAGTTACTGTCCCTTAGTCCTATTTCATGTGCATCATCAGACAATGGATTATTTTTTTCCTGTTGCTCTGCTTGTGCTGGAGGTTTCTCTCTGCATTCCCAGAGCACTGAGAAGCCCCTATTTTTTATTTTGCCAAATCATACAGTCACTTTTTAGGCCCCGGGTCATAACAAGCAAGCCTTTGGAATGAGGATGAATTGATGGGAAATCCCTCCAGAGCCCAGCAACACCTCTCCGAACTCAGCTTAGATGAATCGGCAAAGTGATCTTTCCCCACCAAAAGCTTTACAGTGCTCCCAGCCCTTGCTGGCCCACCTGTTCATTAATATGATCTTTCTGAATTCTGAAGAGCCCATGGCTTTCCTGTATGGGTTCACCTACATCTTCCCCTACTTGGCAGTGGAAAAGTGCCCAATGCAGGAGAAGAGAGGGATTTCATTTATCCCTTGTCATTATGCACCACCATGTCCTCTGCTTTAAATCTAACCCCTTTAAATACCATTAAAATCATGGTACACTCTTTTGTTGCCATTTGGAGGTAGATACAGAGCTTTTAGCTCACAGTGAGGGAAATTAATAACTTTTGTAAATTGTCTTAAATATCCTTAAATATAAAAATCCTTAAAAATGCTACCATCCATATAAACTTTCTCATCTGTGTGCACACTTTTCTCAATCACTTTTAAGAGGTCTCTTGATGAAAAAGTACTACAGTATTCTGTAACAATACTACAAAATGCTAGGGGTCTGACTCTTCTGTTACTTTTAATTAAAATGAATGCAACTTCATAGAGGTCAGTGGAGTTACACTTGCATAAAATTAGTTTGACAAAACTTAGCATCAGATCCTGTATTTTACAGGAGCCATACAGCAGTATTTTGGAAACTAATTATTTTTTAATAACGAGGGAAGGAGCTTCTCTCCCACATGTCCTATGAGACCCCACCTATAATTAGGTTATTAGTGATCAGAGCCATGAGTTTCTGCTGGTCCCTTGAGTGGTGTGTTGGACAGATTTCACTGCAGTCTAATCTGATATCTTACTGAAGAACAGTTGAAGGTTACCAGTGACAAATATTCAGAGTAAGTGGTCGGAAAGTGTTCTATTTAGAAATATATCTTCCAGCACAAAATACTGTTTCATTTACGGTAGCAGTAGTAGTGTGTATCTCTTCTACTCACAATTTGGATCTGTACTGTGCTCTGGTCTCTGTTCAGTTTCTTGCAATGTATTATAGACCACTGGTAATTAATGTATTTATTTTTATTCATCTACTGGAAAAATTAATACAGGGGATACATCAAGGTATGCTGTGGGGTAGAGGAGTTTTTCCAGCAAGGCATGTACCATAACTGAAGAGTGCCTTTGACTACAGTGTGTTGTATGGAGGTCATACAAGATTATGTAATGAGTGAGACTAAATGGCTTTCTACTACTGAACTGTAACCTATTCCCTCATGTTTAGCTTAGTTAGTCATCTTTGCTGCAAAAGTCTAGGCATGACATTTTAACTGAGGTGCCTGGGAAATTGGATTGTGCCACACCCATGTTAATAGTATTAACAAGAGTTCCACATCAAATTCCCAATGAACAATCCTGACAGTAATCTACTTGCAAGTCAGAATGAAGAAATAAAGACCAGTTACAATGATTGATTTAGCATGGTTGACACCTTAAATAGGTGAGTGAAACTGTTCTTAAATCAGGCTACAATAATTTGAAGTGGGGCTGGACATTGGCCATCAATTGTTGTGGTCTACAATGATTCTTGGGAAGACCTGAGTTAGACCTCATGTATCATCTCTTCAACTCTTATACTGTTGGAGATCTCAAAAGTGCAAGGACTAAAGGAGAACAAAATTGGAAAATCCACAAAAATATGAGCTATTTCCAAAGGAAAAAGTGAAACCATGTAATATACTCCCAGTCAGCTAGTTTTACCCCTGTGAATTCTTGTGTTCCATCTTGGTAAATTCAAACAGCCTTGATTATTTTCATTCAGGCTCTAGGTGAATAGGTTCCAAGTTTCAATTGTTTTTATTTAGGATATAATGTTTATCAGGTCATAATAAGCCAGCAGAGTATTTTGATGTTCCATGACCCCTGTGGAAATACATAATCTGCATCTGTATTATTTTATCCTTTTATCACAAAATTCCAAGAAATAACATTTGTAAATAACAATGAGCCCTTGAGATATTGTGTTCTCATTATTTTTAGCCCAGAAATTTTAGGAAGAAACTGTGCTATCCCTTGAGCTGACAGATTGTAAAAGAACATCTGCACATCTCTTTTCCATGTGCACTATTTGTTTAATTGTAGCAGATTAGCATAGAAAGGGTCCAGTACATCATAACTAGGCAATTATCTATTCTTCATCACTTAGTTATGGTTACACTAATTGATCATTTAAGACATAAGATGGTCTAACATTAGGAACATTTGAGGCTGTTCAAAAAAGATCAAAATAATTGTGTGATATTTGCATAATTGGCTGCAATTATTTAATGTGTAATTGGGTTGATCAAATGAGATTCAGCCTCTTACATGTGTATGCTTTACAAACAGTGGTACTCTAAAATGATGAACTATAATTTTTGCAAGGTTTTTCTTTCCCCACTTCATTCTTTGATTATTATTTTCAGCATTGAGCATGTTCCTGATTTTCAGTTCAGTTTCAGCTATTCATCGGTTAGAAAGAAGTCTTTAAAATGAGATACCATGTCAGAGGTCCACAAAAATTAGTGTTTCCTAGAAACTTTGATGATGCAGGAATTGTGGAATTAACAGCTGTCACTGCTTTGCCAGATTCATAATAGCAATTCAGGGCAAATTAACCTAGCATTTACCATGATTTTATTCTGGTGAGAGCTCTGGCAAAGGATAGTCAGAGTCAAAAGTACCATCAAGAGGAGATTGTGGCAGCACAAAGCAAATGTGTTCCTTTCAGCAAAGGCAAAAAAAAAAAAAAAAAAGGTGCTGGCCAGGAATGTCACTGGATATTCTGACTCCATATAATCTTCATCGTTGTTCACCAGAATGATTCCCCTAAAACTCAGCCATAAAATAAGTCTGTCCACCTCCTGAGGTACTGCAGTAGTAATACCACCTGCCTTCTTTCTGGATGAATTACCATTCGGGTGCTGGGAGATATAATTGACCCTTCCTTACCTAAGTGCTGGTGATTCTTTTGCCCTTATTTTATATTACACCTGGAAAATGGTAATCTGAAAAATCGGGTATTTGAAAGGTAAAGGTGTGTAGTATGTGCTGGTGAGAATGAACACACAAGAGGCTGCAACTACACTTCACATTAGGGGTGTGATTCTGAGCTACAGGAGACCTACCTGCGCTAGCTCTGATAGTGCGAACATGTTAAAAACAGAATGTAGCCATGATACTGTGAGCAGCAGGAGGGGCTAGCCATCTGAGTAAAAGTGTAACGTCTCAGAAGTTATCATCCACAGGGCAGCTAGCTCCTTGAACTGTCACAGCTACACTTCCATTTTTTGCCTGCTAGCTCAATCAGAATTAGTGTGAGTCTGTCTCTTTGAGCTGGAAGTTGCACATTCAGCTTGAAACGTAGACATATCCATAATATGTGAACAATCCCAAGCACCAGCAGTGGGAGGCAGAAGGGGTGAGAGTTGAGAGAGATTTCATAGACCCATCACCAGTGGGAAATGAGAGAAGGAGCTCTTGTCCAGTGATATCTATAGATCAACGACTGTGCTTCAGTATGAGACAATGCAATGTCATAGACCAAATGTTGCTGTGCAAAATCCACAAAAATATGAGCTATTTCCAAAGGAAAAAGTGAAACCATATAATATACTCCCAGTCAGCTAGTTTTACCCCGTGAATTCTTTTGTTTCATCTTGGTAAATTCAAACAGCCTTGATTATTTTCATTCAGGCTCTGGGTGAATAGGTTCCAAATTTCAATTCTTTTTATTTAGGATAAAATGTTTATCAGGTCATAATAAGCCAGCAGAGTATTTTGGTCTTCCATGACCCTATAGTCTGCATCTGTATTATTTTATCCTTTTATCACAGAATTCCAAGAAATAACATCAGAGCACGGCATAGTGATTAATCTTCCAGGCCTTGCACAGACTCCTTTCACCCTGCACATGGTTCATGAAGAGAGTAGATGGGCCCAGTAGGGAGAAAAAATGCAGCACACAGGTGGGTGCACTTGTATCACAGGGTAAGTCTACACTGCAATAAAAAAAAATACAGCAGCAAGTCTCAGAATTGGCGTCAGCTGACTTGGGCTCATGCTCTGGGGCTAAAAATAGCAGTGCAGATGTTTGGGCTCAGTCTGTCCTTTCACATCCTTGAATGCAAAGATTAAACCATCTTAGTCCTGCCAGCTATTGCCTCTCTTAAAGACACTGGCCAACAAAGTGGATCACCCTTGGAACCAGGGGGATGAATGATCCTCACCCAGGAGTCTAATTCGGAAAGTGCATATTGGCATCATCCTCTAACCAACAGCTCTTTGGTAATCCAGAAATTGAGTGATGTGTTTCCAGACAGCAAGCACTGTACATAAATGCAAAATATTATTATAATTATTACTTCTTGTACATGGCTCATAGGATTCAATTCAGCCTTTAGCCAAATATGTACAAATCTAATTCACGTCAAGAAATCTGTTAAAGCAGGCAGCACAGATAGATGCCAGGTGCAGATCCAACATTTGAAGTGTCACTTCTGGTTTGTTGCAACAACCTAATTATACAGAGCACACAGTTTTTATACTATGTGCCTAAGTTTTAAGGTTTTCTTTAATAGGACCATAATCCTCTAAAATGCATAGCTCAGTTCCAAATTTAAAATTGCACGTGGCACACATTACAGTACTTGACAAGACCACTATTCACTGATCAGAGGTAAAATTAACTTTTACATTTGTCAAAATAAAATCGAGCATGTCGGAACAACTTCATTCATCCTGCTTCTAAACCACTATGTATTAAAAGTCCTTCCTCTCCCATTTTAGAGCTATGCCATACAATATAAAATTCATACAATCCTGTGGGATCCATCCTGCTAAGGTGCGGAGTGCTCGACTTCAACAAGTACCAGTTGAGCATTATTAGAGTGCTGCATTTTAACAAACGTTACCTATTTATACAGTAATACCTTTTGTCATCAAGCTCAAGATTCTACAAAAAATAATTGATATTTACTAAAATGCCTCCCCCTCATGGTAGGAAAATGTTCCTTCTTGCTTAATTTATGTAGTTGGATTGCTATTCACAATGGAGAAAGAGGATACTGGCATTGCATTGGTAAAGAAACAGTGGTATTAGAATCCTCCTACCTATTCCATTGTGAAACACGGTGGCTATTAGCATGGATTCCACTATATTTTCTCTGACTAAAATGGAAGAATCTGAGAATCATATAGGTGTCCCCAGCTCCACAGATTGAGACTTGATTCTCCATGGACCTGCACCTTGTGCAATCATTTACAGCAGTGTAAAGTAGTGTAAAAATGCTATCAAATCAGACTAGACACACCCTTGGTCTGTAGCACAATTTCAAAGCTCACTTCTCAAATACAAAAAAAAATCTGTCTCCATGGACTAAAGTAATGATGCCAGCATCCTACTGGCAACAGTCATATTTATAGACCCTCGTGACGCTCCTTTAATCTGAAGGAAGACCAGTGCTGAAATAAATCTTCCCTTCCCCGCCCCCACCCCCCCAAAGGATAGAAATATTCCATAGAGAGAGACTAGAAGGAATCAATGTTTTGGGGGGATATATTTATTTTGGGTTTGCTCATTTAAAAGATTGTGATCTTAAAAACCAGACACAATTATTCACTTTTTAACTGAATTATTAAGGCCAAGATCTTAAAAATTGGACCCTAACAGTCAATGGGAACTGGTGGGTGCTAAGGACTTAGGAAAATGTGCTCATTTTTCCAGGAGCCCCAGTAATGATTTAGATTTTGGAAGTTTTTTGCCTAAATGTTTAGAATTGCTGGCTGGGTGAGATTATTGTAAGAAAAGAGGTGGAGGCTTTGAAGAAGAAATTAACCATGATTTACAAATGACTTTACAATTTTCTACAATAATCCTTATGGGGGATCAATTATGTTGGTGACCAACTATGTCTGTGAAAACGTATTAGGTAAAACATGTTTTGATTCAACCATACCATAGTTGGTCGTCTTGGTACTTTTAACTGTGTTTTAGAACCTGACCCTGCCAAGTGCTTAGCTGTTGACTTAAGTGGGAGCTGATGTCACTCAGCAGTTATCAGGGGCACTTCCTGACCAGCAGGATCAGGCACCCTGAAAAGTTCATCAGAATTGGTGTAATTATAAAAATGATTGAGATAAGATTGGGATTTTGAATAATTTTCTGTACAGGACTATATATAAACATTTAGCTTACATTTTAATAAATACAAAAATTTAAAAATTGGTATAATTTCTTTTTAAAAAACTTCTAACAAACCCAAACCCATCCATAATATTTAAGAAGTGTCCAGAAGAAAAACATGCAACCAAGGAGTCCTGTGGCACTTTTAAAGACTAACAAATTTATTTATCGCATGAGCTTTTGTGGGGGAGAAACCCACTTCGTCCGACACTTTGAAGATGGGGAACTTACAGAATGGGAGGAAAATAAACGCAGGGAAGTGTAAGTCATAGGATCAGGTCAGGCTGTAACAGCAAATCAGAGCTGCTGTTAAGATTCAAACACTGGGGAACAACATATAGAGGAAGGTAAGGTCAAATCACCCATTACAATGAGAAAAATATCTGTAGTACTTGTTTAACTCTGAGGAAACAGAATCAAATTCCAATTCTGTAGTTTCTCTTTGAAGCTGTGATTTGTTATTCGTTTGAGCAGAGCTATTAAGTCATCAATGGCGTGAGAAGGGAGATTGGCTTGTTCCCCTATTAGTTTTTGAATGTTGTAATTTCTGATGTCAGACTTGTGTTCATTTATTCTTTTGTGTAGAGACTGTCCTGTTTGTCTAGCATATAAGGTGGGGGGGAGGGGGCATTTCCTGGCACATGATGCCATAAATCACATTGGTGGACGAGCAGGTGAATGAGCCCTTCCTTGATAGAGTATCTGGCTTCATTCGGTCCTATGATGGTGTATTTTGTGAAAATATATGGGCAAGGTTGGCATCGTGGTTTGTTGAGGGATATGTGCCTGTTTTAATGTTTCTGTTGTTTAGTCTGTAGTTGCTGGTGAGTATCCATTTAAGGTTGGGGGGCTGTCTGTAGGCAAGGAGAGGTCTGTCTCCCAAGGCTTGAGAGAGTGAGGGATTGTCTTGTAGTATAGGCTGTAGATCCTTGATGATGTGCTGTAGAGGTCTGACTTGGGGGTTGTAGGTGATGACCAGTGGCCTTCTGTTGCTTTCTTTCTTGGGCCTCTCTTGTAGTAGTTGACTTTTGGGTACCCATCTGGCTCTGTCAATCTGTTTCTTCACTTCCACAGATGGATATTATAGTTTTAAGAATGCTTGATGGAGATCCTGAAGGTGTTTGTCTCTGTCTGAGGTATCAGAGCAAATGGGGTTATTGATTTACTGAATATCTACTCTACTATAACAACATAGCACTATAATACAGTGAGAGTAAAAACCATTTTAATTTTATTAATAGAAGTAGAAAATTAAGAGGTAGCGAACACAGGTGATAAGAGCCAGTGGTTACAAAGAAAATTATAAGATTCTTCTGCTAGGTTAAACTTTAACTTTAACAGGCTACAATCCTTTGTCTGAAACACTCTCTCACCTAAGTTCCAAAGGGATAGCCATTTTAGTCTAGATCAGCAAAATGAACAAGGAGTCTGGTGGCATGAGCTCATGTGATAAATAAATTTGTTAGTCTTTAAAATTGCCACCAGACTCCTTGTTTGTTTCTTTCACCTAAGCTTTCTCTGCAGAGCTTGCTGGTTTCAGTCGACCCTGGATCCAAAACATTCATAGAATCTTATGGTTGGAAGGGACCTCATGAGGTCATCTCGTCCAACCCCTTGCTAAAAGCAGGACCACTCCCACTAAATCATCCCAGCCAGGGTTTTGTCTAACCGGACCTTAAATATCTCCAAAGACGGAGATTCCACCACCTCCCTAGGTAACCCATTCCAATGCTTCACCACCCTCCTAGTGAGAGAGTTTTTCCTAATATCCAACCTCGATCTCCCCAGCTGCAACTTGAAACCATTGCTCCTTGTTCTGTCTTCTGTTGCTACTGAGAACAGCCTAGGTCCCTCCTTTTTGGAACACCCCTTCAAGTAGTTGAAGATTGCTATCAAATCCCCCTTCAGTCTTCTCTTCTGCAGACTAAATAAGCCTAGTTCCTTCAGTCTCTCCTCGTAAGTCATGTGCCCCAGCTTCCTAATCATTTGAGTTGCCCTCTGCTGGACTCTTTCTAATTTGTCCACATCCTTTCTGTAGTGGGGAGCACAAAACTGGACACTATTCCAGATGCGGCCTCCCCAGTGCCGAATAGAGAGGAATAATCACATCCCTCAGTCTACTGGCAACACTCCTACTGATGCAGCCCAATATGCCATTGGCCTTTTTGGAAACAAGAGCACACTGTTGACTCACATCCAGCTTCCCGTCCACCATAACCCCCAGATTCTTTTCTATAGTGCTACTACTCAGTCGATTGGTCCCCAGCCTGTAGCAGTACATGGGGTTTTTTCCATCCTAAGTGCAGGACTTGGCACTTGTCCTTGTTGAACCGCATGATATTTCTTATGGCCCAATGCTCCAATTTGTCTAGGTCTCCCTGAATCCTGCTCCTGCCCTCCAGCGTGTCTACCATTCCCCCCACCTTGGTGTCATCCACGAACTTACTGAGTATGCAATCTATCCCATCATCCAGATCCTAAATGAAAATGTTGAACAGAACTGGCCCCACACTCCACTCGTTACTGGTTGCCAACTAGACATTGAGCCATTTATTCCTACCCACTGAGCCCAATGATCTAGCTAGTTTTCTATTAACCTTACAGTCCATTCATCCAACCCATACTTCCTTAGCTTGCCAACAAGAATGCTCTGGGAAACTGTACCAAAAGCTTTGCTAAACTCAAGTTATATCACATTGACGACTATTCCCACATCCACAAATCCAGTCATCTCATCATAGAAGGCAATCACGTTGGTCAGGCACGCTTTGCCCTTGGTGAATCCATGCTGACTGTTCCTTATCACTCTGTTTTCTTCCAACTGTTTCAGAATAGATTCTTTGAGGACCTGCTCCATTATTTTTCCAGGGATTGAGGTGAGGCTGATTGGTCTGTAGTTCCCCAGATCCTCCTTTTTTCCTTTCTTGAAGATAGGTACTATATTTGCCTTTTTCCAATCCTCTGGGACCTCTCCTATTTGCCAAGAGTTTTTAAAGATAATGGTCAACGGCTCTAACATCACATCGACCAACTCCCTCAGCACCATTGGATGCAGTTCATCCGGCCCCATAGACTTGTGCACATCCAACTTCTCAAAGTTGTCCCTAATCTGACCTTCCATCGCCGAGGGCCGCTCTCCTTCTCTCCATTCTGTGTTACCCAGTGTAGTAGCCTGGGAGCTGGCCCTGCCTGCGAAGACTGAGGTAAAAAAAGCATTGAGTACTTCAGTCTTTTCCACATCATCCTCCACGAGGATACCTGCCCCATTCAGTAAGGGACCTAAATCATCCCTGATCCTCTTCTTGTTACTGACATACTTGTAGAACCCCTTCCAGTTATCCTTCATGTCCCTTACTTGCTGCAATGCTAATTGCCCTGTGGCCTTTCTGATTTTATCCCTGTAGGCCCGAGCCATATCTTTATACGCCTCCCTAGTCATCTGTCCAAGCTTCCACTTCTTGTAAGCTTCCCTTTTATGTTTCAGCTCACCACAGAGTTCTCTGCTAAGCCACGCTGGGCACCTTCCATATTTGCTGTTCTTTCTGCACATCGGAATGGTATCTTCCTGTGCCCTTAGCAGGGTTTCTTGAATCGCCCCACTTCACGACGGGTGTTCTTCAGTGAAATGGATAATACAGGAGTCTGTTTTCATTTATCTCACACCTCTTTGCACTCCTGGGACAAGACAACTCTCTGTGGTTCAAGTCTTTGTTGTCTTCCCATGTTGCCCTCACATCCTTGTGCAGATGTGGAATGAAAATGTAGCTCCTGTTGTGTTTGGCTTACAATGATTTTCAGTAAATACTAAGTGCTAGTGGGTGTTGCCAGGGTGAAGGATGTGAAGGGAAGATATGAACAGAACAGAACAGACACAGCAAGGGCAGTGACATTACAAGCTTCTTCTACAGTGCTCCACCACAGAACCTCAATCGTGTTCTGATGTCAGCACAGTATTTCTATGCTTATTCAGTCCTTAGCGCAGGACTGTTAACTAGTACCAATTGTTGGGGAAATGGTTTATATGAAGTGGACCACTGTGTGGGAAAGAACATCATCACATGTTTAAATTTATGAACATGCTTTCATGACTCAGATCCCAACAACCTGACCAAACCAGGAACACACTTCATATAGCTTACCAAACAGCAAAAAAATGGATAGGTGTTAGTCAAGCAAGTCATCTATGATGAATGGGTCCATAGTTTTTTTCAATGCATTGATCCCTCCAGCACCTACCAAACATTTCTATCGTCTAAGATGGCAATAGCTGGTTAGGGCTCGTGATAGGAGGAGAATTAGATAGTTGTTAACTATCACCATCCCTTCATTTAAGATGTTGCCAAGGAATTAATCTTTTCCCTCTCCATCCTTCCCCTCCCAGTAGGGTTGTCTGGATTGCTGTGGTATACATTGAATGGATATTGAAGAGTCTTTACAATGATGAGCAATAATAAGGGCTTTATCTGAAAGTATTTTAAAGCAGTTTCGTTAGAGTGGTGAGTTTGGGTCAATGAATGCCTCAGTCTAATTAGTTTCTGAATTGGTTTTTAATGTACTCTAGTAGTACTTGGAATTCCAGCATTTTAAGTGGGAGAAATTGTCAACTTAAACAGGGAGAAATAAACACCTCTGAAGAATCTCTGCTTTTATAAATGTTCAAGTTAACAGGCTATTTTACAAAGATCTGAGTATATAAAAGTATTAAGGAACAGATGTGTGGGAAAAAATATTGGATATAGTAAAGGAAACTCTACCTCATCCTTCTTTAAAAATTTTGTAGAAGCACAATTAAAGACTTCTAATGGCTTTGTTATATACAAACAATCTGGCATGAAAGAAACACTTTATATTTGTATGTCTAAACTTCCTGTTATCACTGTATTTTGCTGGCAATAGAAGCAGTCTATATTGTTTTGCTCATTGGATCTGTAATTATGCAATGTTTCTGTTTTCAATAAAGGAATTTAATGGACATGTCTTTGTAGTGTATTATGAAATCTACACTGTCAAGTACATCTAATATGGCATAATTACCCGTTTCTGTATAAAATTTAATCTTGAAAGCTGAATTTTAAAAGATATTTTAGCAAGTGTGTTGGGGGGATTATGGCCAAGGGGAACACACACACATGGTGATGAGAAGCTAATTGTGTGGTAAAAATCCTTACTTCCAACTCTGCCTTTAGTTACCATTTAAGGTCAAGGGGCATGACATCCAAGGACATAGGTGAATAATTGGGCCTGAAGAATATCAGACATGCAGCTTCCTAGCCAGACTTGGATAAAAGAGATGCTTATTTCATTAGAGTAAAAACTGTTGGGCAAATCAAGCCACTAAAGTGACTGCCTGCTAGCTGCATTGAAACAGCCCTTAACAGTATGTCTGAACTTTTCAGCAGTGATTGAATGTAGTCCTTATCAGGGTTTCTCAGGGAAGAACTCAAGGGAGTGAAGAAATCCAGAAGAGAACTTAATACTTTACAGGGCATTTCTGAGGATTAGGCACCTTGACCAATGTGAAGCACTTTGAAGATGGAAAGGACAGTAGAATGATTGGCATTAAAAGCTTGCCACTTACTATATCTAGTAGTTTGCATTACCAAAATGAGTTTCCCAATTTCCCATTCTCAGAACAGTGAATAAGTGCAGTTTCGTACTCTGGTGAGGTACACATCAGGGTTTCAATTGTGCCCTGAGTACACATATAAGTACTAAGTGGTGTTAGTTATTGCAAAGGGAATGACAAGCCTCCATGATGCCAGAATGAAACTTATTGTTATGTTCTGTCTTACGTTCTATGTTTCTAACCTCCCCCATTCTGTCAAAGTGAAGCAAGGGCTTTCTTAGTGTTTGTGTTCACGTTAGTCTGTGTTTTGCTAATACAACATTCAAAGCATGCTTATCCAAGTGGGGCCTTATACTGCAAGGTGCTGAGCACTCTCCGCCAAATGATGAACACTATCAATAGGCTCTTAGAGAGAGAGTGAAAAACTGCTTCTCGCTGCAAAATCTTGAGGATCCATGTATACTATTTGAATATTCTCAATGAATGAAAAAAGCTTTATTAGCCAAAGAGCTTATTTGCTCCTCTGAAAGAAGAATGATACAAATGGAAACCTTGTTCTTGTAGAGGATGGAAGTATATGCTTATAGTTTCCAAAACTGTATTTCTAAGGTACAGATTCCTATAAAACAGAGGTGGCAGACATGCCTGTTGATGAAAGACTGGTTAGTCAATGGGGAAGGAGAAAGGAAAAAATGTCTTTGCTATGTAGTTTTTCAGATAAGGAAAGAGGAAAAAAGGTTATGCCAGCGTTTCCAATAAATGCTGTCCAAATACGGATTGGAATTTAGTGCTTGGCATTATGTTGGCACAAACGTGGTTTTTTGACTTCGTGTTAGCTTTTTGTGTCCCCTTCTCTCCTGCTCAGTTATGGTCATACGCATCATTACACTCATTTCAGTGAAGTTGCTCTAGATTTACACCGTTATAACTAAAACCAGAATTTGGTCCAGTATCTCCTCATCTGTCTTCTATGCCTCATCAAAGAGATATTCCTGGCAGGCATTTCATGAGTTAGGCATTTGTTGATCTCTCTCTGCTCCAAGATGCTAGAATGAATTTCAGAACTCATATGGGAAAATCCTTATGGTGATACTTCTTTTGAACAATAAAGTACTATATACTTCTTCTATTTCACATTGGTCATAAGCCACCCCCCTCCCCAACATCACCAGTCTATTTAAATTCCTTTTAGTTGTGCAAGGAAGAAATTACCCAGTGCAATAACTGTAGTTATTTGAGATGTGTCCATCTGTGGGTGTGCCACTTCAGAAGACTTCCAAGCAGTATCCGCATGGGAAAGAAGAAGGAATTCAGTCCAGAATTGAAGACAGGACTGCATTACCATGTGCTGCATGTGACTTGGAAGCATGGTGTTTAGAAAATGTATGTACTAACAGCCATGTAATGATCCTACCCATCACAGATACTGAAATGCTTTTGAGTAATGCCATAGATGTTCATTGTGATCTGGTAGAATATACTATCAGATTTTGGATGGGGTGGAGGGTTAAGTGCAAGCTGCATTGTAACAAGCAACAGTACTCCCAAAGATGCACCTCAGCAGTCTCTGGGCAGAGATCATGACCACTCAGCTGTCTATGATGGAAACGAAGCATCTAGACAACTTCCCAAAATTGACTAATACTGTCCGGGTAGAAGGCCAATGCCTGTCTAACAATGAAAAGAAGTCTCTTGTTGAGACCTATGTGGGGGTTTTTTGGGGGTTTTTTTGGGGGGTGGGGGGGATGTAGATGAATGGATTGGTTAAGATGAAAATCCAATAGTACCTTAGGTAAGAATTTAGGGTGTGGGCCTAAAGAGACAGTGTACTTGAAGAAAACGATAAAATATGTGAGTCTCTGCTATCAATGCTGCAATTTCTCTGACTCTATGGCCCAACTGCTAGCTACTACAAAGACTGTCTTCATGGATAAGTGAAGAAAAGAACAAGTTGCCATTGGTTCAAATGGAAGTCTAGTGAGACATCATACAAGGTTCAGGTTCCAAGTCTGTGTGGGGTCCTAACTTGGAAGTAGAGGCTCCCTTTCTAAATCTTGAAGCGATAAGGTGAATAAATATAGAAATCCTTCTACTGGAGGATGAAAATCTTACATTGTAGTCAAGTAAACCTTAATAAAACTAATGGATAACCCAGGTTTCTTTAAATCCAACAGGCAATCCAGGATAGTTGAGAGTGACAAGAATGCAGACATGAGTCAATGGTGTTGACATTAATGGTCAAATCTCTTCTACTTCTGTAGGTAAGTTAATTCAGGTTAAATTCTTTTTACTATTCAGTAACACTTGTACTTCCACAGAGCAGGTAGATTCTAATCCTGCGAATCATCAAGGAATCATGCCTTGAGCTGAAGAGCCCATGGTTGGGGTGAAATAAGATCTGCATCTTGAGAGAAAAAGTGAGGAACAATCAAAAGTTTGATCACTGGGCGGACACACAGGTGAAGCAAGGAAGGATATCAAGATTGTCTTGGCCAGGTCAGTGCTATAAGAATAACCCTGGCCTTGTTGTGTCTGGTCTTGTTCATTACTATCAGTGTTAGCAGTGCTGAAACAAATGCATAGAATAGTCCCTTTTCATCCAAGATAGGAGAAAAGTCGTGTTCTAGAGAGTGAGACCTAGATCTCCTCTTGAGCAAAACAGATAATATTTCTTGTTCCAGGAGAAGGCAAAGGGCCACCTTTGGAAGTCCCCTGTTTTGAGAAGTACTGTGGGGAATTTGGGAGTCCTGGGAGAAATGCTTGAGGGTTTCACCTCTGGTTTTCTGAACCCCAGAGGTAAATAGCTAAAATTTGGATCTGATGGGCTATACACCAGTTCCACAACTTTGGTGTACAGGGAAGGGATCTAGGTCCCTCTTGTTTGTTAATATAGAACATGTAGGGCCTGTTGTCATCTTGATCCTGATGAATTTGCCCTGATGTGGAGTAGCAAATGAAGGCAAGCATTCCTGACCGCCTTGAATTCCAACAGGTTGATATGGAGACTAATTTCCTGAGGTTACCATTTGCCCTCAGCTGTGAGAGTACTGAAGTGAGCGCCCTACTCCAGCAGAAATGTATCTGTTATTGTTATTGTTGGAGATGACTGAAGAAGAGGAGTGCTGGCATTGACAGTGAGTTTGAGCTTTCCACCATTCTAGGGCATTCTTTCTGTAAAGGGGGATCATGTCCTGCTTGTCCCACTGTCTATGGTCAATGAATGGATCATTCTGAGCCAGCCCAGGCAGTGAAGGCAATCTTATATGACCAAACAAAAAAGTGCAAGGCGCCATATGACCTAGGAGCTATAGAAAATTCTGTTGGACGTATGAGGATTTGAGGGCTCCAGACTAGGTTTGCTAAAGCTAGGATCTATCTGTGAGGAGGTGTGTCCTGGCTGTAAACAAATAAAAGTATGCATCTGAAAACTGTATTCTCTGTACAGGTATCATTGTGAATTTTCTTTTATTGAGATGAAGACCCAATTCCTGGAAAAAAGAAAGTGCCGTCTGAGTGGATGACTACTGCTTCATAAAATTGACCCTGGAGCATCCAGTTGTCAAGGTATGGGAAGACTAAAACCACCTCTTGGTGAAGATAAGTGGCCACTACTGCTAGAACTTTTGATAACGCGCTTAGTGCCAAGGAAAGATCAAAAGAAACATTCCTTATTGAACATGTTCCTGGACTTATAGAAAAAAGTTGGTATTTTCTGTGAAGTGGGTATATCATTATATGAAAATAGGCCTCTTGTAGGCAGGGGTGTAACTGCCCTGAAAAAAGGTTCAGGGCCTGGGCCCCACCCCCTGCCATGCTGGCCCTGGGCCCAATCCAACCCTGGATATAAATAGCATCATAAATCATCCCCTAAATCCAGATAGTGTCACTCTCTCCATATAGCATTGGCATATGGCACAAGCATGTATAGGAAGAATGCATAGACCAAATGGATGCTGCAAATGGAAAATCTTCAGTCAAAGGCTTGAAAGGCATATGCACACCTGAAGTGGAGCATCCATAGGGACACTTACTCGAAGAACTGTTTTTCACCATGATTCAAAATGGCTTGGAACCAAGAGCAAGTGGTAGGCCCGTCCTGTAATGACTTCATAACAATTTTGCCCATCTCTAATCTAGAACGTTTAGAAAGTCAACTGTGGGATTATCGAAAAAGGGCTCTGTGTTGGCCTCATTCTGCTCTTAATGAAATCAGTGGGATATTTATCATTGGCTTCAGTAGGAGAGCCAATACTGAGCACTTCTGAAAAGTTTTCATAAACTTTTTATGCAAGGGGAGTGTAAAAATAGTCAATGAAATGTAGAGCTGAAAAGAACTTCAAAGGTCATCTATTGATCTAATCCAGTGGTTTTCAACCATTGTGCCGTGGTACACTGGTGTGCTGTGAAATTTTGTATGAAGGTAATGAAAATCAATGTAAAACAAAATTGTTTCATCTCAAACCATATTGTATCCAACCAAAGTCACAGCTCATACAACTTGTGAAAATTAATCATCAAATTAAAAACGAGATATCAGTCTTTCGATTCTAAAACATGAACATTCTAAATGCAGGTAGCCAAAGGGCAAAATTGAGATGATGTGTATTTTTTTACAGTGGATTTGAAACATTAATGCATTTGATCCTTCTTTAGCTTCTTGTATGCACTATGTTGCAAACCTCTCAAGTAAGACCGTAACCACAGTAAATATAAGTAAATGTGACGTTTATGAGCGATCAATTCAGCTGAAAAAAGTGGGTGTGCCATGGAATTTTTTATCTTATTGAAGTGTGCCGTGTTACTGAAAAGGTTGGGAGCCACTGATCTAATCCCCAGGACACCACCCTTCCCCAGCGCTGGCAGAGACCCTCCCAGCACCCCACATGCCTCTCTGGTGCTATGCCAGGCTGAGTGGGGTGGCAGGGCCAGATCATGCAGGAGCCTTAGGAGCTGCAGCCTGGGGCCCCCCTTTAGGCTGGGGCCCAGGGCTGCAGCCCCTCTAGCCCCTGCTTTGATCTGGTCCTGGGTGAGACTTCAGCACTGCTGAGCAGACTGGAGCAATTGTCTCCCGTGCCTTACATATTACACTCCTGTTAATACATCTTAGTATGGCATTTGCCTTTTCGGCTGCAACATCACACTGTTGATTCATATTCAATATGTGATCGATTGTGTTTTCTTTTCTCTTTCATTTGAAATGTCAATGTTTTACCATTTGAAAAATTTCAGCCAGCTCTGTAGCTGAAAAGTGAGTGTGTTGGTGGCGGGGAGGGGTGTGGGAGGAGAGAGGACTCAAAGTTTGTGAAAGCTTTTCCCATTTATTCTATGAATTTTAAAATTCATAATGTCATCTGAGGTTTGAATGTCAAAAACCTTTGACCAGCTCTTCCTGTAACAGAAGGAACTGGACGGTACAGTGGACACAGACTAAGACTGAGATTTTGCATGTTAGTTTTCAGTTTTATGTTTGAGGTGGTTGTCACCTTCCCAAAGGGTTCGCCTAGATATACTAGGTTTAAAAAGATAGTTAAGAGCTCAATGGTTAAGGTATTTGGAATGGAGGCAAAGGGAGATGATAGTAGAGGCAAAGAGTGGGGCAGGGCATGGGTGCTGCTGTAATATCTCAGTGGCCATCCATCTCCCATCCAGGGAGAGCGGTGCTGAAGCAGTATTGTGATCAGTGTTCCCTCTAAGCTGCGCAGGTGCGTGGCCACAGAGCGGCCGTCGCACCCCCCGCGCAGCACTGAGGGACCCCCGCGCAGCCTGGCAGCCTCCGCCGCTCCCTTCAGACCCCCGGGGATGTGGCTTTGCCACGGCAGACCCGGCCTGCGCCCGGCCTCTGGGCTGGCCCTCCCTGCCTCCAGGGTGGGACAGGCAGGCTCAGGCTCGGCTCAGGTGCGCGGGCCTGCCTGCCTGCCCCACGCGGCCGGGGCAGCGGGGTGGCTGCGGCGGGCTCCCACCCACAGACCGCTTCGACTTCCCAGCCCGGGGACGGGGACGGGCTCATCCAACGGCCTCAGCCTCCCAACACGGGGCTGGGATCAGCCTCCGGGGCTGGGGTCTGCTCCGCCCCACCGGTGGCTTCCCAGGGCCACGTTAGGGTCCTCCCCCACCAGCAGCCTTGGCTTCTCTCTTTCTTTCTCTTCCTTCTTTCTCTTCTTTGCCTGCCTTCTTTTTTCTTTCTTCCTCTCTTTCTCTGCCTTCTTTCTCTTTTTTCCTTATTCGTCTTCCTTTTTCTTTCTTTCTTTCTTTCCTTTGCTTTCCTTTTTCTTTCCTTCTTTCTCTTCTTTGCCTGCCTTCTTTTTTCTTTCTTCCTCTCTTTCTCTTCCTTCTTTCTTTCTTTTCTTCTTTCTCTTCCTTCTTTCTTTCTTTTCTTCCTTCCTTCCTTCCTTCCTTCCTTCCTTCCTTCCTTCCTTTAAAAAAAAAACTTTTAAAAGATTAATTTTAAATAAAAACCTTTC
>ML685821.1:4262310-4273991 GCA_007922175.1 Pelusios castaneus
TGCTCCGCCCCACCGGTGGCTTCCCAGGGCCACGTTAGGGTCCTCCCCCACCAGCAGCCTTGGCTTCTCTCTTTCTTTCTCTTCCTTCTTTCTCTTCTTTGCCTGCCTTCTTTTTTCTTTCTTCCTCTCTTTCTCTGCCTTCTTTCTCTTTTTTCCTTATTCGTCTTCCTTTTTCTTTCTTTCTTTCTTTCTTTCTTTCTTTCTTTCTTTCTTTCTTTGCCTGCCTTCTTTTTTCTTTCTTCCTCTCTTTCTCTGCCTTCTTTCTCTTTTTTCCTTATTCGTCTTCCTTCTTTCTTTCTTTTCTTCTTTCTCTTCCTTCTTTCTTTCTTTCTTTCTTTCTTTCTTTGCCTGCCTTCTTTTTTCTTTCTTCCTCTCTTTCTCTTCCTTCTTTCTCTTTTTTCCTTCTTGGTCTTCCTTCTTTCTTTCTTTTCTTCTTTCTCTTCCTTCTTTCTTTCTTTTCTTCTTTCTCTTCCTTCCTTCCTTTTAAAAAAAAAACTTTTAAAAGATTAATTTTAAATAAAAACCTTTCTAAAAATTAAATTTCAATTCAAAATTCATTCTAATTCAATTAAACACAATTAATTAATTCTATTTACAATTACTTTAACTTCAATTAATGCCTATAATTTCTGTCGTGTGAGTTTAAACAAAAATTTTATTCAGAAAAAGTTTTGCACACGGCTTGAAAATTTTGCACACAAGCTGCCAAACCTTAGAGGGAACATTGATTGTGATACAGACATGCTGCAGATTCAGGTCCCTCGGTGTAAGAAGTATAAGAGTTTGAAATCTCATTGAATTTTATATCCATATTTTGAATTTTTTTTTTTAGGTGGTACTGTTCTATCTACCTACTTGTATGCCTCCCAGAATCACCCTAGCATCTGAGTACTTCGTAAGTATTTAAAAATAGTAAGAACAATCTCTGACTCGTGCTCTTTCTCTTCCTTCCAGCCTGTAGAAGAAACAGCTTAGTTAGACTGTAGGGATTTCTGGAGGTGGTGGGAAAGGTGGAGTATGATGTGTTGTCTGCAGGTATGTGTGAAAGATTCAGGTTTTTAGGGCCAGATTTTTAAAGGTATTTAGGCATTCAAAGATGCAAATAGGCACCAATCAGGGCTCTCAAAAGCACCCATTAGGAGTTAGGCACCTAAATACATTGGAAAATCCCACTAGGCATCCGTCTGCAGCTTTAGGTGCCTAAATAGCTTAAAAAGTCTGGCCCTTAGTACCTGATCCTATGTTAATTGAAGTCAACAGCAAATGCCCATGGACTTGACTGGTGTAGGATGAGAGCTTTACTGAGGGGCAGAGGTAAATTGACTGAATTAGTTTTGCATTTAATCATGAACATGACAAGATTGGAGGTTATTTTGTCCCTTGCAGGAGTGAGTTCCACACTCTAGATCTATGTCTTGTGAACATTCTATCTCCTACATAGCACCTCTGCCGATCGGTTGACAATTTAATCGTTCCGCTGGAATGCAGCTATTGTGAAGGTTGTGATCACAGAGGAAGAGACAAGCTCTCAGGTGGCTTGAGTCAATCCTATAGAGATTTTAAACTGCACAGTGGAGTTATGCAGCCATAGCTACTAAGCAGACAGGCTGCTGGAATTTTTACCAGATGCAGGTTTTTTCAGGTATGTAGCATCATTCCCAGGTAAGATGACTTCAGTGGTTTGCTAGAGCAAAGGTACACTTAGGCAATTCTGTTTGCCAGATTAGAGTCCCCAGATTGGAGGTCACAAACAGGAAGATCATCTGTGTCTGGATGATGTGCACCCTTCTAGTGAGGTGATCAGTATGGGCCCTTTTTCACTCTGCTGCCATATCTTTTTGCAATAGGACTAAGGAGTCTGAAAGGAACAGGATTGCAAAGTGATTAATAATGGTGAGAGCAGGTGTCCTCAGTAATGAGCAGTGCTACAGAGGAAGTAAGAAACCTTCTATTTAAATACAGAAGGCATGTAAGACAGTTTCTTCCCTCAAAACCCTTATGTTTAAATGTAAGAAATGTATCTCTGGGTGTTCTGGGCTGTTGTTCTATTTCTGTGCTGAGATGTTGCTCTCGGTGACTTTGTCCATATGTTCAGACTAACTTCCCATATGTACTGGTTCTTAAACAGTTTAAAAGAACTGGCACAGACACAAGAAAGTTTAAAGATGCAGTTAACTTTGTGTTACAGATTTACCATTGTCACAGCGGAGGCTCTGTTCCTTGAAGCCTGAATTGTTCACCTTGACTACCTCAGGTCTGGCCAGTTCACTCATTGCCAGTCCTTTGCTTCCAAGCACATCACCTCTCTCACCTTTTGAAATGTTCTCCCCAGCTTTTAGTGTCACTTCTGTCTGATTCCTCTGAGTCTTTCCTTCGCTTCCTTCATTACAAGGTGATTTTGCTGCATAGTTAGAAGCTGCAGGCTTGATTCTCTGCTGGAACTCCATGGATTTACTTTGGTGTGAGTGAAAGGATTCTTGACACCAGGGCAAACAGACTACAGTCTGCAAGAATCCCTTGGGAGCATGGCTGAATTCAGTCCTCTGTTACACACAGGGGGCTGCAGGATGCAGGTGAGAACAGAATTTTGGGTCCCCTGCTGTTCTGTGAATGTTCTTAGCTTTGTTTCCCCCCACCTTTGTGTGCATTAGGAAGAGTCAGCCTTAACTTTAAATCTCCTGTCAACTTTGGATTTTCTTCCCAAGTTTCATGTTATTTAAATGTACAGTCTGGTCTTTGATACTGAATTGATATTCTGTAGGTTTCTCCCGAGTCACACGTCTCCCACCCTATTGCATAGAATACAGTGAAACTCCTCTGAGTGTTCCACACCTGTGTTTATTCAGAGCAAGCTGGTGCCAACAGTCTACCTTAAAGTACTTGACTCAGCAGTCGTACTGTAAGTGTGAAAGATTTTATTAAAGTCCTGGCTCCACATTTATACTGTGCCTAAAAACTATAATTAACTATGCATGGCACGCAAACTGCATATGTCTGTCGCTTTATTTTAAAAGTTATATTTCAACAGAGGTTAGGGCGGCATGCAATTGTGTTGCACATGCATACGAGTTAGTTGTGTGCACATATATCAGTTTGCACATGCAATGAGCATTTTATAAACTCTTTCACAGGGGGATCATGTGTCCTTCTGTGTTGCTACAGTAATCCGTGCAATGGAGCCCTGACTCCAATTGAGCCCCCAGTGTGCTACGATAATATCAATTTACAGAGGGGTAGCTATGTTAGTCTGCGTAGAGCAAAAACAATTCGAATTCTGTGGCACATTAAAGACTAACACATTTCTTTGGGCATAAGCTTTCGTGGGCTCCAACCCACTTTGCCAGATGCGAGTCAGATGCATCTGACGAAGTGGATTGGAGCCCACAAAAGTTTATGCCTGAAGAAATTTGTTAGTCTTTAAGGTGCCACAGAACTCTCGTTGGTTTTGCTATAATATCAATATTGCTGGTAATAATGAGCCTGACTTTGCAAGCAAGACTCTTTCTGAAAATTTGGCCCTGAGATCTTGGCTACGCCACTTCAAGTTTAGTGGAAGAACCATGAACTTGTAGAGTCCTTCTCAGGATAATTCAGATAAATCAGGAGTGTTTTATTTATGTATTTATGATAAAAATTAACTTATTAAGGGACACTCCTATTCTATCTCTTTCAGAAAAATAAACAAGGTCTTTGGATAATTTTGCAACAGGGAGGAAGGGTTGTCTGGTCATGAAGGCCTGGGACTTAGAAGCAGGAGATCAAACTGAGTTCTCCCCCTCACTCTGCCATAAATTTCCTATGTGACATTAGGCAAATCACTATCCGTGCCTTGGTTTGTCACTGCAGGTAATATGTTTGCCACTGAATAAGTCTGGAACCTAAAGCCACTGTCATCATCAGTGTCAATGGATTTGTAAAGCATACTTTCAGACCAAGTGGAAGACCAAATGAAATCCTTTCATGTAGTACTGATAGCTACAAAGTAGAGCTGGTTGGAATTTTTTGTAATCTGAATGGGTTTTTATTTTTGGCAGGGGGTGGGGAATTACGTAAAAGGTCGATTTCGTTGAAACTGAAACATGATGCAAAACATGTTGATTCTGACAAAATTTTGTTTGGGGGGGGAAAAAAACAGCCAGAAAACTCAGTGATAATGCTAAAGCATCCCATTGCGTTCTTTTCAGAAAGGAAGATTTTGATTTTTCATTTTGAAATTAAATTCCTTGTTTTTATAAAAAAATGTAAAAGGGGTTTCAAAGGTCAATATCAGAATGAAATGTTTTGATTGATCTGAAATGACTTGTTTTGGAATGAGGTGAATTTGGTTTCTCAGGCAGATTTGAAGTTTGGTTGGTTTTGTTCCATTTCAGAATGGAAAAAAATTCCACAATCTTAGACTTTCACTTGAAATGGAAAATCTGGTTCCTGCCCAATGGAGTACAATGGAGGGACCACCCACTGCATACAACAGGTCACAGCTGAACCATATGGGCTGAAAGACTTCCCTGGCTGCAAAAATGGGGCTAGGGTATTGGTTTTTCAGCCAGTGTGTAACAGAGAAGAAAGCCTGGAGAAGCAGTAGTGAAAGGAACATTCAGTGGAAGAGAGAGACGGAGATTCTTGGGTACAGAGATCAGAAAAACAGCAAACTTGCAATTTCTCAGTAGGGTAACTGCCTGTTGTTGGTTGGTCAGGGAAAGAGGGCGTTGTGTACATATTTTAGTAAATAAATAATATTCCACTAAAGAAGATACTGGACTCGTATTACTGATTCCTTATACTAATTGAAGCAACCCTGAAAGACCCTGAATATTGGCTGATTGATGAGGCCAAAGGGATTGCAATACTTTGACAGGAATTCCCAATTTTTTCAAAGGGCAGGACACATCTTAACAGATAGTTTCTCATGAATACATCCCTTCCCATTCACAATCACATAGCATCTCCATGGCAACTATAGTGAATGCTTGAATGTAAACATTTTATTAGGAAAGGATTTAATGTATTTTAATGGGACTTAGTAAAGGGAAAGCAAGGTAGAAGACTAACCTCCCTGTCAGATCTCTGTAGGCACTCAGCAAGCACTCTGTAGTAGAGTTGGCCAACATTTTTTGGTCAAAACCTTTTTTTTCTGATGAAAAACAACTGTTCAGCTAAACTGAAATTTTCATGGAAAAATGTCCATTTTGCTAGAATTTGGTTTTTCATTCCTCCTGCTCCAAAAAACCAAAACCAAAAATTTTTCCACATGAAAAGAAATTGTTTCCTGACTATTTTGAATGAGCAGACAATATGTGATCTACAGAAGAAACCTCTGCTTTATGCAGTCATAGGGCTGTGGGCTAAACATCTTTCACACGTAGGCTGAAAATCAGATGTGCTATCATGGTAAGTTCCTAAAAGACTACTGCCTCGCTTGCACTCAATGCTTAGTGAAAGATTACCAGTTAAGAAACAGCTTTCAGTTGGGAATAAATCCTTGACATTTATATCATTTATCAAGTTTTAAATTCAAATGGGTATTTCCATGGCTATTCTG
Source organism: Pelusios castaneus (assembly GCA_007922175.1). NCBI lineage: Eukaryota > Metazoa > Chordata > Testudines > Pelomedusidae > Pelusios > Pelusios castaneus. The sequence continues at coordinate 4,267,850 of ML685821.1, forward strand.
GAGGAGCCAAATTGTTCATTTTAAACACATATCTGGCATACAGGCACTAGGACTTGTAAATTAAGTCGACTTAAGCTTGCTTAAGTCGACTTCATTTACTCTGCGTCTACACTACACATTCCTTAAGTCGACTTAAGAAAAAATTAAGTCGACTTTGTTAAACCTACTTTTAAGTTGACTTTAGGCTTAAGTCGACTTTCTAAAGTTGACTTAAGCCAATGTAGACATGGAGTAGCCCTAAGTTGACTTAGGGCTCTCCAGGACTTCCCCACTGCCCTCCCTGCCAGGGTGGCTGGCACAGGGAGAGCCTGGCATGCCCCCCCACACACCCTGCCCCTATGCCCTGCCAGGGTCCCTGTGCCCCATTGTACTGAGGTACAATGGGGCAAAGGCTGAGCCCTCGGCACTTGGCAAGGGGTGCCCCCCTGCCACCGTGGTCCCAGGTCCACCTAGCCCCTACAAATTGACCTAGGTGTCCAGTGTGTATGCTCTAGGTCGACTTTGTAGGGTCCCCTGAAAGGTGACTTAAAATTTAAGTGTGGACATGCTAAGCCGACTTAACAAAGTCGACTTAGCTAAGTCGACTTAAATTAACAAGTGTAGACATAGCCTAGGCATCGCAGGTATCATTCCAGTGTGGTCAGTGGCCAACCTCAGCCATGGGGGAGACATAGTTTCAGTTCCCTGCTTTGCAACAGACTTCCTGTGAGATCTTTAAGAAGTCACTTAAGCTATGTCTACAGTGCAGGATCAATTGAAGCTGGAAGTCATCAGAAGTCGATGTGTTAATAATGCTGTGTCAACAAGAAAGCATTTCCCATCAATGCAGTGCAGTGGGGATGCTGAGGTAAGTAGGCATTAGGAAGTCAACAAGAGATACACAAGCTGCATACAGTAACTTATGTATCTCCTGTCGACTGCTGCCAAAATCTGTAGTCAACGTAAGCCAGACCTGAGTCTTGTTCTGTCTCAGTTCCCCATCTGTAAAATGGGGATAATAGGACTTCTCTACCTCACAGAGGTGCTATGGAGTTAAATATATTAAAGACTATGAGGTTCTCAGATAGGTTCATATGATTGCCATCATTATACTATGATTCTGCCATGGTCCTCCTCTGCTAGCCCCACAGCTCCTTCTTTCACAAATCCTCTTCTCTGCCACATTAATTTGTAAAAGTGCATAGTTTATGAATAGATTTTATTATTCTCTACAAAATCATCTCAACTAAACCTTACAATCACATTTATGTCAAGAGCAGTATCACTTCCAGTTCCAGCAAAGCTTTGCAATGAATGTTGCCAACAGACTGGCTTCTCACACAAGTAAACTGGGCTCCCTCACACCCAAACCTTTTAAAACTCCAGGGCATGTGAATCCAAGCAATCTACTTCTGACTTTAAAAAAAAAAAAAAAAAAGAAATTGCAATCCCATTTGTCACCCAAATTTAAAATTTAAATTTAAAATGAAAGGTTTCCACAGCTCTAGTTAGAGACAAGAGAAGTCTATCAGAACTTGGTGTCAAATTAAGCATAACAACAAAAGCGTACAGGTACAGCATTTTGTACTTGTTAAATGCTGCTTGACAAAACTACTCAGTTTTGTCTCTTGACTGTAGTAATCTGCATGGAATTTGGAGGGAGGATCACTGGTTGCAACATGAAAGAGTTTGGAGGAATCTCAAGGAAGTTAGCCTGTGTGCACATGGCTTGAATAGCCATGTAAAGAGTTGGTTTAATTTTACAAGCATGGAGTCCACAGATGTTGTTGCCTGGCATATGATACATGATATAGCACTGAGGGGATTTAAAATACTTGGTATGTTTATCTTTGCTATTCTTGACCTAACTTGCAAAATTGGAATTCCAGTAACAACCTATTATTGAATAAAGTATAAATTACTGAGTGGAAAAGCACAATCTTGGGTTGCGTCTCTAAACAGAGATTCATAGACTTTAAGGTCAGAAGGGACCAGTACGATCATCTAGTCTGACCTCCTGCAAAATGCAGGCCTCAAGACCTCATCCACCCACTCCAGCAATAGGCCACCAACCTATGACTGAGTTATTTACCTCCTTAAATCATGATTTAAGGACTTTAAGATAGATTCATGAGACCTAGGTTCACTTCTCTGCTCTGCACAAGTTTCCTTTCTGATCTTATGCTCCCTGATCCCAAGCCACCTGGCTTCCACGCAAATTAGAATGTCAGTGGAGGATCAGGCATGGTGGAATGCCACTCAGACCTGTGCATACCCTTCATCCCCTTAGGCTGGGAGTGGCTGACACACAATGTGGCTAGACTGCTTCTGCCAACTTTAGGCTAGTGGGAGCCTTGCTCCACAGGGAGAAAGTTTAGCGGCTATTTCTGGCTGCTTTAATTCCACTTTAAGTGGCACAAATTTTATTTAGAAGCCTGAAGAATCTGGCCCAAAGGATTTAAGAATGGGAAGGGTGGGTTGAGATGCATGTAAAAGGACAGCGAGATCCAGATCTGGCATCTTCCCTCATGGCTGCTAATCAGGTATTTTCTGTTACCGCAACTCACTTTGTAGTGCTGCTTTTATTGTGGTTCTTTTTTAAGTGAGCTGAGTTCCTATCACCAGAGAAAATCTTTTGTGACCTCCATCGTAGAAGCAAGAGCTGACATTCGGGAGCTCTAAAGGCCCTGCAGTCAGCATCTATTACAATCATGTCTGTATCTTGTCCCTGTTCTGGCTTTTCCAGGATAATCCAATTTTGAATGCCTGAGCTGCAGGAACATTCATTTCCTGATAAAACACAGAGTTCCCAACTTTTCTTCATTTAGCCTATGCTTAAAATCTGATTTGTGTCTAGCAATCAAGCCATGACCCCTCTGATTTCCACTGGCAGAGTGGCTGTGGGTTGTTTATCACAGTTTTAACTTTTCAGGCAAATTATTCCTCTAACTATCAGAGATGCATGATTGGATCTTTCTTCTCACCTGAAGAAATATGTCACTCTTGGGAGAATACAGTGTCCTTTTTGTGTCCTGAGCAAATTCTAAAGGACACGAGTGTTCTGTTTCTCTATCCACAAAGAGAATAGCTGTATACTTTGTCTCAAAGGGCTTATTTTGTGTAAGTACTAATAGTTTTAAATTACACAGCAGACAACTATATTTAACCATTACCACCACCCAATAAGTTTTAGCCAAAGGATGAGATTCTGTACTGTTCTTCTTGAAGGCAGAGCACAGAACTCTCGGTTGTGAGTTAGGTAAAGGTGCTGTGATGGTTTTAAGACATCTTTGCTCCCTCCCAATTCTGGGTCCTACAGAGGCCTCTGGTATCAAAGTTAGGGCAGCCTCCCAGGGATATCCAAGAGGCCCCAGCACTGTCTGGAATTTACTTAGTGTAACATGGCCTTGCCCCACCCCAGCACATCACCTATACCAGAGCTGGTGAAAGGATCCTTGGAAGTCAACCTTATGGCTATCCCTATGCTGGGGGAATTCTCTCTCAGCCCAGTACAGAGCTTTTAAGGCTCCTTTGTCCCATTCTGGCCCTTTGCTGGCAAAAAAAGCTTGGTATGGGACTAGGGCCTCACCCTAATTACTTTACTAACCACTAAACCTATTCAGAAAATAAATACCCCCCTCCTCTCCCGCAAGACTCGCCACCATCCAACGTTAGAAACAAAAATAGAGGACATAAAGGTAGAATGTGTTTTTAAAGATGACACCACTAAATACCAATCCTTCCATACAAATAGAGGAATTATACTTAGTTTTCTGCTTAATATGGAAGCTTTAAGTTCTGCCTGACTTTCCTCTCAAGCAAATATTTAAATAAAATCCCTCTCTTTTACTAAAATATTCATCCCAGCTGTGCAAAGGGAGCATTTAAGAGAAACTACTGAGTGGTAGAGGAGCAATCATATACCCATACTGGATTTATCTCAGAAGTTTAGGCTCAGATATCAGATTCTCTGAATTAAAAAAAAAACAATAAATAAATAAATTTAAAAAAAAAAAAACCAAACCCTCTAATATCATTCATTTCCATATTCAACTTCATTCTTAGTTCTTGCTACCCATTTAAACTTTCAGAGCCACATTCTCATTTGTGCCCTGACCCCTCTGGTTGCTCTAATTAACTAAGTATTCTCTTAGGGTACATCTATACTGGCGGCTCTGTTACATCAACTTATACAAGGTCAACTTTAGATTGACTTAAAGTCGACCTTGTTAAGTCGACTTAGAGAGTCCACAGCCCTGCGTCCACACTGGTAGGTGCTAGGTCGATGGAGGAGTGGCCAGGAACTCTGTGAGGGGGTCTGGAGGCCAATTAGGTCGACTTACGGGCTACTCCCCATCTACACTGGCTTAAGTTGACTTAATAAGGCTGACGTAAGCCTTAGGTCGACCTGAAGAGGTGGTGTTATTAAGTCGAATTAAGGAAGCGCTTAAGTTGACTTAATAAGCGCCCAATGTGGATGCAGCAGTCTGTATGTCGACTTAACCTGCCTTAAGTCGACCTAAGGCTCCAGTGTGGACATACCCCTAGTGTATGTGAGCTTTCAGGTGATGCACAGCTGGTGGACTTTGATGCTTGAGACACACCACAGTGGGGTCATGTCAGGATGTGGTCAGGGTGCAGAATCCTCTGGCTTTCCCTAGCTGGCACACCATTCATTAGGGATTTGCCAGCTGTCATTGGTTAGAGCCATCCCCAGACTGATCTAACTTATGCCAGGGCTGAGCTGAGCAGAGCACTGGGGAATCAAAACAATGCCCCCAATCTCCATGCACCAAGTGGAAACTAGAGAAACTAGGTGTAAACTTGACAGAATTGCAACTTTTAGTTAAGTGTAGGGTTTCTGACTTCAAGTTAATTGAATATATAGTCTGAAATTTTTCCTCCCTCAAATGTTACCATGATGTTTAAGGCAAGCAGGAATAATTTTACTCAACTCATTTACAAAAACCAGGATGTCATCTGCATGGTGAAGTATTTTATGCAGGCCTTCGCCATTTGACTACCTAAGGGTATGTCTACTCCAGAGGCTTTGATCTTGTTTGAAGTCAAATTGCCGCTAATGAACTCACATGCATAAACACCTTTGCAAATATTTCATTTGTGGGGTGTCTAGATTAACATTTGCTGGGGGGGGGGGAGGGAGTGTTCATTAATGCAATTTAATTGGAAATCAGTTAACTCAGGTTAAAACAGGAGCAAAAGACCAGAGTTTTGAAGGTGATTTCAGTGCCTAAAGATGCTTAGAGGGATTGAGTGGAATTTTCAAAAGTATTGAGGCACTTAATGGTCAGGTTCTGTAGATCAGGTTCCGTAGATCAGGCAGCTTTGGTTGACTCGTACACTGCTGCACACGGATTAGTCACAAGAGGAAGATAAAGAGCCACACTGTTTTAGTGTGTGTAATATACAGGCACACTCCAGGAAGTATTCAGAGTGATTTTCCATCAAGCAGACACCAATCAACACTACAGCACGCTATGCTTTATGCCATTATGGTGCAGTGTAGCCAAGTAATTGGAGAACCTTACAAAAACTTTACTTAAAGCATTATGTAAATGGGCCATTAAGAATAACAATCTTGAGTATCCCATTGATTTTAATGGAACTCCACTGGTGTAAAATTGGCTTTAAAAATGGTGCATCAGGTCCAATGTGTTACTGGATCTAACCATTTAAAAAACCGAAGGCAAAAAATGTTAGAAGGTAAACTTGAGAGTGCATATCACTGTCACAAGGATAAAAATGCCTTACAAGAACATTGCAGTTATAAAAAACAGCTGTGATAGTTAAATAAAAGAAACCCAGCTACCTGAAAGGATTAAAATGCATAGTTAAGGTCCCACGAGCAACTTTAAATCTGATTTTACAGCTACACTAGTACCCTTTCATACCTTCTGTTTAAGGGGTTAATTTTTAGTGTTGCCAACTCCCAGCATTCAAAAATATGTGAGGCCCCAAAATATATGAGATTGGCTTAAAAATCGTGAGATCAAAAACACTATAATTTTGTCAAATTCCAAAGGGGTAGCCATGTTAGTCTATTGTAGAAAGACAACAGAGTCCTGTGGCACTTTTAAAGACTAACAGATTTATTTATCGCATGAGCTTTCGTGGGAGAAAATCCCACTTCGGATTTTCTCCC